>JANAVB010040818.1:24419510-24689510 GCA_029216955.1 Iris pallida | reverse complement strand
AGTTGGCATGTCTATGTACCTAGTCCTAAGTATTTTGGGACTGGGCATTACATGTTTTTGTGGTGGCCCATGCAGGTCAAGTTTATCACTTCGGTTACGTTATTGTATCGATGTGAGCCTGCAGATAGGATTAGAGTCTAGGTTCTCATCCATATACTTGACATTCTTTCTTGACTCCAAACTTCGAACTCCCGTTTGCCTCCCTTGATTGCATCTTGTTTGACCCCTTTCTACCGTGAATCCTTACTTTCTCGTGCTTAATGTCGGTCAGAAAGATGACTACACTAGTATATGCTCGTAGGTCAAACATGTGACTAGGAGGATTACATTCACAATTAGTATACATTGAGGTCTTATTTAAGATATAGAGGCATTTATTTTTCTAAAAGTATGATCTAAAGGATTAGTTAATTCTATGTTGGGTAGTAGCAATATTACCAACTTTGAGGACATAAAGAATTTTATCTTGAGACTACTAGGAGTTTTCACCAAAGATTGATAGAAGATTGAGTAAAATCTTTGATTTTGAAGATTTAGAAAATATTTATGATTTCTGGGTTATAACTATTCGTATCTTTTGAGGATATAAATTGATTTGAGGAAAATTTTAAATTTTGAACTGCATCATACGATCTATGATTAATAAATTTATTTAGATTTTGAGCTTAATATTTTAATTGTGAGAAAAAAATCTTCAAAATTTGTCGCATAATTCACGATTGATAAGATTATCTAAATCTTGAGTTTAAAGTTTGGATTTATAATATTGTGATTTTGTGGAAAATTTATTAAGAGATATGATAAAGCTTATTTTGAGATTGATTAGAGGAATCTAAATTTTTTTAAGTTATGATGGATGACCTCAACCGACTAGAGAATAAGAAAGTTTAGTTTGTGCATATTGGAGGAAAAAAATATATTTTTTTGTCATACTAAGGGTTATCTTATGGTTATTAAAGACTTAAATTATTTTTATGATTATGCTTGAATATCGTAGTTTATGTCAAGCTTGGAAATACATATTGGAAACTCAAATTTTGGGACTAAATCTTACCGTGATAGAGAACCAAGAAGCAGGCAAGGTCACCCTAATGAGATAGAGGTACTTTACATTCCATCCATGACCAAGATAATTGTATATACACAAGTATAGTTAGTCTTCGACCAAACCATGTGACTATATTTCAATTTTGACTTACTCGACCTTTTTTGAAATCCAGATCTTTTATTGTGACCTTCTAACCGTTTGAAATTTGAGAAATGATTTAATCGTTCCTTGACTGTATCCACCTAGGAGACTATCTTCTGTCTGAAAACCGTGTCCCTAAATTATTTTACTAGATTTTTTAATTAATTTTATTTTATGCTTCAACTTGATCTTCTTTAATATTTGTGCATTAATTGTCACTTCATGAACTCCCACATTCTATTTTAGATCTTTTTGTGTCCTTTATCGTGACTTTGATATTTGGAGCGTAATACTAGCTGTTACCTTCCAACAAATTTTATATGTAAGACCTAGACGAGCTCACCTTCATGCAAGTATATCATGTCCCACTCAAACACGTCCATTGGTACTCTATTTTTATGATATGACTTTCGGGTCATAAAGACTAGACTATAATCTTTACCATGATACTGATATATTTTTCGACCAAGGATGGGGAATCAACCTCGACTCAATTCTTTTGATCCGATATGTGATTTTGTTCTACTTAATTCCTTAAATGCTTAACTTTGTGCTTTATCTTGATTGCTTGACATATTGTCCCATCACACTACTAGTTTAACTCTTGTAAGTTGGGTAGAATACCTCATGACCTAACAAACCTTTGTCCTTGTGACCCATATTGATAAGTTTACTTAGACTATAAAATTTAGAGGACCCTAACTTATCTAGTCAACCAAGCTATAGATAAGAAAACACTAGGACGACTGCATAAGCCCAAACCTCGGGCAAGACTTAGATTTTAATGGACCTTCGACTATTTAATTTCCTTCATTAGTATAACTTACTTATATTTTGACTATCTTATGATGCTAATTTAGCCTTAGTTTTGCAAGCTTATTCTTTTATCGAGCTTGTTCACAACATATGTATTATTGGGGACGCCCACTAATACATTGTCTAATCAGAATATGTGCATGATGGTCTGATCAATCTAGTACACTTTGGTTCGCTTTTCATATATTGTTCGACGTAGATGGAGACATAGTTAAACTTGGCCTCTAGACTTCCATCCGCGACTGCCTTGGTAATTCTTTTTGAAAATTTTCAATCGTCTTTCAACCACTTATTCGTATTCGATAATATCTTCTTCGAACTTTTTATTATTTTCGTCTTTCGCCTATATTAGAAAGACACACTCATACTAGATATCACCTTAGTTGCCCACCATCTATTACCAAGATAGTTAACTACTTACCAACCAATATGACTATATCCCCATCTTGAGTTACCTTTTCCTCTACCCTAGATTCATTATCGTAACTTTCTAATCGTTCTTGAAACTTGAAAATGATTCAAATCATTTCCTTAACCATACCTTAAACCTAGACGACTATATTCGCTCAAGAAACCGTCTCTCCTGAATGTCTAAATTATTCTCTTTGACCTACTCAATTCCTTTCTATTCTCTAATTCGTGTTATAATAATTTTATTACCTTAACTAGCGACCCTTCTTCAATTCCATAACCATGATGTATTTTTGCAAATATCAAAATCACGATCTTCCAATGCATGTTTGTGTCGAACGTCGTTTCTTCTCCTCATCTAAAAACTTAATCGTATTTCGATATTGATGAACTCTTTCTATCTCTCCTACCCTAGCTATTCCTAAATTTCGAGGACGAAATTCTTATAAGTTGGGTATGATGTAAAATCCATAAATTTCTACTACAATTTTTTTAATAAATATGGTATTGACTTTTGTACTTCGTATTTGTACGTCGCGTATGAGTTTGCATTTTGTAAATTTTTCGTCAAGTGCGAATAAGTGCGAAGTGCATATTTTTATAAAACGTTTTAATTATATAGATGTAGAAAATATTTCAAAATAATAGACAATAAATATTTTATATCGCTTGAAGATGTAAATGCATCGTGCCATGGATTGCCAAACTTTATTTTTGTTTAAAAAAGGTCATTTTATTTTATGGTACTAGTATAACTAGTAATTTAGAAAAACTGTGTTTTATGTAAGTATTATTTTTGCGTACGAGTGTATATATATTTGTACTTTCGAAGTTAATTATTATCATTAATATATTATTTTGAAAAAGGTATATTAAATATGGGTTGATTTAATATGTAATTAATAATGGTGATTTACGTTGGGAAAAAAATTTATTAAGTTATTTAAATACAGTTTGAATTAGAGGTAGAATCTATCTACATTGGATTATATTTGATTGAGTTACTTTTAAATCAATTTGAATTAAATAGTGAAATATATAAGGGGAATTAAAACTCTTTTTATTCTTTATCTAGATAAGACTTTGTAAACCCCGAATTTTTCAAAATAAATATTTGTGGAATTTTTGGATTTTTAATATTGACTTATTATATAATTTGTACTATTTTACATATATTTATTATAGTGCTCATTAGTGAATTTAGTATAAAAATATATAAAGCTATTTTTATAGTACAATAAGGATCTAAACTATATTATACAATTTTTCTCAAAATTTTAGGATTTATTTCATAACTTTTATTACTTTTTACATGTTAATTATATTGTACACTATTTACATAATATAGAATAAGTGTCAATTTAGTATTAAATATTTCAGCTTGTATAAATGAGATTAGATGAAGGTTGTTTAAATAAATATTAACTCTATTTATTATCTATATTAATTTTAAATAATGTTATAATTAATTTAGATAAATATGAACTATATTTTAAGTTAATCATAATCCAAAGTCTAATAAGAAAGCATCCCTATCTGTATTATATCATAACATAGTAACTCCTATTAATTTAAATCAAATCCTATCTAATTTAGGAGGTAAATCTGAAATAAGTACCTTTATATACCCAATACATTCCCTTCCTATCAACTATAATTTGAAATTATTTTTAGGCCAATAGGAACTCAAAAATTCGCCATCAGAATTCATTCCCGCTTTTTAGTAGCAAGAGCAACTTGGAACGACGATATCTCCTAGCTCCGAGCTCCGTTTCGCCTCCAGTTTTTTTAAAAGAAGGGTATCGAGGTAAGCTTCGTAGAAACACATTTTAATAGACAAATTTATTCTGTAGATTTCTGCAAAACTATTTGAGTATCTAGTATCCCAAAAATAAACGTGTTTTTAGTATTTTTGCGATTTCGGGAGATTCAGAAACGAAAATGTGATCCATTTAGTTTTCGGAAAGCTGGTACGAAAACCTATACTATATCCTAATTTTAGAATCTATTAAATAAATGTGATAGGTGCAGTATTAATTATAATTAGATAATAGACTACTTTCAGCATCCGAAGTTGTTCCTACACCTTTTCCTTTGTGCGTTGTTGTTGATTCATCGCCAGGACATCATCTTACCTCACTTCGGACATCAGGCAAGATACCTTGCTACCTTACTCTATGATTTACATATTCTTATTTTTCAGTTGTTATTTTTATTATTTCTTATTTGTTGTTATTATAAACTGTGCGTTCAAGTCACACTTGGGTGCAAGCGACTCTATCGGTCATTTTTTTGTTTTTGTTTTATTCTCTTGCATTGACTTAGTATAGTGACCACCCATTTGATGATAAGATATTGGTATATCTCATACGGCCTTGACACCTAATTTACTACGTATTATGAGTCACATATACGACATGTACTCGTGTAGTCGGCCGGCCACCGATACGTATAAGGCGTACAACTTTTAGGAGTAACTGCCAATAGAGTTGCATGCTAGTAGACTTGGCAGTTACTGGAGGTTCATATGAGTCATGGATGTGACTCCACTAGGCATGGGGTGGGAAGAACAGTTCCTTAATGTATGGGCCACATATTCATTACTATTGTACCTGAAGCTCCGCTAGAGACGCAGGTTCACCTTACTATTACTGATTCCCTCTGACGTTCATGGAACGTTATAGACGTTTTCTTACTGATTCCCTCTGACGTTCACCGAACGTTATGGACGGAGACGATTGGTTCCCGAAGGAATGGACGATGCCACTGCTATACAGCCCGAGCACCCATATGTGAAGGATTGTTCTTTATTGCATATTCACTATAGTACGATTAGACACCCTATCGCATGCATCCTTTTATTTTCTATATATCACAGTTTATATGGCATGATATTGTGTATCTTGTTACGTCCCTCTGAGGACCTGGTTATCTCCTCAGGTGTTTGCTATTGTCATTCATAGGTATTCGAGACGTGGCCCTGATCATCTCTATTTCTGCTAGGAAGGTTGCAATTGGATCGTCTTCGCTTCGCTCGCCAAACTCATTTTATTTTCCTTGTATTAGTTTCCTTACTTGTTGGTAGTGGATTTATCTCCGCCCAACATATTATACAAAAATATTTTATAGTTGATTATATGATATCTTTTATTCTTACATTTTGTGGATAAGATTAGATTACTCTTGGTTTACTACATTTTATAGCTTATGTATTCATACGAGGTTTCCATATATTGGAGTATTCTTCGTATGTATGCAGCTGGCATGTCTACGTACCTACTCCTAAGTATTTTAGGACTGGGGCATTACATATTTTTGTGGTGGCCCATACAGTTAAGTTTATCACTTCGGTTACGTTATTGTACCGATGTAAGCCAGCAGATAGGATTAGAGTCTAGGTTCTCATTCATAAACTTGACATTCTTTCTTGACTCCAAACTTTGAACTCTCGTTTGCCTCCCTTGATTGCATCTTGTTTGACCCATTTCTACCATGAATCCTTACTTTTTCGTACTTAATGTTGGTTAGGAAGATGACTACACTAGTATATGCTCTTGGTCAAACACGTGACTAGAAGGATTACATTCACAATTAGTATACATTGAGGTCTTATTTAAGATATAGAGGCATTTATTTTTCTAAAAGTAAGATATTAAGGATTAGTTAATTCTAAGTTGGATAGTAGCAATATTACCAACTATGAGGACAGAGAGAATTTTATCTTGAGACTACTAGGAGTATTCACCAAAGGATTGATAGAAGATTGAGTAAAATCTTTGATTTTGAAGATTTAGAAAATATTTATAATTTTTGGGTTATAGCTATTCATATCTTTTAAGGATATAAATTGATTTGAGGAAAATTTTAAATTTTGAACTATGTCATACGATCTATGATTGATAAATTTATTTAGATTTTGATTTTAATATTTCAATTGTGAGAAAAAAAATCTTCAAATTTTGTCGCATAATTCACGATTGATAAGATTATCTAAATCTTGAGTTTAAAGTTTGGATTTATAATATTGCGATTTTGTGGAAAATTTATAAGAGATATGATAAAGCTTATTTTAAGATTTATTAGAGGAATCTAAATTTTTTTAAGTTATGATGGATGACCTCAACCGACTAGAGAATAAGAAAGTTTAGTTTGTAAGTATTAGAGGAAAAAAAAATATTTTGTCATACTAAGGATTATCTTAGGGTTATTAAAGACTTGAATTATTTTTATGATTATGCTTGAATATCGTAGTTTATGTCAAGCTTGGAAATACATATTGGGAACTCAAATTTTGGGATTAAATCTTATCTTGATAGAGAACCAAGAAGCAGGCAAGGTCACCCTAATGAGATAGAGGTACTCTACATTCCATCCATGACCAAGATAATTGTATATAAACAAGTATGGTTAGTCTTCGACCAAACCATGTGACTATATTTCAATTTTGACTTACTCGACCTTTCTCCAAATCCAGACCTTTTATTGTGACCTTCTAACCGTTTGAAATTTGAGAAATAATTTAATCGTTCCTTGACTGTCACGCCCCAGAACCAGAATACTGGAGAGCAGGGGAAATGACTCAGCCAGCTACGTATTACGGGTAGATAAATACCGTATAATACGATCAATGCTATCTAAAAGACGAGGGGGGTGCATACTACATGAAAGTCTCACTATGGTCACTTCACATCTATTGTCTCAATCATTCAAATAAGAAACAGTAAATAGAGAACATATGAGAGATAAAGCAGTAAGGCGTCCCAAACGTTCAGTCAAAATGTTCTTGACATCTGGCTTTACAAAACATAGCCAGATGATGTAGCAAACTATACACAATTGTTATCAGCTGCAGCCTGACTTAGTTACAATTATGTAAAAGTAAGTACAAGCAATTCGACTAACATGTCGGTGCCAAACGGCAAAGTATAAAGTAAGTAACAAAACAGGAGGAGAAGTAAGGAACCCACTCGAGTCCTCCTGCGATAATTCCCCTAGTATTGACCATCTTGCAGGTGGAAGTAAGTTGAGTCCTCGGGAACCGGCTCTAAATCTGGCCATGCAAAACCAGAGAGGTTAGACCTCTAATAGCAAGTACCGCAAGGAAGCAAGATATGAGGAATTAGAACCAGTAAATAAGAGAATATGATAAATAGATCTCTGCTTGCTACTGGGATTCACATAACATCACGACACTTCGAACCAACTTCCCAACCAAACAAGGACAGAAGTTGACCCGTCATGTCCTGACATTCTGATCATCTCAGTTAGTTAACAGAGTAGATACAGTACACAAACAAGTCAACTTAAACGGCCATGCAACTGATACGGCTTACTACTATGAGTTCCAAGTTACCCTGGAAATATAAAATAAGGGATTCCTCAATTCTTACTATGTACAAGCAAGCCTAGTCTACCCAATCAATCAATTGCGCCAATCACGAATTTAGACGAGTCCCAGCGGGATGCCCGACATCAATATACGATAAATAATATAAGCAGATACCGCTCCCTGTCCGTATGGCAGAATTGTAGTATCTGTGGGAACCAGCCGGCATGTCGGGCACTTAATAGTCCCAAAGATGGCCGCCATATAAGAACTCAGGAATCCATTCACTACGTGCAATTATTATTTTATTTAGCTCAGTAGCCTCTATGTTATGTAAAGTCCCATACCGTGGATCATGGTCATTCAGAATGAGTACTTTCATACCACGTACGATATGTACAACTCTACAATGATACCAGTGCGGTTAGGTTGTAGGTCTTACATAGCGTAATACAACAATCCAAACTGGCCACAGAATAATCATGCCTTGACCATAAATTACACATGCTGCTTTTGTAGAAAATAAATTGAAGCCTACACGTGCCTGTATGCCAATATTCGGGATCGACCAATCGATTACAATAGTTCATAGTTAATATGAACGTGTCTCATTCAATTCAATTAAGATGACTAGTCAGTCTCTTAGTTCCAACTAGGAACGCATGATCAATTATTAGTCAAGGTCACAATCAATGTCAATCAATGTCAATCTGGGACAAGAAACAGCTAGAAGGCAATATGGACAGCAATAGGTGGACGCCCATCTATGCAGCTAGGCAAGTCAGGCTCCATCTATACGGCCTGGGAAATCGAGCCTCATGCGGTTCAGAAATCGGGTCTCATGTGGCCAGGAAATCAAGTCTCATGCGGCCAGGAAATCAAGTCTAGCCATGCGGCTAGGAAATCAAGTCCAGCCATGCGGCTAGGGAATCAACAAGCCTTATGCGGCCAGGAAAATGATAAGCCTTATACGGCTGAATAACATGTGGCAACGAATGAAAAGATACGCGCTCATACGGCAGAAAAGATACGTGCTCATGCGGCTGAAAAAAAAAAGTAAAGTTATGCGGCTGAGAAACTAAGTCCATGCGGCTCAAGAAATCGAGTTTATACGGCTCAAGAAATCAAGTCTATGCAGATAGGGGATCTGGGCCCTATGTGTCTCAGGTCTCAAAACTTATGTGGCTGGGACAAATGATAGCTATGCGGCTAATTCAAGCCAATGCCTTATACGGCTGCGGGGAGACGGGTCATATCCGGCTGCGGGTAAACTTCATGCGGTTGGCAAAATCAACGCCATGCGGCTCGAGAGAAGTTAGGCTTATGCGGTTGAAAAGTTACCAAGGTCTTATACGGCAATGGTTCAAGCGAACTCATGCGGCAGTATCGCCATGCGGCAGATATTGCCCTGCGGCTGGAAGACTTGCTGCATGAAATTTCATACGGTTAAGTACTGCCATGCGGCTCGAGAAGTTCATGCGGCTGGGCCGTGCTAGCCATGCGACTCAGCACTATTCTTCTTCTCCACTTCCGAGAACAAAACCATGGAAGCCATTGCTCCCAAGCTCTCTAAATCCTTCATTCCAAGCCCAAATCTGGACTTCCATAGGTCAAAATGGGGTAGAACAAAATTCTCTACAACATAGAACCATCAAAACTTAAAAATAACAAGGTTAGCTAGATCAAAATCTAAGAATCTGAAAATGCAACAAACATAGATCTACAAGTAATGAGCCATGGAAATTAAAAATGCGAAGTACTAAAGTGTCTAAGAATCTTGCGAGGAAGACAATGGAACAACGAAATGGAGATCCATCAAGAACCAAGTTGTACTTGCCTAGCTCTCCTAGGTTGGTGGGTGTAAAATCCCAGAAATTTTGGATTATTTTATTTATTTATTTATTTGGCTTAAATAGAATTTTATGAAATTTTTGAATATCTTTAAATTAAATAGTTATTATTATAGATGACCTTAGCCATGGTAGAGTTTGAATATGCAAGACGACTAGAAAGTATGGCATGCCTAGCATTGTTGGGTGCTTTAACTAGCAAGCTAGCCATGTTAGGAGTACCATGGTCATATAGTAGTCCCTTGCATGTTAACCATTCAAATCATGGAACAAGTCATAATTTTTATTTTAATAATTAGTAAGAAAGCCTTTATAACTTTTTAGGAAACCCGGTTGCACTAAACCTTTCCAACCCTCTTCCAAGTCGAAACCAACCCTATGTAGGCATGTTGGGCATTAATATATATTAATAATTACATTTATTTGTATTTAATTCTGATTTTGTAGTATAGTTACATAGATAGAATTAAATAGTTATATATTAGGAAACCCCTTTTTAAATCGTCAATCCAATCAACTAGCCAACTCACCAAACAACCAAATCATGCCAAGTGGACCCCCACTATGTTAATTTCGGCCAAGCAAACCCTCCATGGCTAAATGCATCAAATTAAATAGGATTTAAATCCTAGATTGCTTAAAATTCATTTAAGGATATGTTAAATATACCAACTTATCCCAATCCTTAACCAAATCCTAATATTTCTTTCCCCACCTTGTGGTCGACCACTTCTCCCTATCCCCCTCTCTATTTTCAACAGCAATCCCCCTTCTCAAAGCCTCCACACATCATCCCTTCATTATACATCTTCTCCTCCTTCATAAAAACTCATCTCCTCCACCATACATCTATCCAACCCCTCAAAACAAACCATAAAAAACTCCATTCTGTTGACACAAAGTCACAGTCAACCAAATATTGATAACATTGACTAAATAATACTTATAATAATTTAATACGACACATGACGACTACATCCAGTTCAAGCCAGACGACAGCTTATTTTTGTAGATGCGAGTCGTTTTTCGTGTTTTTACTTTTATATTTTATTGAGTCTAGAATGATTGTAAGCTGAGTTATGCTGGGCTCTTGAGACTCAACCCATAACCTATCCAAATCCATAAAGCTGCACATCCAAAATCAGTCCACTGGACCCTTGGACCCACTCTGTGCTCTGGAGACAGAGTTCGGGCCGAACTCTGCCTCTACACAGAGTTTTGGGCCGAACTCTATCCCCTAAAATTCAGTACCCTAATTTTTAGGGCTTGCTGGTTGCTAGTTGTCCAACGGCCAAATATTTAAAAAATCTTACCTGAATTCTGGCCGAATTATGCCTGATAAAAACCTATAAATAGGCCAAGAATTCTCTCATTTTCAATCATCCAATCTTCTCTTCTCTTCTCTCCTAAGCTCAATATAAGCCATACCCTTCTTCATCTACTAGCCACAAGTTTCCTAAGTCTCGAGTGCTCAGCATCTCTCAGTTAGGAGTCTTGTGCAAGAGTTCAAGAAGTAGCTTGGAAAATTCCAAGCATCGCCACTGCGATCCATTATAAGAAGTTGACATTCTCTTCTGAAGTAAAGGCACGAGGTGTAACTACTATTTCACAAATAGTGGATTTAATCCTGAGCTAGAGTTCTCAGGCCTGGACTAGTCCTCCACGAGGGAAACCAGATTAAAATCGGCTGTGTTTGCGTATGCTCTCTTGCTCCTTATTTATTTTCCGTATTTACTCTGATTAATTTTAGATTGTGAAAGAGTTGATTTTTTAATTGGTTATTATTACTATAACTCTATTCACCCCCCTCTAGAGTTGCCATCTGTTCTTCAATTGGTATCAGAGCTCTGTTCTCTTTACAAGGACTTACATCCTAGAGCTGATCCATGGCAACCACACAATCCTTGATTTCCAATCACGGTGAAGGACAGTCCACTCATAGGCCTCCCCTATTTGATGGAACTAACTACACGTATTGGAAAACAAGGATGAGTTTTTATCTCAAGTCGCTAGACTTTGACCAGTGGACTATCGTCACCGACGGTTACAATAAGCCCGCCAGAATAGTTGTCAATGGCGATCTCGCTGAGAAATCACATGACAAATATTTTGACGAGGAGAAGAAACAGGCAAGTCTAGACGCGAGAGCTATTAATGCTTTATTCTGTGCTATAGACAGGAATGAGTTCAACAGGGTATCTACATGCACCACATCTCACGAAGTATGGAAACTTCTAGAAGTAACGCATGAAGGAACCACCCAAGTCAAAGAATCAAAGATAAGCCGTCTCACTCAAGAATACGAGGCTTTCAAGATGAAGCCAAACGAGACGATCACGCAAATGTTCACAAGATTCCTCGACATCATCAACCCCCTGTCTTCGCTTGGGAAGCAAAATTCAAATCACGAGAAGATTCGCAAGCTACTTAGGGGGCTACCAAAAATTTGGAACCCTAAGGTGACAGCCATCATAGAAGAAAATGATCTCACAACCATGTCTATGGAGACCTTGATGGGAAAGCTAATGACTCATGAGCTTGACCTCAAGGACTTCGAAGAGCCTGCTCCTAAGGCTAAGGAGATCGCACTCGAAGCTCACCGACGGAGGGCTAAACCCGAAGAGACGGATGACGACAACTCAGAAGATGATGATCAAGCCCTCATGGTTTGCAACTTCAAGAGATTCCTTCACTTCAATCGAAGAAAGAAGGAACCACAAGAAGATGGAGAAGAAGAGCCAACCTGCTATAGTTGCAAGAAGACTGGACACGTCCGAAAAGACTGTCCATTCTTGAAGAAGAGCAACCGCTATGAGAAGCCATACAAGAAGACCTCCTCATAGAAATATGCCAACACAAGCATTTGGCATGAAAGCGAAGCTAGTGACTCCGAGGAAGAAAAGAACTCTCCTCAAGATACGGCTAATGTGTGCCTAATGGCGACGTCCGACAAGGTATCAAACGAAACTCTTGACGACTTCACTTTTGATGAACTTGGCGATGCTTTCACCGATTTACTTAGTGATCACAAAAAGGTCATTGGTAAATACAAACATGCCAAGGACAAAATCAAAAGTCATGAAGTCGAAATACAAAGACTTTCTCTATTACTTGATAACATTAGAGACACTTCACCCACGGATGTTACTGATGAGGTATCTAAGCTTAAAATAAGCTTACATGATGCCGAAGCACGCATTGAACAACAAACACAAGAAATCACAACACTCAACATGGAGCTTACAGAAGAAAAGAGCAGACACAAGATTGCCATTACCAAGATGCATGGTTTGAATGCCAAGATTACTGAATTGCAAGCTGTCTCTAAGAAACTAGAGACTAAATTAGAAAAACAGGTTAATCAACCTCAATCCCAATCACATGAGACACACACAAAGCATGACACCACTCATACTAGTCAACCACGTCATCCTCATGCTGCTCACAATCATGCTTACATGTACACACACTTTCACAAAGGACACATACCACATGCACGTAGAAATAATCATCATATGTCACAAAAATATTATGGTACACATAGATACAATCATCACCATGTTGCACAAAGACACAATCAACATCACTCTACATATAGACAATATCATCATGTCATGCCATATAGACAATATCATCATGCCATACCATATAGCCAATATCACCATGCCACTCTACATAGTCATCATCACCATGCTGAATCTACATATCATCACACTTCTCCTCATTATTCTGCTTATAGACATCATCAGCATGCTCCTAATGTAAATAGGAATGCTACATGTACTTATTGTGGTTTACATGGACACATTTCACCACAATGTAGAATTAGAAGATTAGTAGATAGAAAGATATATGCATGGTTTCCAAAAACTAACTCTTCAGGACCTTCAAGCACTTGGGTACCAAAGGTCACATCTACTCTTGATGTAGGTGGACCTTCCATCCTCAACTAAAAGTAAGTAGATTCTCGATAGTGGATGCTCGCAGCATATGACGGGAGATGCAAATCTGTTCGCATCACTATCGATGAAGAGAGAAGGATATGTATCCTTCGGCAATAACCTAAAATGTTATATTATAGGTAATAGTATTATTGGTTATCCTCCCTCTTCCGTAATAAAGGATGTCTGCATAGTGACCGAGTTAAAGCATAACCTGCTCAGCATCAGTCATCTTGCTGACCATGGTTATGACATTAACTTTGGACAAAACAAATGCCTTATTTATGATAGGTTAACAGGAGATATTGCTTTTAAAGGGGTAAGAGAGGACAATATTTATATTTTCTATTTGTTTATAGATACTAACAATGCAGGTAGATGCCTATATGCTCATAAAGATGAACGGTTACTATGGCACCAGCGTCTTGGTCATGCCAACATGGATACTATATCCAGGCTATCGACCAAGAAGCTAGTTAGAGGCTTGCCCGACATCACATTCAAAAAGGACACCGTATGTGCCAAATGTGAGTTGAATAAGGCAACCAACTCATCTTTTCATTCCATAAACTCTGTAAGCACTACTAGACCCCTGCAACTACTCCATATGGATTTATTTGGCCCTAGTAGAGTAGTCAGTCTTGGTGGAAAACTCTATGCCTTTTTTATTGTTGATGACTTTTCAAGATTTACTTAGGTTTTCTTTCTTACTTATAAAAGTGATGCTATTTCGGTTTTCAAGATTTTTGTCAAGAAAGTTCAAAACGAAAAAGGCTACATGATTACTCGAATCCGAAGTGATCATGGAGGCGAGTTCGAAAATTTTGATTTTGAAAAGTTTTGTGATCCTAATGGTTTTGATCATGAGTTTTCTTGTCCAAGAACTCCTCAACAAAATGGTGTTGTGGAGTAGAAGAATAGGACTCTTGGCGATATGGCTAGAGTCATGTTGAACAAGTTTTCACTTCCGAAATATTTTTGGGCTGAAGCTATCAGTACAGCATGCCACATTTTAAATAGGGTACTTATTCGTCCTATTACAAAGAAAATACCCTATGAGCTTTGGTTTGGGAGAACCCCAAATATTTCTTATTTTAGAGTCTTTGGTTGTAGATGTTTTATCCTTAACACCAAAGACAACTAAGGCAAATTTGATGCCAAAGCTGACGATGGTATTTTCCTTGGCTTTGCTGCCAAGAGTAAGGGATATAGAGTTTTTAACAAATGCTCATTAATTGTGGAAGAGTCCACAAATGTGACTTTTGATGAAGATAACAGTGCAACAGCTACTCTTGATGATGATGTTGAGCCATCAACGTCTACTCCAATGAACACCACAACCGAAATAAATTCTCAAGAAATCTTGCCTAAGAAATTCTCTTTCAAGCCATCACATCCAGAAAATTTGGTAATCGGCGAGGTTTCACGTGGAGTAACTACTATATCATCATTAAGAGACTCTATTGCTAGCACTGCCTTTATTTCACAAATTGAGCCTAAAAACATTTTAGAAGCTTTCAATGATGAATTTTGGATTTCTGCTATGCAAGAGGAACTCAACCAATTCGAGAGGAGCCAAGTATGGAAACTTGTTCCTAGACCGGCTAATCACTCGATTATTGGTACTAAATGGGTTTTTAGAAACAAAGTGAATGAAGATGGTTCAGTCACACGCAACAAAGCTCGTCTAGTAGCCCAAGGATACAACCAAGAGGAAGGTATCGACTACGATGAGACGTATGCTTCTGTTGCAAGATTAGAATCCATTCGGATGCTTTGTGCATTTGTAAATTTTCAAAATTTCAAATTATTTCAAATGGATGTTAAAAGTGCTTTCTTGAATGGTTTTATTAAGGAGGAAGTTTATGTAAAACAACCCCCTGGCTTTGAAAATCACAAATTTCCCGACCACGTGTTCAAGCTAAAGAAAGCGCTGTATGGCCTCAAACAAGCCCCTAGAGCTTGGTATGAACGGCTAAGCAATTTCCTGCTTGAGAAAGGTTTTTCAAAAGGGAAAATTGATACTACACTTTTCATAAAATCTTTCAAAGACACTATTCTTTTAGTACAAATATATGTAGATGATATTATATTTGGTTCCACTGATGAAACTCTTTGTCAAAATTTTGTCAAGTGTATGCAGACCGAGTTTGAGATGAGCATGATGGGGGATCTCAACTACTTTCTTGGGCTATAAGTCAAATAAATGTCAAATGGAACCTTCATCTGTCAGTCAAAGTATACAAAGGACATGCTGAAGAAATTCGACCTTGACAACATCAAACCAATCAGCACTCCTATGGCTACTTCAACCAAACTTGAACCAGATGATAGTGGCAAACCCGTAGATCAACGTAAGTATCGAGGTATGATAGGCAGTCTACTTTATCTTACTGCAAGTCGCCCTGATATTATGTTTAGCGTTTACCTGTGTGCTAGATATCAAGCAAATCCTAAGGAATCACACATGACCGCGATTAAGCGTATCTTTCGATACCTTAAGGGTACGGTTACAGTGGGCCTATGGTATCCCAAGTCAACATCATTTGACCTCATTGGTTACTCTGATGCTGACTTTGCCGGATGCAAGGTCGACCGTAAAAGTACGAGCGGTACGTGTCATTTATTAGAAAAAGCTTTAGTCTCTTGGTTTAGCAAGAAGCAGAATTCTGTCGCACTATCCATAACAGAAGCTAAATATATCGTAGCTGGACGTTGTTGTACACAAATTCTGTAGATGAAGCAAACCCTTGAAGACTATAATTTATCTTTCATGCATATTCCAATCTTTTGTGACAACACTAGTGCTATAAATTTGACTAAAACCCCCATTTGTCACTCACGCACGAAGCACATTGAAATTCGTCACCATTTTTTACGTGATCATCAGCAAAATGGTACCATTAACTTAGAATTTATTGACACTGATCATCAGTTAGCAAACTTCTTCACAAAACCATTATCCAAAGAGCGCTTCAATTTTCTTTGTCATGAACTTTGAATCTTAGATGAAACTGTTGTAAATTAAGATAAAACTGCATAAATATCGAGTATATCTTGATTATATTATGATGAACATGCTATGGGTACAAGCCAAAAGGGTCCTTCTGACAACAAGGTGTAAAAACCTAAGCGACACGGTGCACTAGTCCACAGGACAACCGCTAGCTGGGATCCGGCCTCTGCAGCTAACCCATGGTAGTTTCAAAATATTGAATTATGATATAATTCTGTGTTTATTATATGGTTCATTTTCATTTATCACATGCTGAAACACTATTATTTCAATTTCATATTGCTGCTTCAGAATCAATTTCTATTATTCTTTTGTTTACTAATTGGGTCTTTCCTATCTTTATACTCATATCTTATATTGGTTTGTCTATTACTTAACCAATATTTTTCCTGTTTCTGCCTGATTCCCATTATGTGACCAGGATCCGGAATTCAGGCCGAACTCTGCTCCTAGCAGAATTCGGGCCGAATTCGGCCCGACTGTTCCAGAACCGGGAACAGCCCCAGCCGTTGATCAAAATGTTGATCCAATGGTCATTATTTGACCCGACCAAGAGAAACCCTTCCCTTATATTCGGTTTCTCTTTCATCTCCTTCCTTCTTACCACCTTTCCACCTTCTCAAACACAATTTTATCAAAACCCTTACCCTACTTTCTTCTCTTTTGTGCTCCATTCTTCCCCAAACTCAAGGAGAAGGCTTATTTTTTTAATTCTCTTCCATAGTTCATCACTAGTTTGAGGTATAATTTCTTACTTTTCTATATCTCAATTTCTTTCATTATCTATTGTGTTATGGCCCCTCGTATGTTCAACCGCAGAAAGAGACTTCGGACAGAGGGAGCATCCTCGTCGAATGCTCCTCCACGTGTTGAGCCGCCCGTTGCACCACCCGTTGCACCGACCATTGAACAAAAAATCCATTCGTTGGTTAATCCTCCTCGTCCCAATGATCCAAACACTTACGACGACCGAATTTTTGTATCACTAGACGCCTCAAATGATTGGTTTAGTGATTTTCGGATACGTCCAGTATTTACGGGACACTCCATCAACTTTACCATCTTCTCACAATATGATACACTATTTCATGACCTTTGTCTTGATGAACTCGTTACTTCTAATTCGGTCATTTATCGTAGTTCCATTCAAATGTTTTACTGCAACTTGACCCATGATGACACTCATATTTATTCACAAGTTGCGGGAATTGATATATCCTTTGATGATTTTGAACTGGCCGAATATCTTGAGCTTCAAGAGCCTAATTCTTGGAAAAAGCTTGTTGAAGCTAGATCCTTTATCTTTCCCGAAGGGATTTCACTAGAGAGCTTCAAGGACGACCTGTGTAGCCCTAACACACGTCCTCGTAAGCTTTTGGCAAAATTACTCAATCCTTATTTCTATGAGCTTCATCGGATCATTTTCAACACCATTCTACCCAAAGTGGGTTCTACCGATAAAGTTACTTATTTTAAGATCTCAGCATTGTACCATCTCCACTTCCATATTCCCTTTAACCTTCTATGCACAATGATGGATTGGATGAGCAACTGTAGGAAGAAACCAAGATCTTTGGTTTATGCATTATACCTTCCTATGATCTTTCGTGCGTTCCATGTACCCCTTGATGAGTGTCCATTCTTACCTGCCCCTGCCTTTCTTTCTAAGGAAAGGAGGCTTTAGGCGGCCATCGGCTCACCAGTAGTGTCTGTGCATTCTGATGATGAGCCAGAGGCCCCTCCTCTCGGACAGGATCCTCCTCCTCCTCCGGCCACTCTTGAGTCTCTTCAGGCCATGCTCCGAGATCACTTCACTTTGGAGGACGATCGATGGACTCAGCTGGACTATCGGATAACCTTGCAGATGAGTGCTATCAGCAACTCGCTGCATGATATTCGGTATTCCATGTCTCGTCATCCTTCCTTGCCCATTCCTATGGAGCGAGACCCAGGTCGTGAGGGATTCCGTATCGATGACCCTTGGGTTTGTCGCTACATAGATCCGGATGCGGCTTTTGTGGACCCACATCGCTCCTTTACTGATGCTTCGGACGACGCCGGGCCCTCTCATGCTCGATGATAGATATGCACTACTTGTGATGCTGCTACTGAGGATCTTAGATTATGTTTATGCATTTTGCTTTAGTTACTTTTATGTACTTGATTTGTGGTAGACTTCTTATGAGTTGTGCTTTTGAGACTTTGGCAGTACTATTATCAGTTTCTATGTCATTATGACTCTTGGTTATTATCTTAGTTTATATACAGTTTCTTCTCTTTTTGGTGTGTTTGCCAGTTATTCTTTATATATCTCATATTGCTAAATGCCAAAAGAGGGAGATATGTGTATATTCTGTTCTGTTTGTTGGTTTATATGTGCTTTTGGAAGAATATTATTAACAGGCCAACAAGATTCATAGCATTGTTTATGGGGGAGCTATTCTTAAGCTCGGCACTAATTATGGGGGAGCTATGTCGTTATATGTGTCCAGGTATGGATATTGAATATACAATTATTATTTTGTCAATTATCAATATGGGGGAGATTATTGACACAAAGTCACAGTCAACCAAATATTGATAACATTGACTAAATAATACTTGTGATAATTCAATACGACACACGACGACTACATCCAGTTCAAGCCAGACGACAGCTAATTTTTGCAAATGCGAGTCATTTTTCGAGTTTGTACTTTTATATTTTATTGAGTCTAGAATGATTGTAAGCTGAGTTATGCTAGGCTCTTGAGACTCAACCCATAACCTATCCAAATCCATAAAGCTCTACATCCAAAATCAGCCCACTGGACCCTTGGACCCATTTTGTGCTCTGGAGACAGAGTTCGGGCCGAACTCTACCTCCACACAGAGTTCGGGCCGAACTCTGTCCCCTAAAATTCAGCACCCTAATTTTTAGGGCTTGCTGGTTGCTAGTTGTCCAACGACCAAATATTTGAAAATTCCTACCAGAATTTTGGCCGAATTTTGCCTGATAAAAATCTATAAATAGGCCAAGAATTCTCTCATTTCAATCATCCAATCTTCTCTTCTCTTCTCTCCTAAGCTCAATATAAGCCATACCCTTCTTCATCTACTAGCCACAAGTTTCCTAAGTCTCGAGTGCTCAGCATCTCTCAGTTAGGAGTCTTGTGCAAGAGTTCAAGAAGTAGCTTGAAAAATTCCAATCATCACTACTGCGATCCATTGTAAGAAGTTGACGTGCTCTTGTGAAGTAAAGGCACGGGGTGTAACTACTATTTCACAAATAGTGGATTTAATCCTGAGCTAGAGTTCTCAGGCCTGGACTAGTCCTCCACGAGGGAAACCAGGTTAAAATCGGCTGTGTTTGCGTATGCTCTCTTGCTCCTTATTTATTTTCCGCATTTACTCTGATTAATTTTAGATTGTGAAAGAGTTGATTTTTTAATTGGTTATTATTACTATAACTCTATTCACCCCCCTCTAAAGTTGTCATCTGTTCTTCACATTCCCCCATCCAACCCTCTATAGACATTATCAACTCTCCCATACTCATCAAGAGAGGTTTAGCAAGCGAGGATAGCGGGAATGATTGGAGCTGTGGGGAAGAGAAGTCATCACCACCCTTTCTGCAAGGATCTTTGGTAAGAACCCTAATCTTTTCTTCTAAAAATCTTTGCTAACATTCTGTAGAATATATGTTATTAAATCTGTAAAAATTATATTTTGATGAATTTTGTTATATTTAATCATCCATAAAAGTTTCATGTATTATAGGCATAATATCATTGTTCCGGTAGGGTCAAAATTAACACCATTGTGAAGGAGCTACTAGTTATTGATGCCTATGCATGAAATTGAATTTTATGTGTATTCATATACATAAATTAGGATTTTTAAGTATTTTTCCATGAATTTAGCAACTCAATTCTGGTCGAGAAAATTATGGGTCAAAACTAGCTAATTTCGGGCGACCTACTGACCTAGAATGACCCAAACTTGTAGTATAATCTTATCCTTGTATCTCTGATGTTATTCTAGAAAATAAAGTATTTTACTTCTGTTTAAATTTTATTTTTGGGTTATTTTATCCATTATGAGTAATTAACTATGTTCCGGACTAGTTTCGGGTTAACTAGCTAACTTAGTAATCAACTAGTCATAAATGCCTTTAAAAAATATTAATTATGTAATTTTAGAGTTAATTCTATATAAAATTAGTTTAAATAGTATTTTAATCAATTTTATATGATTTCTAAGTATAGTATTGAAGTAGGGGCATAATTGACTAATTGGGAGTTGGAAGCCCAAAAACTTGTGTTCGGTGTCTCGTGGAGCCTGTATGTGATTGTATAGGTCTAAAGGATCCCATGAAAAATTGAATATAATCTTAAAATATTATCTTAACTAATTAAGTCATATTGTAAGTTCATGAGTAGTGGCTTAATTTAGTTAATTAATTATCTAGGAGAGTCGGGTTCCAGAGGCGTGGACACGGGAGCGAAACTTCATCCTCACATCGCGGAACCAGGCAAGTATACCTTGCCTCCCTCTACAGTTTATTTACATGCATATTTCTATTATTATATAGTTTTACTAGTTGGTTATTACTTGTGATTTGTATATCGTACATGCTAGTATAGCTATAGTCCTTGTACATGGTTAGCCTTGTTAGTTCATATTGGATTAGTTTTCTCGTGTATCATGATTGGGTCGTGTCGTGTCTTCACCTGTGTCTTGACTGAGTCATGTCTGCAAGTGTGTGTGAGTGAACTGCTATTCCTTTGTCTTTTCCACAACCTGCGAGTCCACACACGGGGCGAGGGTTGTCCTTTGTACCTGCGAGTCCACACACGGGGCGAGGGTGACTTGTCTTGAAACTGACCTGCGAGTCCACATTCGGGGTGAGGGTTGGTATCCATTGATCTACCAGCAGTTCATTTATGCATACTTGATCATGTATCCGTGTTCATAGCTTCCTGTCAGTAGCCACATGTTATTCTCATGTCTAGTTCCTGTTTATACCCTGGTTATATTATTACATGATTAAACTGTTAGATAGGCATGTTTTATGTATCTTGCTAGTCCTCTGAGGACCTGATGATCTCTTCAGGTTTAGCGACTGCGTGGATTTAGTTAGTAGAGCGGAATGGTAGAGGATTGCGATACATGATATAGGTATTTGCTTGTGATATTTCTTTATTATCCTCTCGTGCTTTATATTCTGTTCCATGTTATATTGTACTTATTTATAGACTCATATTATTCTTGGAGTCTAATCGAACAATATGCTAATGGGCTGCAGACCACGACCCATACTTGTTCATTCAGGTTTCGTATATTTATTGTGGATTGAGATATAGATTTGTTTGCCATGATTTGGCAGTATACCATGACCTTGACAGCTTATACGTACTCGAGTCGGGCTGGAGTCCGTTCGATACGTAGCTGGCTTACTCACGAGCTCGCATTCGAAAAGCGGGTGCGGGTCGTGACAGTGGGAGAGTTATGAGGAAGAAGAAGAGTAATAAGAAGAAGTAATGAAGAAAGAGAAAGGGGATTGTCACTTCCCTTTTCCAGAATATGTATTTTAAATACATGTACTGCTGGAATGCATTTATTTAATATTCATCATGTATTGTTCTGTATTTAAATTCCTTCAATTTACGTTAATTAATTTTCCCACAATTTTACTTTCAGCATTTTAATTTCGGCTTTGCTTGTGGGTTCGGCCTGAGTTGGTTTATTTTCCAGCCATCGTGGTCCAACATGACCCCACCTACCACCACGCCTTCATTTAAAAGCCCCCAAACCCTTTCTCTCTCTTTATTACTTCTCCTTCTTCATTACTCTTCTTCATCCTCCATAACTCTTCCCCACCTATCCAGCCGCATAGGCAAGTGCCAACTTGCTTCATGATGGAACTCCAGTATTTTTGTTCCATCATCTTCCTTACTTGATCTTAAGTCTCTTTAGTATTTAGTATTTACAATTTCCATGTCTCATTTCATGTAGATCTAAGTTTAATGCATTTTTGGATTTTTTAGGTTTTGATCTAGTAAACTTTGTTATCTCCAAGTTTTGATGGTTCCATGTTGTAGAGAATTTCGTTCTACCCTATTTTGACCTATGAAAGTCCAGATTTGGACTTGGAATGAAGGATTTAGAGAGCTTGGAAAGGCTTCCATAGTTCTGTTCTTAGAAGTGGAGAAGAAGAAAAGTACTTAATCGCATGAATTTTCATGAGGCAAGTCTCTCTTGGCCGCATGAGCTCTGTTATTTTCAGCCGCATGGCACTTTTTAGCCGCATAGAGCATTTCCAGCCGCATGCACTTCTATTGGCCGCAGCCGCATGGACTAATCATTCTCGGCCGCAGGAGCTTTCAGCCGAGCCGCATAAAACCTGTCACTTTTCAGCCGCATGTGACCCATTCATTCCAGCCGCATAGAACCCAAGCTTCTCGAGCCGTATGGCTCTGTCGCATATTTTTGACCGCATAAAGCTTGTCATCTCCTGGCCGGATAAGCTTTGGTAATTTCAGCCGCATGAGTCGAGTTCTACCCGGCCGCATGAGATCGTATTCCTTTTCAGCCGCATAAGCTTGCACCCGTTCCGAGCCACATAGGCCCTGTCTTCCAGTTGCCGTATGCTCTTCTAGCCGCATAGAATTAGCTTTCCAGCCGCATGAGTTTGACCCGAGCCGCATGGGGTCCCTATCCTTGGCCGCATCGACTTGTTATTTCTTAGCCGCATATGCATGTTTTACTCAGCTGCATGAACAAATAATTTCCCAACTGCAAGAACTTTAGCCCATAGTGCCTTTTGGCTGATTCTGTCCCGAGTTGACATTAATTAGCATTGATTATTATCTTGGCCTTAATTAACATTGATTGTGACCTTGACTAATAATTGATCATGCATTCCTAGTTGGAACTAAAAGGCTGGCTAGTCGTCTTATTGAATTGAATGAATGAGACACGTTCATATTAACTATGAACTATTGTAATCGACTGGCTGATCCCGAATATTGGCATACAGGCACGTGCAGGTTTCAATTTATTTTTCTACGAAAGCTGCATGTGTACTTTATGGTCAAGGCATGATTATTCCGTGGTTAGTTTTGATTGTTGCATTATGCTATGTAAGACCTACAACCTAAACTGTACGGGTATCGTTGTAGAGTTGTGCATATCGTACCCCGTACGGAAGTACTCATCCTGAATGACCATGATCCACGGCATGGGATTTTGCTTAACATAGAGGCTACTAAATTAAATAAATTAATGATTGCATGGAGAGAATGGATTCTCGAGTTCTTATATGGCAGCCCTCTTTGGGACTATTAGTGCCCGACAGGCCAACTGGTTCCCACAAATACTGCAAATCTGCCACAAGGACAGGGAGAGGTATCTGCTTATATTATTTATTGTATATTTAATATTGATGATGGGCGTCCCGCTGGGACTCGTCTAATTCATGATTGGCGCAATTGATTGATTGGATAGACTAGCCTTGCTTGCACATAGTAAGAACTGAGGAATCCTTATTGCATAATTCCATGGTAACTTGGAACTCACAGTAGCAAGCTGTAGTAGTTGCATGGCCGTTTAAGTTGACATTTTTGTGTATTGTACATACTCTGTTAAATAACGGAGATTATCAGAATGTCAGGACATGATGGGCCAACTTCTGTCCTTGTTTGGTTGGAAGGTTGGTTCGAAGTGTCATGATGTTATGTGAATCCTAGTGGCAAGCAGAGATCTATATATCATATTCTCTTATTACTGGTTTTAATTTCTCATATCGTGCTTCCTTGCGGTACTTGCTATTAGAGGTCTAACCTCTCTGGTTTTGCATGGCCAGATTTAGAGCCGGTCCCCGAGGACTCAGCTTACTGTAGAAGCATGGAAAATATTAGAATAAAAGCATAGATAGCCCATGCGGCTTTGGGTAGCAAGCCTATGCGGCTCATAACTGGAGTTGCCCCATGCGGCCCGAAAGAAGACCCTCAGACTCATGCGGTTCGGGGATATATGCGGTTCAGCAGGAACATGCGGCTCAATTGACGCCACGTGTGATCCCCCCACAGCTGGCTACAGGAGTAATGGCCTCATTTAATGCTCTGACACGACTCGACGGCTGCGACGTCTCTGACATAAAGCGTCATAATGGCTCTGCCATAATGACAGACTCCTCGGGGAAAGAAGACAATCTCTGACCCGATCTGTCAGAAATCCTAGATTGCCACGTGGCAAAAGTCTCATGCGGCTCGGGTAGAGAACAACTTCATGCGGCTCAGCGAGGAATCACTCTAATATGATTAACAGGAATCCGCCATATGCGGTCCACCTATTAGCCCGGTCTATGCGGCTCAATACCATGTTAACTCAGGCGGCCCACACAAACTATGCATATGCGGCTCATGGAGGGTTCGTCCCCTGCGGCTCGCAGAGACTACGCATATGCGGCTCACGGAAAGTTCGTCCCCTGCGGCTCGATGAGGCATTGACTCATGCGGCTCATGAAGAGTATCTCCCTGCGGTTCAAGTGTTGGCCATCCTATGCGGCCCTGGCAGGACCTTCAATTAAAACACGTGGCATTGAAGATTCAACCGAATCCCAACAAGAATATTTGACACCATTATCATAATTGCCGAGATCAGGGCATATCATTTTTCATCAAGCCAATAGGACACGTGGCGAGCAATCAAATATTGGCATAATCAATCACGAGGATTTAAAGCAGTCAGCATTAACTGCTCATGAGATTTGGTGCTATCAGCATTAGTGGCCGAGATTCATTATGATCAGGATCAAGGGCTCAGATAGAATGAAGGAAGCGCCGACATTCCAAACAGATAATCATCAGCAAACCCTAATGATCATACCCCACTCCTATAAATAGCCAGCATCCTCCCCATGCAAAAAAAAAGAAGAAGAGGAGAGAGAGAGAGGTCGGCAACAAAAGAATAAAAAAATAAGAAGAGAGAGATCTACACAGAGAGAGCTCCCCCCTTTCTTCTTGATACTCACAGAGAGAGAGAAGCCAGGAGAGCCACACGAGGAGAGTAAGAAGAGCCTTTCTTCGTCAACGCCAAGCAGATCTTCCCCGAGCCAAGGCTGCATACTGATCGTCCAAGGAGTAAGACAGAGCGGCCGTCGCTTTCCCGAGCCTCTATCGTCACCCCCCAGAATCAAAAATAAACAATCGTACTTAGTCTGCTGTACCTAGGTTTTCGTCCCTAGGCTTTCTTTGTACTAGCGAGTTTGTATTGTGAGTCTAAGTTCAGTCCTCCGATAATTGTTCTGTTCTTTTACAATCAATGGCAAACACGATGGCGACTCTGCTGGGGACTAACTTCTCCACGGCTGAGGAGTTGGTGACGCAATCGGATGCAGCCAAACTTGGCTCCACACAACAGAAGATGGTCGTCCGCTTCGACCAACAGGCGTTCGAAGAGATGCTCTCTGAAGGCAACGCTGGCCCGGTCCAGAAACGCACCCGTACCACGAAGGCTCGCAAAGAGTGGAGGCCAAAGTCATTTTCTCCTCCCCACGCCCTCGATGGGATACCCTCGGTCGCTCAAGATGGCGAGAAAGATTCTCCTGCGGCCCCACTTCAGATCACAGACACCTCTGCTGCCCCCAAGTCCGGCAGAAGAAAACACTATGATGCTGGACTTGCAGGGGCAAAGAGGGTCTCTGCTCAGCCTGAACCGCAGAAGGGTATTAGCCACAGAAAGAAAATCCATGCGGCCACAACCGTCAACCACACAAAGAAAACTTATGCGGCCACTGCTGTCAGCCCCATAACTTATGCAGCTACAGTTCCCAACCGCATGGATGAGATTCATGCGGCTAGTAAAGTCAACCGCTTGCAGAAAACCCATGCGGCCACAGATGCCAACCGTATGCGGACAACCTGCATGGCCGTGACTCCTAACCGCATAAGAACTCGTCCCACAACAGAAGACAGTCGCATGCAGATAGCCTGCACGGCACCCAACGCTAGCCGCATAGCGCCTCTACCGTGCTTCTCTCGATCAGTTTTCGACCGACTCTCATGCGGTCCTAACTCTGATCACTCGCTGGATGAGAATCCAGACTCTGTGATACCTAATGTGGACTCTTCCTATTACGCACCCACAAGTGCTAAAAAGAAAAAGCCTAGGGCAGCGGGGACTCATCAAGTCCAGACAGCTGCCCCAACCTCTGACTATCGGGGCGTCCCGCTGAGTATCACGCGGGCCTCTGACAGGAAGTTGTATAAAACCACTCGAGTCCAGCCCCCGGCGGCAAACGGACAAAGTGGTTCCTCTGACCTGCGTGAAGCTATCCTCCACAAACGCAAAGAAAGAGAAGGAGCCTCAGCGTGCAGAGAGTCCTCACAGGGACGTCACTGCACCCAGATTATCGTCAACTGCTGTTGCAACAACACGGCAGTAACAGAAGACCGGCCATCCGTCTTCCAAAGATTACAACATCCGAGCTCGGAAGACGAGGCACCTCCCGTTGCCTCCTGCAATTCCGCGCAGAAAGTCCCCGTGGAGGGGAGAGGGAAGAAGACAAGCATCTCCAGCCCAAAGGTGTCAACTATTGCAGCTAAGAAGCCGTCGTCTAAAGGATTATCCTCTACTGGAGTCTTCCAACACACCCGTTCAAAGATGAAAACTGCTACAGTAGGAAGTTCGCCGTCTACGTCATTGGGGGTCGTCGGAACTGGGGGTAGCACTCCTCCAAACCTTTACGACAACCCGACATTCCAAGAAGACAGACTGGAGGAAGCAAATCCTCCGACGGATACAACAGATACCGACGCCCTCGAGGACGTCCTAAATGAAGCAAGTTCTGAAGCTGGGGGTACTGTTCCTTCCGAGTCCGAACCTGAAGAGAACATCCCTACATATCCCGATGATTTCTCGATGCATGCGTATGACTCGGAGGGCATGTCCGCCACCTCTCCTTCTGTCACTCCTCACGTGAGGACGGTATTCATGACAGACAACAGCCAAGGTGGTTCCGGCGATCGCCAACGTATCGACACTTTGGAGGCCATACTGCACGCCTTGGTCAAGTCCATAGATGAGATCAAAGCGGCACTTCCTACTCTGCAAGGAGTGACACCTGGTCAGACAAGTACGGGTCCCACGAACAACATAGATTCAAATTCAGCGGCACCAAACCCGGACAATAATGCTCCCGAGATAACGACCCCTACCGCGACAGATGAGGCCCGAGAAGTAAGAAGAGAGGTTCAGGAGCTTCGAGAGATGTTCCACGCCCGAGAAAATTCTCAAGACCTCAGAATACGGCAACCATACCCAGCTGAATGGAGGGATGTGCCCTTTCCCCCAAGATATAAGCCGTTCAATATCAACCTATATGATGGTAAGACTTCAGCAAGCCGGTACATCACTTACTTTGAGGTCACTACCGACCATCTGCCCCATGAGGACGCCATCCTCACACGGTTATTCATTGGGGCACTGGAAGGAGTCGCCTTTGATTGGTACCGCAACCTGCCAGATAATTGCATCCACTCCTTCGCTGGCTTCAAGCGCTTGTTCTTGGAAAGGTTCTATGAGGTAGGGCAGGACGTCACGATGTCTACCCTCATGGACGTCGTCCAAGGAGAGAAAGAGCTGACAAGAAATTACGTTGAGCGGTTTCGTCAAACCGCAATGAAGTTACCATCTGGCAACCCGGACTCTTCCTTGATTGAAATTTGCCAAAAGAGACTACTTCCAACAATTAGTCTCTAGATGGGCGAAAGTCAATTCAAGGACTGGAAGGCCTTTATCATCAGCGCTACAAGTGCCGAGGAACGATTGAAGAAAGCCCGCCAACTGGGGTTGCATATCTCAGAGGGAGAGAACAAGGGGAAGCGTCCCAACGCCAGCAACGACAATGGGGGTAGCCCCTCCAACCGAGACAACAAAGGCAAGCAGGCCATGGTGACCGATACAGCCCAGAAGCCCGAGCAACAGCCAGCGGACAAACAATGGCCTCAAATCACTTATTCTTTCGAAGACGGCCACGTCAAGCCTATCTTGGACATGCTTATACAAGGAGATAGAATTCAGCTTCCTCCACCAAGGCGGGAACCTCGGCCTGCTGATTTGGAAAATCCGAAGTTCTGCCATTACCACCGCTACGTCCACCATGCTACACACGACTGCTACCAACTGAAACGCTATATCCAGAACCTCATCGATTCAAACGCTCTGGCTATCGACTTCGAGGAGGTAACCGTAGCAGCCAACATGGTGTCCGTACAATTCGGCAATTTCCCTCCAACAGAGACTCAAGACGGTGTCATGCCCATCCCTCTGGCAACAATGGAAAGTACTAACCTTCCGGCCTAATACCCCTCACCACATCACGAGGGGAGATCATGTGGGTCCATCCGGACCTAGTCCATGAGGTGACTCAGCCTACTTTATCCTCTAAAAAGAAAAGTGGAAAGGTCAGATCATGCCGCACCGCCTCGGCAGAGGAGGGGGAAGTCTCAGCCGTCACTACCCGATCTGGAGCACAAGCCCAACCAGTGGCCGAGAATTCGACTAATGATCAGCAGCCCACAAACGCTGATACTCCGGGACCGGCTCAGCCTTCGACGACCGACAAGCCTAGGCCGAAGGAGACTCGCTTCGACAAATCTCTCCGAAAGGAGACACCTCAGGGGCTGGAGAGGCCCTATAACTTCGACATCTTGGCACAATTGGCTAACACACCGGCCAAATTGTCCTTATACGAACTCCTGAGACTCTCAAAAGATGTCCGCACAGCTCTAAGTGAGGCGCTCCAAAATGCCGACGCATACTTGGCTCAGGTCAACCTCACGGGAGATAATCAGCCTACGGATCTCCAAGATAGTGCGTGTACAGGTGCAATGCCCAATATCGTATTCTCTTTGCAGGATATGCTCCTCAAAACTAACCTGCACGATCGCCCATTGTACTACACTGGATACATCGGCGACGTAAAGGTAGACCGAATGCACATTGACCCCGGGTCCTCCATAAGCATCATTCCGAAGGGTCTGCTACATCATCTTCGCATTCCAATGCATCGCCTGACGCCTACAAGCACCGCCATTAGCGGTTTCAATTCGGGCAGGAGCTACCCAATAGGGAAGATTCGCTTGAAATGTCAGATTGGCGATCTCCAATCAGAAGTCACCTGCTACGTCATAGATGCCGACACTTCTTACAATATCCTTCTGGGGCGGCCTTGGATACACGATTACATAATCGTGCCTTCCACGCTACACCAGTGCTTCAAATATGTCGATAAGTACGGCTTCGTGAGAACAGAGTTTGCTGATATCGATCCCTTCAAGGGGGTCGAATCTTATTACTCAGACTCCTGTCTTTACGAAAAATCAAAGAAGCATCTGGTCGAAGAGGAGGTGCAAGCTCACACCAAGACGACCATAAGATCAGAAGAACCCCTGACAATCCATCTCCAGGCTCGCAAACCGGGCAGTTCTGCACCCCTTACGGCTACTCTGCGTAAGGACGTAATCAGTCTATCGGCGCAAGAAGAGCAGATGAGGATCCGGCTGCCGAGGTCTGGCCAAGTGCCGAGACCCACACCAGGACCTTTTACCATCAGACTACCGAGAGTCGGTCAGCTCCAAGCGGAGAAACTCAATCCCTCCGACAGACCGCTCACGATACGTCTTCCTAAAAAGGGCCGTCACCCCGACGCGAGGTCTGACACTTCCAGCGAACCAGCCACTTCTCGCCCTACGTCAGATGCCAAGCTGGGGGTTGCTAGTCCACCAACAACTCCACGACCTGCTCCTCCGGTCGAGCCCCTAAAGATCAAGCTGACTAGGTCGCTCTCCCAGTCTTCATTTATACAGGGGGTGGCCGAAGAAGAACCAGAATTAGCCAAGTATGTGGCTGCCCACTCCGATACCCCTTCCACGGATGATGTAATCCCTCTCGAGAAGATACCTTATTTTATCAATAAAGGGCTATCTTTGAATTACATCGAACTCAACAAGCTATGTACAATGTATGCTATGGACCACGGTATAGGCACTCACCTACATACACAGGTGACAAATGTGTACACCGCTATCCAACTTACTCCAGTAGAAGACGCTTACCGAATAATCAAAGGAGGGGACCACCCAATCATCTTCGGCCGGACGAACAACCCGCATCCCCTCGCCATGGAAGAAGTCGACTTCGGGTCAGCTAACTGAAGACTGCCTCTGTATCTCTATAGCCCTCAATCCAAATATCTCATACAGAAAAAGGGGTATGATCTAGAGACAATGCCAGGACTGAACTACGGCACTGGACGACGATTACCTTTGAAGACGCCAGCCCCGGCGGGCAAACCACGGAATTACTATAACAAAACCCGATGCGGTTTAGGATATGTAACGCCAACTACGACCCCTGAAAGCTCAGATGAAGAATGCGACTGGCAGTCACACTCAACCGGGTCACCAACTTCCGACTCAGACACAAGCATTGGAGACGTATTCAGACAAGTCCTATCAGTCAACATGGCATTTGCCGACGCTTACGAAGAAGACGAGGACATTCCTGAAATTCTCGAGCTTGAGCCGTGGGCCCAACAGTTAGACGCACAATGGGAAAAGCGGTTCGAGCTAAGAGAACCTCCTACGGAGGACGAAGTTATGCAGGTCAACCTCGGCACCGAATCCTCTCCGAAGCCAATCTTTGTCAGTAAAAGCCTAACAGACAAGGAACGAGAATCACTGCTGGAACTCATCCGAGAATACATTGACGTATTTGCATGGAGTTACGAAGACATGCCGGGATTAGATCCCGACATTGTTCTCCATAAACTCAATATACGGTCGGATGCAAAGCCAGTCAAGCAGCAGCAACGACGCTTCAGCCCGGGCGTCATGGACGCGATCGAAGCCGAAGTCAACAAACTGATAGCCAGCGGCTTCATCCGTGAGGAGCAACACCCTGACTGGGTCGCCAATATAGTCCCGGTCCTTAAGAAGAACGGGAAGATCCGAATCTGCATCGACTTCCGCAATCTAAATGAGGCATGTCCGAAAGACAAATTTCCCCTCCCGATCACGGACATCATGATTGACAACACATGCGGCTTCGAACGTATGTCATTCATGGATGGATTCTCGGGATACAATCAAATCAAGATGTCCCCCGACGATGAGAAGCACACATCATTTAGAACACCGATCGGCACATACTGTTACACAGTCATGCCATTCGGTCTAAAGAACGCTGGTGCCACATATCAGCGGGCTATGAGTATCATTTTCAGAGAATATTTGCGCAAAATAGTGGAATGCTACGTCGACGACATCGCTGTCAAGAGTCGCCGCAAGGAGGATCATCTGCAAGATCTAAAAACGGTATTCGACCTGATGCGAGCCCACAACCTAAAGATGAACCCTACAAAGTCGTTTTTGGGCGTATCCAACGGGAAGTTCTTAGGTTTCATCATCACTGCACGGGGTATCCATGTAGACCCTGAGAAAACCAAGGCAATAATGGAGATGGGTCCCCCGAAAAATCTCCGCGAACTTAGAGGCCTCCAAGGGAGGCTAGCCTATATCAGAAGGTTCATTTCCAATCTCTCCGGACGATGCCGGCCGTTCACGCACCTCATGAAGAAGGGAGTCTCATTCGCATGGGACGAAGAATGCCAACGCGCTTTCGACGACATCAAAGAATATTTGTCAAATCCTCCAGTCATGGTGGCCCCGGTCCCTGGAAAACCATTCTTGCTCTATGTACGAGCAATGGAACACTCCCTCGGTGCCCTGCTGGCACAAAATAACGACGCAGGACACGAACAGGCCATATACTACCTCAGCCGAATGATGGTCGGGCCCGAACACCGATACACTGCCGTGGAGAAAGAATGCCTCGCCTTAGTGTTCGATATTCAAAAGACGCGGCACTATGTTACAGGACAAACCATACATGTGATCTCACGGGTAAATCCCCTCAGGGTCCTCATGACTAAACCAGGGGCGCTCAGCTCTCGCCTCGCTACCTGGGCAATACTGCTATCCCCATATAATATGATCTTCGTCCCACAGAAGGCTGTCAAGGGTCAAGCCCTAGCAGACTTTTTGGCAGCCCACCCAGGATCGGAGTCATCCAGAATCTATGAAGAGATCCCAGACGAGGTCGCCGATTCGAATACAGCCACTCACGATAACATATGGCGAATGTTCTTCGATGGCGCCTCAAGAACCGAACCCAAGGGAAATACCGTCGTCGGGGTCGGAGTGGTATTGATCTCTCCTACCGGGCTAGTGATCAATCGCGCCTACTCTCTCACGGAACCCTGTTCCAACAATGTGGCCGAGTACAACGCTTTGGTCATTGGCCTCCAACTCGCAAAGGAGCTGGGTGTAGAATATCTCGAAGCATACGGCGATTCACAATTAATCGTCAATCAGATTCGGGGGTCGTACGAAGTCCGCCATAAAGACATGATCCCCTACCACCAAATAGCAATCAACATTATCTCCTCATTCGAGGGATTCTTCATCGAACACGTCCCCAGACTTCAAAATATCGAAGCCGATGCCCTAGCAGGCCTTGCCGCTTCCTTAGCAGTGCCGAACCAAGCGCATCACTCGGTTGAGGTGATAGGCCACGAACTGGTCTGTCCCAAGAACAATATTCAATTCGTGGCGAGCTATTCCGCCCGGACGGTCGACGAAACACCAGACTGGAGACAGCCGTTCATTGACTTCGTCGTATACGACATCCTCCCGGAGAACCCAAGGGAAGCCACCTCCATCAGACGGCGTTCTCTCAGATTCTTCTACGACACAGAGACAAAAATGCTGTACCGACGATCCTACGACGGATTATTACTCCGGTGCTTGTCAAACGCAGAAGCCAAAGAAGCTGTACGAGAAGCTCACGATGGTGTCTGTGGGGCCCATCAGCCTGGCCCTAAGCTACAGGACTGCCTTCGCCGTATGGGCTACTACTGGCCCACGATGGTGGCAGACGCAATAGACTATGCCAAAAAATGCAAGGCTTGCCAAGTCCACGCAGACTTCATTCACCAATCTTCCGAGTTTCTACATCCAACGGTGGCATCCTGGCCATTCGAAGCATGGGGAATGGATATCATTGGCCCAATCACCCCACCTTCCTCCCGAGGACATCGCTTCATACTTGCGATCACCGATTACTTCTCCAAATGGTCGAAAGCCGTCCCACTCACAGAAGTTAAGACTTCAAACGTGATCAGCTTCCTTAAGCATCACGTCATCTACCGCTTCGGACTACCGCGGAGGATCATCCATGATAATGGTCCACAGTTTATAAGCCATGCATTCTACCGATTCTGCGATAAGCACCGCATTCAGAATGTCGCTTCGACACCATATAACCCAGCAGCAAACGGGTTGGCAGAGGCATTCAATAAAACAATCATCAAACTCCTCAAGAAGTTTGTCTCCTCCAACAAATACGACTGGAACGAGAAGCTCGGGGAATGCTTATGGGCTTATCGCACCACAGTTCGAACAGCTACTGGGAATACACCATTCTCTTTAGTATACGGGAGTGAGGCAGTCCTCCCACTGGAAACTCAGATTCCCTCACTCTGCGTCGCCCTCACTTATCAATTGACAACGGATGATAACTATCGACATCGATTACAAGAGTTGGAGGCCTTAGACGAAAAGCGCCTACTAGCCCAGCAAAGGATCGAGCTATACCAAGCACGTATCTCAGGAGCCTTCAACAAGAAGGTCAAAATCAGAATATTCCAAGTGGGCGATCTCGTTCTGGCAGTTCGGAGACCAATGGTCATGACTCACAAAACCGCAGGCAAGTTCCAGCCAAAATGGGAAGGTCCATTTGTCATCGAGACCGTGTTCTCCAACGGCGCCTACCGCCTCGCCAAGTAGAATGGGGACTTGCTTATGTTGCCCGTCAACGGCAAGTTTCTGAAGAAATACTATGTTTAGACAACATTCTCCAAATTATCGAGTCATGTACCCTCTTAGTACCCCTGAACTCGCACCCACCATTTTCTAAATTATCGAGTCATGTATCCATTGATACCACTGAACCCACATCCACAACATTTCAGATTACCGAGCCATGCACCCGCTGGTGCCACTGAACTCTCATTTCCTCAATATTCTAGAAAATCCAAATTATGTACTTACATTCCGGTCACTCTCTCAGATAGTAAGTCACGTATAATCATACCTCTAAACTTTTTTTCTGAAAGAGATCCTCCCTCATGATCCACTACCCGTGCTCCCAGTGCACAAAAAGGGTAATCGATCCACTAATCTCCGAAACGACCATGTCCTCATTACCTCTGAGTCGTTTTCACTTCCACCAAAAATAAACCGCCCCCTCGCATAGAACTTCCATGTCCTCCTACCTCTGAGTAATTCTATGCACCCCTTCTTCATTGGGCCCACTCCTGCCATGTCCTCATTACCTCTGAGTGGGAAGGCTCCGTCGAAGAAATCACCATATTTGCCATGTCCACATTACCTCTGAGCAAGTATGTTGGTTCCCTTTCAACCTATTGTCTGTACCCACAACCGGGGTGCGACAAGGATAATAGGTCCACAAATGTCCTCTGTTGACCACAAATGTCCTCTGTTGACCACAAATGTCCTCTGTTGACCACAAACGTCCTCTGTTGACCACAAATGTCCTCTGTTGACCACAAATGTCCTCTGTTGACCACAAACGTCCTCTGTTGACCACTATTGATTATAGAAAAGTCTTCTGTGAAGTCTTCCCCTACCATGTTCTCATTACCTCTGAGTAGAAAGATTCCACGGTAAAACCCTCATGTTTGCTACGCCCTCGTAACCTCGGAGCAAATATGACTGGCTTCCTTCCAACTTGTTATCCGTACCTAAAATCAAGGTACGCCTAGGGTAACAGGTCCACAAATATCCCTTGCTAAGCTTCTTGGCATAAATCTACCATCTTACCATGCCCCGGGAGCCCGGCTGCTCTACGGCATTCCTTTCCCCAGTACCGAGAACATCCATGACCATTTTATCATGGCTGTCCCGGACATCCTGATCAAACTTGTTATCCGTACCTAAAACCAAGGTACGCCTAGGGTAACAGGTCCACAAATAATCCCCCAGCAAGTCCGATTCCATGAACGCCGATACAAGAAAGAAAAGATGAGTTAAAACATACTCATTTATCTAAAAATCAAAGGGCTACATCATTGGGGATCATATCCCTTGCAAATAAAAATATACACATATGAAAAAAAAAAAAAGAAGAAGAGGCAGAAGAAGACAGAGGGCGGATCACTGTTCCGGGGCACATAACACCGTGAGGCGGTCCTTTATCAAGGCGACCGACCGCTCAAACCTCTGTTTGGCTCGACGCTCAGCTTCCTGGTTCAACACCGCCGGGTCCTCCAGATGAACGTGGGCCTGCCAGTTGTCCTCGAACTTCTTAAAAGATCGCTCCAGGTTGGCAGAAGTTCGAGAAATCCGCTCGGCCTCCCGAGCAATCGACTCCTGTTCTGCATGAGCAGCCTCCCGCTCTGACTCTAAGAAGGCTAACTCCTCCTGGAGCGCGAGAATCTGCTCCTTCGTGTCAGCTATTCCACGAGAGGCAGACTCTTCCCGGGCCCTACAAGCCTGACTCCGACGACCCAGCCGGTCATAGGAGGCGGAAAACTTGTCAAGATCCCCCTGCACAGCCGGCCCGGCAGTTTCTCGAGCGAGCTTGATCCTGTCCCGAGCCGCAACCAGGAAGCCCCGCTCTCGTTCGATCGCGGCAGGCAAACCAGCCTGCCGTACTGCCAGCAGTTGGGTCACAAGCTGGTCAGCCTCTGTCAGCTTAGGCTCCAGAAACGCTGCTAACCCCAGCCCGCCAGGAAGACCCTTCAGAGTGTCAATTTGACCCCGAGCTCCCCGTAGAGACAGACAAAAAGGGACCCCCCGGTCCACGGCAGCATTTATACCCCTCCCTAAGTGGCGATAAAGGCTGTCAACCACATCCTACGTCACCTCGTCCAGAGCCTCCGAGGAAACCGATGTCAGCGGGAGTGTGGCTGGTAGCACGGAAGAAGACGCGACGGAGTCTGCCGCTCCTGCCACCAGAGAAACCAACTCCGCACGGAAAGACGCTTGAACAGCGGCCAACTCCTCTTCAGCAGCCCGCAGGATTTGGATGCTCGACAAGGTCGAGAAGTCGACTTCCGGAGCCGTGTCAACAGCGGAAGACGAGGCAGAAACCATTGCCAACTCCCTCCCCGTCTGCCCGGAGACGGCAGGAGGCTCTTCAACATAAGAGAGAGGAGAAGAAACATTCCTTTCGTCCGGATAATGGCCAACCGAACTCTCCCTGAGAACATCCGCGGCGGAAGGTAAAAGGTCAGGACCTGCAGGGCCAAGGCAACCATGAATCGACTTGACCCGAAGGATATGTTGATAGAGCGAATAAGCCCCTTCGGTAGTCAATATATGGCCTATCTTACCAATGGAGGAGTACGGAGGCTGAGGTTCGTTTACAGCCACCATAGCCTCCCCACCAATAACCTCCGAATCAGGAATCAGAGAGTCGTCCCCGGGAGAAGAGGTACTGAGAACGGTGTCATCTCGATGAAGCTCAACGACCGCAGGGGCGGGCCCAGAGGAACCTTTGTTCCCCCGAGCTGATGCTTCAGCAACCCGGGAACTTCCAACCGCCTCCGGGAGAGCCCCAGCAGAAAGGACCGCGGCGCACATATCGTTGATTAAGACAGCGAGGACGGGATCAACCTCGGAGGCAGTAGATGGTTCAGAAGACCCCGGTCCGTCGGACGCCTACAAAGAAAAGTGATTAAATCATATCTGCGAGAGGAAAGGGAACTACAACAAAGAAACAAATCCAATTTAGCCTTACCTCCGGAGTAGCATCGGTACCGTCATCCCTTTCGGTAATAAGCAATCCACGAGATTTAACGGCAGCTCTCTTCACGGAAAAGGTCGTACCACTGCCAGAAGATTCGTGCCTGACTCGCTTACGTGAGGAACTAGACACAGCCGGAAGCTGTTCTTCCCTCACTCTTCCACCTTCTGTAGAAAGCAATGGGCCCTCCGCCAGTTCATCAGGGATGGGAAGCAATTGATTTGCTACTTCTTCGCCTCCATCAAAAAGAGAATCTTCGCTGTCATCTTCCTCCCCAGTCGATTCGGAAGGTTCTGATTCAGGGAGAGGAGTCTGAAGCGCTAGTTGCTTTCTAGCCTTAGCCCCCTTTGGCTTCTCCTCTAAGCCTGTACCCACGATAAAACTGGTACTCGGATCGAAATTGATAGGAGGCTTGTTCGCCAAGACATGATACAAAGCAGCCACGTATAAAATTTCCCTTGGCGCCTGAGCATCAGGGACCGAGAAGCTGGCTCGAGTATGATAAGCATCATAATAATTCTACGCCCTGACGCCATCAAGAACACTACCTTCGAAGCCCAAACCAGGATTGGGATGATCAAGGAATAACTGGCTATAACCGAACTGCCGAGAAAACCTACTAGGTAGGTAAGGCTCCAGGTACACCCTATCGCGGTTGCGATAAACCAAATGAGCAGGACGGATGTTACGCAACCAGGTGAGCATATCCGAAGATAGAAAGTGAGGAGGTCCAGTACCATCAAGGTGTACCTTACTCACATCTTCATCAGAAAAAGAAGGAACGGACACAAAAAGGTAACACCCATCTACCCTCGCCAGCGCCCTCCGACAATCCGGCATAGTATTGTATTCCCAAGACTAGCGATGGCATTTGAAGAGGAAAGCATCTTCAGCCGTAGCATCTTCTGCTATCCCGGGTCCCAGCAAAGACTTGTAGTGCATCGCCCACCACCCCATCAAGTAATGGAAAGGCAATTCTACGCGCTCAAAATCCAAGGTTTTCTTACGAGCAACAACTTTGGATGAGAAGGTTCGAAGACCGTGGTGGATGCTGCACACCATGGCGGAAAGAAGGGCCAGCCTAACTCCGAACACCAGTTTAACGGCAGGAAGAATAAAATGGCGACCGATCCTCTCGATAGAACCTGCTCCTCCCGAGACGACGCAATTCCGTAGCCATATCATTAAAAAGCCAGCCAGAAGTGCCTTCTCTGACATCTGCGTGGTCCTATAGTAAAAGTAGCTGAGAGAGTCAGATTGACTCCCAAATATGTCGCTCCTGGACCGCGACTTCTTGACGCCTGACATCAAATCCTTCACCTCCTCGTGCGTTCTAGGGGTTCGAGGAGTAACTTCGCCAGAAGGACCAACTTTGAAAAGGTAATTAATCCATGATGTGGTGTGGGAAGCGGTCCCTTCGGAGCTATCCGCTGTCTTTATAGCCATCTGATGACAAGCACTATGGTGGCACAGCAACTCCCGGTATACTGCAACAAAACCTGGGAATCGTCGGTTCAAGTCCTCAAACTCGTCATTCGAAGGGGTGTACACCTCGAAAGGCTCATTTCCCCAGGGGAGTTTAGAGACAGTATACATCTCGTGAAGAACAAGCCCCAGCTCCCCTACTGGTGAGAATAATGTCCCCGTTCGCTGGCTATACATCTCCAAGAGCGCCATGAACAGCGGCTTGTTAATAGGGAGACCGTGACAAGTCCCTCGAACAGCATGATAAAGTCCCACCTCCCGCAAGAGTGTTCCGTAGGTCTGCAGGACCCGGGTGGTCAACCGGACCCACGCAGAAGTAGGGTTTATCCAGTTCGGCAACGCTATCCTACCAACAGGATAGGACTTCTTACGGACAAGCCGATTCAAGAAGGTGTCAGCCTGAGCAAATGAGAAGTTGGGACCGTATGCATTCATGAAGGAGCCCGGGGCCAGACCCATCATATACCGAGGGACGGGATTCTTACCTGGGTACGCTGACCACATATTCGGATTGTAATGGATGTCGCCCATCAACATCCCCGATTGAGTAGGGGTTAAGTTGCACACCATCTTCCTGTTCAACAGCACCATGTTGAACCACGATAAGGGATAATGGCGTTCCATAAAAGGAATATGGATTGACTCCCCGTCCAAAGAGAAATCCCAGTTCTCGGAAATCTCTAACACTCGAGAGTTTCCTATGATTAGAGCATCTCCAAAGAGGAATAGAGGCTTCAGGAATTTCCCATCCAGCCTCCCAGTGTTCATCATGGAACGAAGGTAATAAAGGGTCTGATTCTCGATGGCGTTTAACCTCTCCAAAGGCTCATCAGCAGGGAACTGATTCAATACATGCTTAATTAGGTCGTCAAGACGCACACCCAAAGCGAATTGATTTGAACCAACCAAAAGTTCCCCCGCAGGATTTACGGGCAGATTCACTAGAAAAAGATAAAAGAAACAAGGTCAGAAGACAAACAAAGAAGACAGAAGTATTAGAAAAGATTACTGAAGTCTATGCGGCTAAGGTTGCCACAGCCTCATACGGCTCATCAGCAGATAGGTCCATGCGGCTCTGCGCGTCATAGCTCCATGCGGCTCTGAATTAACCAAATCCGTACAACTCAGATTCAGAAGGGTTTATAAATTCATGCGGCTAAGCCCGACTCATATAAACCACTGCGGCTACAAACCATCAAGTTCATGCGGTTCAAAAGTGAGCAACGCTTATGCGGCCCAAGTCGAAAACACACATGCGGTACTGATCGAATATGACAAACTCATGCGGCCATAATGGGCGAAGTGCCTATGCGGCCACATCGATACATCTCGTACATGTGGCTTGTGCATAAAGTATGCAGCAGAGCCATGGCAGCAGTTAGGGTTTTTCGGAGTGACCCCCTTACCAGCTTGTGCATAAAGTGTGCATAATGGGCGAAGTGCCTATGCGGCCACATCGATACATCTCGTACATGTGGCTGGAGTTGCCCCATGCGGCCCGAAAGAAGACCCTCAGACTCATGCGGTTCGGGGATATATGCGGTTCAGCAGGAACATGCGGCTCAATTGACGCCACGTGTGATCCCCCCACAGCTGGCTACGGGAGTAATGGCCTCATTTAATGCTCTGACACGACTCGACGGCTGCGACGTCTCTGACATAAAGCGTCATAATGGCTCTGCCATAATGACAGACTCCTCGGGGAAAGAAGACAATCTCTGACCCGATCTGTCAGAAATCCTAGATTGCCACGTGGCAAAAGTCTCATGCGGCTCGGGTAGAGAACAGCTTCATGCGGCTCAGCGAGGAATCACTCTAATATGATTAACAGGAATCCGCCATATGCGGTCCACCCATTAGCCCGGTCTATGCGGCTCAATACCATGTTAACTCAGGCGGCCCACAGAAACTATGCATATGCGGCTCATGGAGGGTTCGTCCCCTGCGGTTCGCAGAGACTACGCATATGCGGCTCACGGAAAGTTCGTCCCCTGCGGCTCGATGAGGCATTGACTCATGCGGCTCATGAAGAGTATCTCCCTGCGGTTCAAGTGTTGGCCATCCTATGCGGCCCTGGCAGGACCTTCAATTAAAACACGTGGCATTGAAGATTCAACCGAATCCCAACAAGAATATTTGACACCATTATCATAATTGCCGAGATCAGGACATATCATTTATCATCATGCCAATAGGACACGTGGCGAGCAATCAAATATTGGCATAATCAATCACGAGGATTTAAAGCAGTCAGCATTAACTGCTCATGAGATTTGGTGCTATCAGCATTAGTGGCCGAGATTCATTATGATCAGGATCAAGGGCTCAGATAGAATGAAGGAAGCGCCGACATTCCAAACAGATAATCATCAGCAAACCCTAATGATCACATCCCACTCCTATAAATAGCCAGCATCCTCCCCATGCAAAAAAAAAGAAGAAGAGGAGAGAGAGAGAGGTCGGCAACAAAAGAATAAAAAAATAAGAAGAGAGATCTACACAGAGAGAGCTCCCCCCTTTCTTCTTGATACTCACAGAGAGAGAGAAGCCAGGAAAGCCACCCGAGGAGAGTAAGAAGAGCCTTTCTTCGTCAACGCCAAGCAGATCTTCCCCGAGCCAAGGCTGCATACTGATCGTCCAAGGAGTAAGGCAGAGCGGCCGTCGCTTTCCCGAGCCTCTATCGTCACCCCCCAGAATCAAAAATAAACAATCGTACTTAGTCTGCTGTACCTAGGTTTTCGTCCCTAGGCTTTCTTTGTACGAGCGAGTTTGTATTGTGAGTCTAAGTTCAGTCCTCCGATAATTGTTCTGTTCTTTTACAATCAATGGCAAACACTTACTTCCACCTCCAAGATGGTCAATACTAGAGGAATGATCGTAGGAGGACTCGAGAGGGTTCCCTACTTTCCTGCTCGTTTTGTTACTTACTTTATACTTTGTCGTTTGGCACCGACATGTTAGTCGGATCGTCTTGTACTTACTTTTACATAATTGTAACTAAGTCAGGCTGCAGCTGATAAATAATTATGTATACTTTGCTATATCATCTAGCTATATTTTGTAAAGCCAGACATCAAGAACATTTTGACTGAGCGTTTGGGACGCCTTACTGCTTTATCTTACATGTTTTAGTGGTGGCCCATGCAGGTCTGATTTCAGACTTGTAGGGTGTTTTAATTTATAGGATGTCTCAATCACACATGTTTCCCCTTGATCTCATGATTCGTTACTCTCAACTCTAGCTTGACATTCCAGTATCCTTTGACTTCATTGATCCTTTATGTCCGGTCGTTTGATTGTTCTCTTGTCCCTTTTCTTAGGGGCACCTCGTCCGTATCTGCCAGGACCAAACAGCAACAAGGGCAACATGAACAACGAGACCCTATTGAGCAGCAACAAGGGCTAGTACTACCCCATGAGACTATCCAAGAAGAAGTGATAGTGGAACCAGCAGCTGGACTATAGTATCCGGAGGTTCCAACACCGCCTATAGTTCCACCTACCCCTGTAGAAGTAGACACATCAGCCCTTCTGGAGATCATGAGAGGGATGATGGCTACTCAGCAACATTAGATATTAGTCCAGCAGCGCATGCATGCTCAATTGCAAGAGCAGAACGTATTACTCGACCAAGGATTACGGATGGCTTTGGAAAGAGGGGCAAGGACAGATTCAGGAGCATCAACCAGATTTTGCAAGTACAACCCCCACCGTTTTGAGGGCACAAAAGATGCCATCTCAGCAGATACATGGCTTAAGGATATTGAGGCCATTTTGACAGCCGCTATGGTGCCGGCAGAAGAACGTGTGGATCAGGTGAAGTTGTTACTTCAGGATCTCGCACATGATTGGTGGGAATCAGAGGAAGTGGGCATCAGACGTCCTGTTACTTGGAAAGATTTTACTGCAAGGTTCAAGACCAAGTACTATGGAGTTGTGGCACAGTTTGAACTGCAATAGAAGTTTATCAACCTCAAGCAGGCCGGCAAGACAGTAGATGCTTATGCAGCAGAGTTCTGCAAATTGAGTAGGTTCGCCCCAAAGATGGTAGCAACGGAGAGCCAGAGGGCTATGAGGTTCCAGCAAGTATTTTATCTTGAGCTCTTGTAATTGATAGAGGGGCACAACTACCAGACTTTCGATGAGGTATTGACGACAACCTGAAGGCATGAGATCAACATTCAAAGGATCACGGTAAGGACTGGAGGTCAGAAGAGATCCCATAGTCAGATTGAAGGAGGAGGGGGAGCAGCGCCCCGAATAACAGTACCGTCCCTTGGCATTCGCATTCACGATGTGAGAATGCGAGGGCCAGCACCACCACCAAGGCAGCAGGAACAACATCAGAAGAAGAACCAGCAATCCCCAACGGGCTGCACTTATTGTGGGAAGGTAGGGCACACTAGAGATGTGTGTCGGACACTAAACGGGCAGTGTTTGATATGTGGAAATCCAGATCATCGGGTTACAACCTGTCCCATGAATTCGAGGTCAGGAGGACCCGTACAATAATTTCCTGCTCTGGCAGCACCAGGGGCAGGCCAGTATCGAGGACCAGCGATGGCAGTAAAACTATTGGCACAGCCCCGTTCATGACATAGGCTCAGATGTTTCGGCAGCAGGGATCGCCGATACAGCAACAACATAGACCACCCCAGCATCACCAAGGCAGGGGCCAGCAGCAGCACTAGGCTTGGCTGCAGCATGGGAACCAACAAGGAGGTCGAGGGCAGGCATTCACTCTATCCTTGGAAGAGGCACTGGCATCGGAAGATGTTGTGGCAGATAACATTCTCGTCGCCTCATATCCCGCAGTAGTATTATTTGATTCGGGAGCATCACACTCATTTATATCTGTACAATTTAAGATACGGCTAGGAATGGAGTTCGAGGCATTGCCAGGGAGGTTGAATATACTCACTGGTAATAGACTTGTAGGAGTTAGTAGAGTTATTCAAGCATGTAGCATTGTAGTTTACGGACATTCCTTACCCGTCAGGTTGATAGAATTTCCTGTTGGAAATTTTAACGTTATCTTAGGCATAGACTGGCTGAAAGACAGTCATACGATAATAGATTATAGTAGAGGGAGTGTATCTTTTGATATTCTAGGCATGAAGCAGTTCACCTTAGTCAGATCAGTGGTAACTCAGCAAGAGCAGGGAGTAGTAACGGCAATAGAAGAAGTTCAAGTTTCGAAGGTAGTTGAAGAGTTTCTAGATGTATTTCCTGAAGAGCTTCCAGGTCTACCATCGGTTAGAGATATTGAGTTCAGCATAGAATTGGTACCTGAAACTAACCCGATATCAGATCAAGTTTATAGAATGGCGGATTCAGAGCAGGCCAAGGTATATCAGCACATAGAGGAACTGAAGGAGAAGAAGATCATCCAAGCTAGCATATCACCATGGACAGTACCAGTGGTACTTGTAGGAAAGAAGGATGGATCATCCAGATTGTGTATCTATTACAGGAAGCTTAACGCGGCAACAGTAAAGAAAAAGTACTCACTACCCAGGATCGACGACTTGTTTGATCAGTTGAGCAGAGCTAGAGTTTTCTCCAAGATAGATCTTCATTCAAGGTATCATCAAGTGAGAGTTCGGAAGAAAGATGTTCCCAAGACAGCATTCAGGTCGAAGTATGGGCATTATGAATTCTTGATAATGTCGTTTGGTTTGACCAATGCTCCAGCTATATTTATGGATTTGATGAACCGCATCTTTATACCTTATTTAGATCAGTTTGTCATTATATTTCTTTACGACGTCCTCGTTTACTCTGCCAGTGAAGAGGAGCATGAATACCACCTCCGAAAAGTGTTACAGGTTCTAAGAGAGAACCAATTTTATGCCAAGCTCAGCAAGTGTGAGTTTTGGTCGGATCATATTTTATTTTGGGTCACATCATATCAGGAGCTTGAGTAACGGTGGATCCCGAGAAGGTAGAAGCAGTAGAGAGTTGGCCAGTACCCAAGAACGTAGCTGATGTACGAAATTTCTTGGGATTGGCAGGATATTACAGAAGGTTCGTATCAGACTTTGCAAGGCTTTCAGCACCCATGACCCGCTGGACATGGAAGGATGTACCATTCATCTGGTCGGCAGAATGCCAGGCATTATTTGAGAATCTGAAACAGAAGTTGATATCAGCGCCTATTCTTACATTGCCAGTTGGACCCAGAGGTTTTACTGTATATTGTGATACGTCAGGTAAAGGACCTGGGTGCGTCCTCATGCAACATGGGAAGGTGATAGCGTATGCATCTAGGCAACTTTGGGACCACGAGAAGAATTATCCAACTCCTGACTTAGAGTTGGCGGCAGTAGTATTTGCCTTGAAGCTATGGAGGCATTACTTATATGGTGATCGAGTGGACATGTACACGGACCACAAAAGTCTGAAATACATCTTTACTCATAAGGAACTGAGCATGAGACAGAGAAGATCGTTGGAATTGATCAAGGATTATGACGTGGGGCTTTAGTATTATCCATGCAAGGCTAATGTGGTAGCAGATGCTCTTAGCAGGAGAGGCGGACGATTTATGTCGACAACACAGAAGTAAATCTTAGAAGACTTTCAGGAGATGGGCATCAAGGTTATACTTCCTAGTGATGTAGGAGTTCTAGCAAGTCTACAAGTTCAATCCGACTTAGTAGACAGGATCAAGGCAGCTCAGGCACAGGACCCAAGGATTCATAAGCTTAGGACAGAATGTGAGTCAGGACTCAGAAAGGAGATACAAATCCATGAAGATGGTACACTTAGATTTGGATCACGTCTATGTGTACCTAGTGGAGATATCACACAGGAGGTTATGACAGAAGCTTACAGGTTTCAGTATTCTATACACCCTGAAGGAACCAAGATGTACCAAGATATCAAGCAGCACTTCTGGTGGAACGGGATGAAGATGGAGATAGCTAGATTCGTTTCCCGTTGCTTGGTATGTCAGCAAGTGAAGGCAGAACAGCAGAGGCCAGCTGGGTTATTGCAACCGCTTCCTATTCTGGAATGGAAATGGGAACACATTACAATAGACTTTGTGACTGGTTTACCGAGATCACCAGGGGGTAAAGATGTTATTTAGGTGATAATGGAGTCCCTGTCAGTATTGTGTCAGACAGAGATACCCGCTTTACATCGCATTTCTGGAAGAGCTTACATCATAGTTTGGGTACCAAGTTAAGATTTAGTACGACTTACCATCCACAGACGGACGGGCAATCAGAAAGAATAATTCAGACGTTAGAAGATATGTTGGGAGCTTACACCTTAGATTTTGGAGGGTCTTAGGAGGGCCACCTGCACTTAGTTGAGTTCTCATACAACAACAGTTATCAAGCCAGTATCCAGATGGCACCATTTGAAGCACTATATGGTAAGAAGTGTAGGTCGCCACTAGCATGGGATGATATCGGGGAGAGGATGATGCTAGGCCCAGAAATGATTGTCCAGACAGTTGAAGTGGTTAAGGGAATTAGAGAGCGACTTCGAGTTACGCAAGATCGGTATCGTCATTGGGCGGACCAGCATCGTAGGCCGCTAGAGTTTTCTGTGGGGGACCACGTGTTCTTGCGGATCTCACCTACCCATGGGGTTATTAGATTTGGCGTTCGCAGGAAATTGAGTACGCAATACGTGGGCCCATTTGCTATCCTTGATAGGATAGGCGATGTTGCTTATCATTTATCCCTTCCACCTTCGTTACGAGAGGTGCATGACGTGTTTTATGTATCTCAGTTGCGTAGGTATGTATCGGACCCAAGCCATATCCTCGACCATTTCGAACTGGTTGTTGGTACCAACCTGTCTTACGAGGAACAGCCTGTGTCCATTTTGGACCGAAGAGAGAAGATACTGAAGAACCGAACAATTAGCCATGTCCGGGTTGCTTGGGGTCATCACTCTTTAGGGGAGTCAACGTGGGAACATGAGGATGATATCCGATCACGGTATCCGCACCTGTTTGACTCACAAGGTATATTTTTTTTGTATACCTTGATTGTCTCAACTTCTCATGCTTGTAACCATATGAGTAAAATTTCTTAATGTCGTAGAATGTTCAACATGGATATGTTAATTACTGTTAGCATTGTAGAATGATTGCTCACTCGAATTGCTTGTACTTAGATTAGTTTAGCTCCGATGTTTCTATCCTACTTGGATTTGAAATTTCGAGGACGGAATTTTTCTAAGGAGGGTAGAGATGTCACTTCCCGTTCCCAGAATACGTATTTTAAATATATGTACTGCTGGAATATATTTATTTAATATTCATCATGTATTATTCTGTATTTAAATTCCTTTAATTCACGTTAATTAATTTTCCCGTAATTTTACTTTCAGCATTTTAATTTCTGCTTTGCTTGTGGGTTCGGCCTGAGTTGGTTTATTTTCCAGCCATCGGGTGGTTCAACATGACCCCATCTACCACCAATCCTTCATTTAAAAGCCCTCAAACCCTTTCTCTCTCTTCATTACTTCTCCTTCTGCATTACTCTTCTTCATCCTCCATAACTCTTCCCCACCTATCCAGCCTCATAGGCAAGTACCAACTTGCTTCATGATGGAACCCCAGTATTTTTGTTCCATCATCTTTCTTACTTGATCTTAAGTGTCTTTAGTATTTAGTATTTGTAATTTCCATAGCTCATTTCATATAGATCTAAGTTTAATGCATTTTCGGATTTCTTAGGTTTTGATCTAGTAAACTTTGTTATCTCCAAGTTTTGATGGTTCCATGTTGTAGAGAATTTTGTTCTACCCTATTTTGACCTATGGAAGTCCAGATTTGGGCTTGGAATGAAGGATTTAGAGAGCTTGGAAACAAAGGCTTCCATGGTTCTGTTCTTGGAAGTGGAGAAGAAGAACAGTACTTGACTGCATGAGTTTTCATGCGGCAAGTCTCTCTTGGCCGCATGAGCTCTGTTATTTTTAGCCGCATGGTGCTTTTTAGCCGCATAGAGCAATCCTGGCCGCATGGCGCTTCCTAGCCGCATATGCATTCCCAGCCGCATGCACTTCTATTAGCCGCAGCCGCATGGACTAATCATTCTCGGCCGCATGGACTAATCATTCTCGGCCGCATAGACTAATCATTCTTAGCCGCAGGAGCTTTCAGCCCGAGCCGTATAAAACCGGTCACTTTTTAGCCGCATGTGACCCATTCATTCCAGCCGTATAGAACCCAAGCTTCTCGAGCCGCATGGCTCTGCCGCAAATTTTTGACCCCATAAAGCTTGTCATCTCCTGGCCACATAAGCTTTAGTAATTCCAGCCGCATGAGTCGAGTTCTACCCGGCCGCATGAGATCGTATTCCTTTTCATCCGCATAAGCTTGCACCCGTGCCGAGCCGCATAGGCCCTGTATTCCAGTTACCACATGCTCTTCTAGCCGCATGGAATTAGCTTTCCAGCCGCATGAGTTCGAACCTAGCCGCATGGGGTCCCTATCCTTGGCCGCATCAACTTGTTATTTCTTAGCCGCATATGCATGTTTTACTCAGCCGCATGAACAAATAATTTCCCGGCCGCATAAACTTTAGCCTATAATGCCTTTTGGCTGATTCTGTCCCGAGTTGACATTAATTAGCATTGATTGTTATCTTGGCCTTAATTAACATTGATTGTGACCTTGACTAGTAATTGATCATGCGTTCCTAGTTGGAACTAAGAGACTGGCTAGTCGTCTTATTGAATTGAATGAATGAGACACGTTCATATTAACTATGAACTATTATAATCAACTGGCTGATCCTGAATTTTGGCATACAGGCACGTGCAGGCTTCAATTTATTTTTCTAAGAAAGCAGCATGTGTACTTTATGGTCAAAGCATGATTATTCTGTAGTTAGTTTTGATTGTTGCATTACGCTATGTAAGACCTACAACCTAAACCGCACGGTTATCGTTGTAGAGTTGTACATATCGTACCCCGTACGGAAGTACTCATCATGAATGACCATGATCCACGGCATGGGATTTTGCTTAACATAGAGGCTACCAAGTTAAATAAATTAATGATTGCATGGAGAGAATGGATTCCTGAGTTCTTACATGGCAGCCCTCTTTGGGAATATTAGTGCCCGACAGGCCGGCTGGTTCCTACAGATACTGTAAATCTGCCACACAGACAGGGAGCAGTATCTGCTTATATTATTTATTATATATTGTATATTGATGACGGGCGTCCGTTGGAACTCGTCTAATTCATGATTGGCACAATTGATTGATTGGATAGACTAGCCTTGCTTGCACATAGTAAGAACTGAGGAATCCTTATTGCATAATTTCAGGGTAACTTGGAACTCATAGTAGTAAGCCGTAGTAGTTGTATGGCCGTTTAAGTTGACTTGTTTGTGTATTGTACCTACTCTGTTAACTAACGGAGATGATCAGAATGTCAGGACATAACAGGCCAACTTCTGTCCTTGCTTGGTTGGGAGGTTGGTTCGAAGTGTCATGATGTTATGTGAATCCCAGTGGCAAGCAGAGATCTATATATCATATTCTCTTATTACTGGTTTTAATTTCTCATATCGTGCTTCCTTGCGGTACTTGTTATTAGAGGTCTAACCTCTCTGGTTTTGTATCGCCAGATTTAGACCCTGTCCCCGAGGACTCAGTTTACTTCCACCTCTAAGATGGTCAATACTAGAGGAATGATCACAGGAGGACTCGAGTGGGTTCCCTACTTCCCCGCTCATTTTGTTACTTACTTTATACTTTGTCGTTTGGCACCGACATGTTAGTCGGATCGTCTTGTACTTACTTTTACATAATTGTAACTAAGTCAGGCTGCAGCTGATAAACAATTGTGTATACTTTGGTACATCATCTGGCTATGTTTTGTAAAGCCGGACATCAAGAAAAATTTGACTGAACGTTTGGGACGTCTTACTGCTTTATCTTACATGTTATCTATTTCTGTTTCTTGTTTGAATGATTGAGACAATAGATGTGAAGTGACCATAGTGAGACTTTCATATAGTATGCACCCCCTTGTCTTTTAGACAGCATTGATCGTATTATGCGGTATTCATCTACCCGTAATACGTAGCTGGCTGAGTCATTCCCCCGCTCTCCAGTATTCTGGTTCTGGGGCGTGATAGGGATAGGGCTTAAATGGGGGTGGTGGTAAGTGGGTTCATGTTGAACCACCCAAGACCGAAAAATAAACTAACTCGGGCCGAACCTAAAAGCAAAGTAAAAGCAGAAAATAAAAAACAGAAAAAATAATTAGCGTTAAATTTAAGGAATTTAAATACAGAACAATACATGATAAATATTAAATAAATATATTTAAGCAGTACATGTATTAAAATACGTATTCTGGGAACGGGAAGTGACATCTCTACCCTCCTTAGAAAAATTCCGTCCTCGGAATTTCAAATCCAAGTAGGATAGAATCATCAGAGCTAAACTAATCTAAGTACAAGTAATTCGAGCAAGCAATCATTCTACAATATCAATAGCAAGTAACATATCTATGTTTAACAATCTACGACATCAAGTAATTTCACTCATAAGGTGACAAGCACGAGGGGTTAAGACAATCAAGGTATACGGAAAGAAATATACCTTGTGAGTCAAACATGTGTGGATACCATGATTGGATATCATCCTCACATTTCCACGTTGACTCCCCTAAGGAGTGATGACCCCTAGCAACCCGGACAAGGCTAATTGTTCGGTTCTTGAGTATCTTCTCTCCTCGATCCAGAATGGACACATGCTGCTCCTCGTAAGACTGGTTGGTACCAATGACCAGCTCAGAATGATCAAGGATATGGCTTGGGTCTGATACATACCCTCTAAACTGAGATACATGAAACACATGATGCACCTCTCGTAACGAATGTGGAAGGGATAAACGATAAGCAATATCGCCTACCCTATCAAGGATAGCAAATGGGCCCATGAATCGCGGACTCAACTTTCCGCGAACGCCAAATCTAATGACCCTACGGGTAGGTGAGGTCCGTAAGAACACGTGGTCCCCAACAGAAAACTCTAGCGGCCTACGATGCTGGTCCGCCCAATGACGATGTCGATCTTGCGCAACTCGAAGTCGCTCTCTAATTCCCTTAACCACTTCAACTGTCTGAATAATCATTTCTGGGCCTAACATCTTCCTTTCTCCAATATCATCCTATACCAGTGGTGACCTGCACTTCTTACCATATAGTGCTTCGAAAGGCGCCATCTGGATACTGGCTTGGTAACTGTTGTTGTACGAGAACTCAACTAAGTACAGGTGACCCTCCCAAGACCCTCCAAAATCTAGGGTACAAGCTTGAAACATATCTTCTAAAGTCTGAATCGTTCTTTCTGATTGTCCATCTGTCTGTGGATGGTAAGTCGTGTTAAATCTTAACTTGGTACCTAAATTATGATGTAAGCTCTTCCAGAAATGTGACATAAAACTGGTATCTCTATCTGACACAATACTGACAGGGACTCCATGCTGCCTGACTATCTATTGCATATACAACTCTGCCAACTTTTCTGTAGAATGCCCTACTCTGAAAGGAAGAAAATGTGCCACCTTTGTAAGTCGGTCCACTATCATCAAATAGCATCTTTACCACTTGGTGATCTCGGTAAACCGATCACAAAGTCCATAGTGATATGTTCCTATTTCTATTCCGGAATAGGAAGAGGTTGCAATAACCCAGCTGGCCTCTGCTGCTCTGCCTTCACTTGCTGACATATCAAGCAACGGAAAACAAATCTAGCTACCTCCCTCTTTATTTCGTTCCACCAGAAGTGCTGCTTGATATCTTGGTACATCTTGGTCCCTCCAGGGTGTATAGAATACTGAGAGCTGTGAGCATCTGTCATAATCTCATGTCTAATATCTATGCTAGGCACACAAAGGTGTGATCCAAACCTAAGTGTACTAAGTCAGATTGAGCTTGTAGATTTGCCAGAATTCCTACATCACTAAGGAGTATAACCTTGATGCCCATCTCCTGAAGGTCTACTAAGATATGTTTTTGTGTTGTCAACATAAATATGTCGCCTCTCCTGCTAAGAGCGTCCGCTACCACATTAGCCTTGCCTGGATGATACTGAAGCTCTACGTTATAATCCTTGATCAACTCTGTCACGCCCCAAAACCAGAATACTGGAGAGCGGGGGAATGACTCAGCCATCTACGTATTATGGGTAGATGAATACTGTATAACACGATCAATATTGTCTAAACGACAAGGGGGGTGCATACTACATGATAGTCTCACTATGGTCACTTTACATCTATTATCTCAATTATTCAAACAAGAAACAGAAATAGAGAACATGTAAGAAAAAGCAGTAAGACGTCCCAAATGCTCAGTCAAAATGTTCTTGATGTTTGGATTTCCAAAACATAGCCAGATGATGTAGCAAAGTATACACAATTGTTTATCAGCTGCAGCCTGACTTAGCTACAATTATGTAAAAGTAAGCACAAGATGATCCGACTAACATGTTGGTGCCAAACGACAAAGTATAAAGTAAGTAACAAAACGAGTGGGGAAGTAGGGAACCCACTCGAGTCCTCCTGCGATCATTCCTCTAGTATTGACCATCTTAGAGGTGGAAGTAAGCTGAGCCCTTGGGGAACGGCTCTAAATCTGGCCATGCAAAACCAGAGAGGTTAGACCTCTAATAGCAAGTGTCGCAAGGAAGCACGATATGAGAAATTAAAACCAGTAATAAGAGAATATGATATATATAAATCTTTGCTTGCCACTGAGATTCACATAACATCACGTCACTTCGAACCAACCTCCCAACCAAACAAGGACAGAAGTTGGCCCGTCATGTCCTGACATTCTGATCATCTCCGTTAGTTAACAGAGTAGGTACAATACACAAACAAGTCAACTTAAACATCCATGCAACTACTACGGCTTGCTACTGTGAGTTCCAAGTTACCCTAGAATTATGCAATAATGATTCCTCAGTTCTTACTATGTGTAAGCAAGGCTAGTCTATCTAATCAATCAATTGCGCCAATCATGAATTAGACGAGTCCCAGTGGGACGCCCGTCATCAATATACAATATACAATAAATAATATAACCAGATACCGCTCCCTGTCCGTCTGGCAGATTTACAGTATCTGTGGGAACCAGCCGGCCTGTCGGGCACTAATAGTCCCAAAGAGGGATGCCATGTAAGAACTCGGAAATCTATTCTCTCCATGCAATCATTAATTTATTTAACTTAGTATCCTCTATGTTAAGCGAAATCCCATACCGTAGATCATGGTCATTCAGGATGAGTACTTTCGTATGGGGTATGATATGCACAACTCTACAACAATACCCGTACGATTTAGGTTGTAGGTCTTACATTGCGTAATGCAACAATAAAAACTAACCACAGAATAATCATGCCTTGACCATAAAGTACACATGCTGCTTTCGTAGAAAAATAAATTGAAGCCTGCACGTGCCTGTATGCCAATATTCGTGATCAACAGTCGATTACAATAGTTCATAGTTAATATGAACGTGTCTCATTCATTCAATTCAACAAGACGACTAGCCAGTCTCTTAGTTCCAACTAGGAACACATGATTAATTAGTAGTCAAGGTCACAATCAATGTTAATTAAGGCCAAGATAACAATCAATGCTAATTAATGTCAACTCGGGACAGAATCAGCCAAAAGGCATTATGGGCTAACGTTCATGCGGTCGCGAAATTATTTGTTCATGCGGCTGAGTAAAACATGCATATGCGGCTAAGAAATAACAAGTCGATGCGGCCAAGGATAGGGACCCCATGCTACTCGGGTCGAACTCATGCGGCTGGGAAGCTAATTCCATGCGGCTAGAAGAACATGCGACAACTGGAAGACAGGGCCTATGCGGCTCGGAACGGGTGCAAGCTTATGCGGCTGAAAAGGAATACGATCTCATGCGGCCAGGTAGAACTCGACTCATGCGGCTGTAATTACCAAAGCTTATGCGGCCAGGAGATGACAAGCTTTATGCGGTCAAAAATATGCGGCAGAGCCATGCGGCTTGAGAAGCTTGGGTTCTATGCGGCTGGAATGAATGGGTCACATGCGGCTGAAAAGTAACAGGTTTTATGCGGCTCGGGCTGAAAGCTCCTGTGGCTAAGAATGATTAATCCATGCGGCCGAGAATGATTAGTCCATGCGGCCGAAAATGATTAGTCCATGCGGCTGCGGCCAATAAATGTGCATGCGGCTGGGAATGCTTATGCGGCTGGGAAGCGCCATGAGGCCAGGATTGCTCTATGCGGCTAAAAAATTCTATGCAGCTGAAAATAACAGAGCTCATGCGGCCAAGAGAGACTTGTCGCATGAAAACTCATACGGTTAAGTACTGTTCTTCTTCTCCACTTCCAAGAACAGAACCATGGAAGCCTTTGTTTCCAATCTCTCTAAATCCTTCATTCCAAGCCCAAATCTGGACTTCCATAGGTCAAAATAGGGTAGAACAAAATTCTCTACAACATGGATCCATCAAAACTTGGAGATAACAAAGTTTACTAGATCAAAACCTAAGAAATCCAAAAATGCATTAAACTTAGATCTACATAAAATGAGCCATGAAAATTGCAAATACTAAATACTAAAGAGACTTAAGATCAAGTAAGGAAGATGATGGAATAAAAATACTGGGGTTCCATCATGAAGCAATGGCACTTGCCTATGCGGCTGGGTAGATGGGGAAGAGTTATGGAGGATGAAGAAGCGTAATGAAGAAGGAGAAGTAATGAAGAAAGAGAAAGGGTTTAGGGGCTTTTAAATGAATGAGTGGTGGTAGGTAGGGTCATGTTGAACCACCCAATGGCTGGAAAATAAACCAATTCAGGCCGAACCCACAAGCAAAGCAGAAATTAAAATGTTGAAAGTAAAATTGCAAAAAAATTAATTAACGTGAATTAAAGGAATTTACATACAGAACAATACATGATGAATATTAAATAAATGCATTCCAGCAGTACATGTATTTAAAATACGTATTCTGGGAACGGGAAGTGACATCTCTACCCTCCTTAGAAAAATTTCGTCCTCAGAATTTTAAATCCAAGCAGGATAGAAACATCGGAGCTAAACTAATCTAAGTACAAGCAATTCGAGTAAGCAATCATTCTATAATACTAACAGTAAGTAACATATCCATGTTGAACATTTTACGACATCAAGCAATTTTACTCATAAGGTGACAAGCATGAGAAGTTGAGACAATCAAGGTATACAGAAAGAAATATACCTTGTGAGACAAACAGGTACGGATACCGTGATCGGATATCATCATCACGTTCCCACGTTGACCCCCCTAAAGAGTGATGACCCCAAGCAACCCGGACAAGGCTAATTGTTCGGTTCTTGAGTATCTTCTCTCTTCGGTCTAAAATATACACAGGCTGTTTCTCGTAAGACAGGTTGGTACCAACAACCAGTTCCGATACATACCTACGCAACTGAGATACATGAAACACGCCATGCACCTCTCGTAAAGAAGGTGGAAGGGATAAACGATAAGCAACATCGCCTATCCTATCAGAAAACAAACGGGCCTACATATCGCGGACTTAATTTCTCGCGAACGCCAAATATAATGACCCCACGGGTAGGTAAGATCCGCAAAAACACGTGGTCCCCAACAGAAAACTCTAGCGGCCTACGATGTTGGTCCGTCTAATGACGATGCCGATCTTGTGCAACTCGAAGTCGCTCTCTAATTCCCTTAACCACTTCAACTGTCTGGACAATCATTACTAGGCCTAGCATCTTCCTCTTCCCGATATCATCCCATGCTAGAGACGACCTACACTTCTTACCATATAGTGCTTCAAATGGCGCCATCTGGATACTGGCTTGATAACTGTTGTTGTATGAGAACTCGACTAAGTGCAGGTGGCCCTCCTAAGACCCTCCAAAATCTAAAGTACAAGCTCGCAACTTATCTTCTAAAGTCTGAATTGTTCTTTCTGATTTCCCATCCGTCTGTGGATGGTAAGTTCCCAAACTATGATATAAGCTCTTCCAGAAATGAGATGTAAAGCGGGTATCTCTGTCTGACACAATACTGACAGGGACTCCATGTTGTCTGACTATCTACTGCATATATAATTTTGCCAACTTTTCTGTAGATTGCCCTACCCTAAAAGGAAGAAAATGTGCAACCTTTGTAAGCCGATCTACTATCACGCAAATTGTATGTTTACCACTTGGTGATCTCGGTAAACTGGTCACAAAGTCTATTGTAATGTGTTCCTATTTCTATTCCGGAATTTGAAGCGGTTGGAATAACCCAGCTGGCCTCTGCTATTCTGCCTTCACTTGTTGACATACCAAGCAACGGGAAACAAATCTAGCTATCTCCCTCTTCATTCCGTTCCACCAGAAGTGCTGCTTGATATCTTGGTACATCTTGGTTCCTCCAGGGTGTATAGAATACTGAGAACTGTGAGCTTCTATCATAACCTCATGTCTGATATCTCCACTAGGCACACATAGACGTGATCCAAACCTAAGTGTACCATCTTTATTGATTTGTATCTCCTTTCTGAGTCCTGACTCACATTCTGTCCTAAGCTTCTGAATCCTTGGGTCCTGTGCCTGAGCTGCCTTGATCCTGTCTACTAAGTCGGATTGAACTTGTAGACTTGCTAAAACTCCTACATCACTAGGAAGTATAACCTCGATGCCCATCTCCTGAAGGTCTTCTAAGATTTGCTTCTGTGTTGTCAACATAAATGTGCCGCCTCTCTTGCTAAGAGCATCTGCAACCACATTAGCCTTGTCTGGATGATACTGAAGCTCTACGTCATAATCCTTGATCAATTCCAACCATCTTCTCTGTCTCATGTTCAGTTTCTTCTGAGTAAAGATGTACTTCAGACTTTTTTGGTCCGTGTATATGTCCACTCGATCACCATATAAGTAATGCCTCCATAGCTTCAAGGAAAATACTACTGCCGCCAACTCCAAGTCATGAGTTGGATAATTCTTTTCGTGGTCCCGAAGTTGCCTAGATGCATATGTTATCACCTTTCCATGTTGCATGAGGATGCACCCAAGTCCTTTACCCGACGCATCATAATATACAGTAAAACCTTCGGGTCCAACTGGCCATGTAAGAATAAGCGCAGATATCAACTTCTGCTTCAGATTCTCAAATAATGGCTAGCATTCTGTCGACCAGATGAATGGTACATCCTTCCGTGTCAAGCGGGTCATGGGTGTTAAGAGCCTTGCAAAGTCTGATACGAACCTTCTGTAATATCCTGTCAATCCCAAAAAACTTTGTACATCAGCTACGGTCTTGGGTACTAGCCAACTCTCTGCTGCTTCTACCTTCTCGAGATCCACTGCTACTCCAGCTCCTGATATGATTTGACCCAAAAATAAAATGTGATCCGACCAAAACTCACACTTGCTGAGCTTGGCATACAACTGGTTCTCTCTTAGAACCTGTAACACTTTCCGGAGGTGGTCTTCATTCTCCTCTTCGCTGACAGAGTAAACGAGGATGTCGTCATGAAATACTACGACAAACTGATCTTAGTACGGTATAAAGATGTGGTTCATCAAATCCATAAATATAGGTGGAGAATTAGTCAAACCAAACGGCATTACCAAGAATTCATAATGCTCATACTTCGACCTGAATGCTGTCTTGGGAATATCCTCCTTCCGAACTCTCACTTGATGATACCCTGAACGAAGATCTATCTTGGAGAAAACTCTAGCTCTGCTCAACTGATCAAACAAGTCGTCGATCCTGGGTAGTGGGTACTTGTTCTTTACTGTTGCCACGTTAAGCTTCCTGTAATCGATACTCAATTTGGATGACCCATCCTTCTTCCCTACAATTACCACTGGTGCTGCCCATGGTGAAGTGCTAGCTCGGATGAACATCTTCTCCTTCAGTTCCTCTATGTGCTGATATACCTTGGCCTGCTCTGAATCCTCCATTCTATAAACTTAATCTGATATCGGGTTAGTTTCAGGTACCAATTCTATGCTGAACTCAATATCTCTAACCGGTGGTAGACCTAGAACCTCTTCAGGAAATACATCTAGAAACTCTTCAACTACCTTCGGAACTTGAACTTCTTCCATTGCCGTTACTACTCCCTGCTCTTGCTGAGTTGCCACTGATCTGACTAAGGTGAAATGCTTCATGCATGGAATATCAAAAGATACACTCCCTCTACGACAATCTATTGTTGCGTGACTGTATTTCAGCCAGTCCATGCCTAAGATAACGTCGAAATTTCCAACAGGAAATTCTATTAACCTGGCGGGTAAGGAATGCCCGTAAACTATAATGCTACATGCTAGAATAACTCTACTAACTCCCTGACAATGCCTCGAACTCCACTCCTAGCCGTGTTGGAAATTATGCAGATATAAATGAGTGTGATGCTCCCGAATCAAATAATGCTACTGCGGGATATGAGGCGACGAGAATGTTACCTGCCATAACATCTCTCGATGCCAATGCCTCTTCCAAGGACAGAGTGAATGCCTGCCATCGACCTCCTTGTTGGTTCCCATGCTGCGGCCTAGCCTGGTGCTGCTGCTGGCCCCTGGCTTGGTGATGCTGGGGTGGTCTATGTTGTTGCTGCATCGGCAGTCCCTGCTGCCGAAACATCTGAGCCTGTGTCATGAACGGGCGCTGTGCCAACGGTTTTACTGCCACCGCTGGTCCTCGATACTGGTCTGCCCCTGGTGCTGGTAGAGCAGGAAATTGTTGTACGGGTCCTCCTGACCTCGAATTCATGGGACAGGTGGTAACCCGATGATCTGGACTTCCACATATCAAATACAGTCCATTCAATGACCGACACACATCCCTAGTGTGCCCTACCTTCCCACAATAAGTGCAGCCCACTGGGGGTTGCTAGTTCTTCTTCTGATGTTGTTGCTGCTACCTTGGTGGTAGTGCTGGCCCTCGCATTGTCACATCATGAATGCGAATGCCAAGGGACGGTGCTGTTGTTCAGGGCGCTGCTCTCCCTCCTCCTTCAATCTGACTGTGGGATCTCTTCTGACCACCAGTCCTTGCCATGATCCTTTGAATGGTGATCTCATGCCTTCTGGTTGCCGTCAATACCACATTGAAAGTCTGATAATTGTGCCCCTCTATCAATTGCAAGAGCTCAAGATGAAACCCTTGCTGGAACCTCATAGCCCTCTGGCTCTCCGTTGCTACCATCTCTGGGGCGAACATACTCAATCTGCAAAACTTCGCTACATAAGCAACTACTGTCTTGCCGGCCTGCTTGAGGTTGATGAACTTCTGTTGTAGCAAAAACTGTGCCACAACTCCATAGTACTTGGTCTTGAACCTTGCAGTAAAATTATGCCAAGCAACAGGACATCCGATGCCCACTTCCTCTGATTTCCACCAATCACGTGCGAGATCCTGAAGTAACAACTTCACCTGATCCACACGTTCTTCTGTCAGTACCTTAGCTGCTGTCAAAATGGCCTCAATATCCTTAAGCCATGCATCTGCTGAGATGGCATCTTCCGTGCCCTCGAAACGGCGGAGGTTGTACTTGCAAAATCTGGTTGATGCTCCTGAATCTGTCATCGCCCCTCTTTCCAAAGCCGTCTGTAATCCTTGGTTGAGTAATACGTTCTGCTCCTGCAACTGATGTTACTGAGTAGCCATCATCCCTCTCATGATCTCCAGAAGGGCTGGTGTGTCTACTTCCATGGGGGTAGGTGGAACTATAGGCGGTGTTGGAACCTCCGGATACTGCGGTCCAGCTGCTGGTTCCACTATCACCTCTTCTTGGATAGTCTCATGGGGTAGTACTGGCCCTTGTTGCTGCTCAACAGGGTCTCATTGTTTATGTTGCCCTTGTTGCTGTCCGGTCCTGGCAGATACGGACGAGGTGCCCCTAAGAAAAGGGACAAGAGAACAATCAAACGACCGGACATGAAGGATCAATGAAGTCAAAGGATACTGGAATGTCAAACTAGAGTTGAGAGTAACGAATCATGAGATCAAGGGAAAACATGTGTGATTGAGACATCATATAAATTAAAATACCCCACAAGTCTGAAATCAGACCTGCATAGGCCACCACTAAAACCTTGTCACGCCCCAGAACCAAAATACTGGAGAGCGGAAGAATGACTCAGCCAGCTACGTATTACGGGTAGATGAATACCGTATAATACGATCAATGCTGTCTAAAAGACAAGGGGGTGTATACTACATGAAAGTCTCACTATGGTCACTTTACATCTATTGTCTCAATCATTCAAACAAGAAACAGAAATAGAGAACGTGTAAGATAAAGCAGTAAGGCGTCCCTAACGCTCAGTCAAAATATTCTTGATGTCTGGCTTAACAAAACATAGCCAGATGATGTAGCAAAGTATATATAATTGTTTATCAGCTGCAGCCTGACTTAGTTACAAATATGTAAAAGTAAGTACAAGACGATCCAACTAACATGTCGGTGCCAAACGGCAAAGTATAAAGTAAGTAACAAAATGAACGGGGAAGTAGGAAACCCACTCGAGTCCTCCTGCGATCATTCCTCTAGTATTGACCATCTTGGAGGTGGAAGTAAGCTGAGTCCTTGGGGACCGGCTCTAAATCTGGCCATGCAAAACCAGAGAGGTTAAACCTCTAATAGCAAGTACCGCAAGGAAGCACGATATGAGAAATTAAAAACAGTAATAAGAGAATATGATATATAGATCTCTGCTTGCCACTGGGATTCACATAACATTACGACACTTCGAATCAACCTCCCAATCAAATAAGGACAGAAGTTGGCCCGTCATGTCCTGACATTCTGATCATCTCCGTTAGTTAACAGAGTAGGTACAATACACAAACAAGTCAACTTAAACGGCCATGCAACTACTACGGCTTGCTACTATGAGTTCCAAGTTACCCTGGAATTATACAATAAGGATTCCTCAGTTCTTACTATATGCAAGCAAGGCTAGTCTATCCAATCAATCAATTGCGCCAATCATGAATTAGATGAATCCCAGCGGGACGTCCGTCATCAATATACAATATACAATAAATAATATAATACCGCTCCCAGTCCGTGTGGCAGATTTGTAGTATCTGTGGGAACCAGCCGGCCTGTCGGGCACTAATAGAACCAAAGGGGGCTGCCATGTAAGAACTCAGGAATCCATTCTCTCCATGCAATCATTAATTTATTTAACTTAGTAGCCTCTATGTTAAGCGAAATCCCATGCCGTGGATCATGGTCATTCAGGATGAGTACTTCCGTACGGGGTACGATATATGCAACTCTACAACGATATCCATGCAGTTTAGGTTGTAGGTCTTACATAGCGTAATGCAACAATCAAAACTAACTACGGAATAATCATGCCTTGACCATAAAGTACACATGCTGCTTTCTTAGAAAAATAAATTGAAGCCTGCACGTGCCTGTATGCCAATATTCAGGATCAGCCAGTCGATTACAATAGTTCATAGTTAATATGAACGTGTCTCATTCATTCAATTCAATAAGACGGCTAGCCAGTCTCTTAGTTCCAACTAGGAACGCACGATCAATTATTAGTCAAGGTCACAATCAATGTTAATTAAGGCCAAGATAACAATCAATGCTAATTAATGTCAACTCGGGACAGAATCTGCCAAAAGGTATTATGGGCTAAAGTTCATGCGGCCGGAAAATTATTTGTTCATGCGGCTGAGTAAAACATGCATATTCGGCTAAGAAATAACAAGTCGATGCGGCCAAGGATAGGGACCCCATACGGCTCGGGTCGAACTCATGCGACTGGAAAGCTAATTCCATGCGGCTAAAAGAGTATGCGGCAACTGGAAGACCGGGCCTATGCGGCTCGGAATGGGTGCAAGCTTATGCGGCTGAAAAGGAATACGATATCATGCGGCCGGGTAGAACTCGACTCATGCGGCTGGAATTACCAAAGCTTATGTTGCTAGGAGATGACAAGCTTTATACGGTCAAAAATATGCGACAGAGCCATGCGGCTCGAGAAGCTTGGGTTCTATACGGCTGGAATGAATGGGTCACATGCGGCTGAAAAGTGACAGATTTTATGCGGCTTGGGCTGAAAGCTCCTGCGGCTAAGAATGATTAATCCATGCGGCCGAGAATGATTATTCCATGCGGCCGAGAATGATTAGTCCATGCGGCCGAGAATGATTAGTCCATGCGGCTGAGGCCAATAGAAGTGCATGCGACTAGAAATGCATATGCGGCTGGGAAGCGCCATACGGCCAGGATTGCTCTATACGGCTAAAAAGTGCCATGCAGCTGAAAATAACAGAGGTCATACGGCCAAGAGAGACTTGCCACATGAAAACTCATACGGTCAAGTACTGTTCTTCTTTTCTACTTCCAAGAACAGAACCATGGAAGCCTTTGTTTCTAAGCTCTCTAAATCCTTCATTCCAAGCCCAAATCTGGACATCCATAGGTCAAAATAGGGTAGAACGAAATTCTTTACAACATGGAACCATCAAAACTTGGAGATAACAAATTTTACTAGATCAAAACCTAATAAATCTAAAAATACATTAAACTTAGATCTACATGAAATGAGCCATGGAAATTGAAAATACTAAATACTAAAGAGACTTAAGATCAAGTAAGGAAGATAATGGAACAAAAATACTGGGGTTCCATCATGAAGCAAGTTGGCACTTGCCTATGCGGCTGGGTAGGTGGGGAAGAGTTATGGAGGAGGATGAAGAGTAATAAAGAATGAGAAGTAATGAAGAGAGAGAAAGGGTTTGGGGGCTTTTAAATGAAGGAGTGGTGGTAGGTGGGGTCATGTTGAACCACCCGATGGCTGGAAAATAAACCAACTCAGGCCGAACCCACAAGCAAAGCAAAAATTAAAATACTGAAAGTAAAATTGCAGGAAAATTAATTAACATGAATTAAAGGAATTTAAATACAGAACAATACATGATGAATATTAAATAAATGCATTCCAGCAGTACATGTATTTAAAATACGTATTCTAGAAACGGAAAGTGACAAACTCCAACATTCTTCGCTTTCTTATGTTTAGTTCCTTCTGAATAAAGATGTACTTCAGACTTTTGTGGTCTGTGTACATATCTACTCGATCACCGTATAAGTAATGCCTCCATAGCTTCAATGTAAATACTACTGCTGCCAACTCCAAGTCTTGAGTTGGGTAATTCTTCTCGTGGTCTCGAAGCTGCCTAGATGCATATGCTATCACCTTCCCATGTTGCATGAGGACACATCCAAGTCCTTTTTCTGATGCATCATAATATACAGTAAAACCTCTGGGTCCAACTGGCAATGTTAGAATAGGTGCCGATATCAGCTTCTGCGTTAAATTCTCAAATGATGACTGGCATTCTACCGACCAGACGAATGGCACGTCCTTCCGTGTCAAGCGAGTCATAGGTGCTGAAAGTATTACAAAGTCTAATACGAACCTTCTGTAATATCCTGCCAATCCCAAGAAACTCCGCACATCAGCTACGGTCTTGGTTACTGCCCAACTCTCTACTGCTTCTACCTTCTTGGGATCTACTGCAACTCCAGCCCCAGATATGATGTGACCCAAAAATGAAATATGATCCGTCCAGAACTCATACTTGCTAAGCTTGGCATATAACTGGTTCTCTCTCAGAACATGTAATACTTTTCGGAGGTGGTCTTCATGTTCCTCTTCACTGGCAGAGTACACGAGAATGTCGTCAAGAAACACAACGACAAACTGATCTAAGTACAACATAAAGATGCGGTTCATCAAATCTATAAATATTGCTGGAGCATTGGTCAAACCAAACGGCATTACTAAGAATTCACAATGCCCATACTTTGACCTGAATGCTGTCTTGGAAATATCCTCCTTCCGAACCCTCACTTGATGATACCCTGAACGAAGATCTATCTTGAAAAAAACTCTAGCCCTGCTCAACTGATCAAATAAGTCGTCGATCCTGGATAATGGGTACTTATTCTTCACTGTTGCCGCGTTAAGCTGCCTGTAATCGATGCACAATCTGGATGACCCATCCTTCTTCCCCTCAAGTACCACTGGTGCTGCCTATGGTGATACGCTGGCTTGAATGAACCTCTTCTCCTTCAATTCCTCTAGGTGCTGATATACCTTGGCCTGCTCTGAATCTGCCATTATGTAAACTGATGTGATATTGGTTTAGTTCCAGGTGCCAATTCTATGCTGAACTCAATGTCTCTAACCGGTGGCAGACCTGGAAGTTCTTCGGGAAATACGTCTAGAAACTTTTCAACTACCTTCGGAACCCGAACTTCTTCCATTGTCGTTACTACTCCCTGCTCTTGTTGAGTTGCCACTGATCTGACTAAGGTAAACCGCTTCATGCCTGGAATATCAAAAGATACACTCTCTCTACGACAATCTATTGTCGCATGACTGTCTTTCAACCAGTCCATGCCTAAGATAACGTTGAAATTTCCAACAGAAAACTCTATCAACCTGGCGGGTAAGGAATGCCCGCAAACTACAATACTATATGCTAGAATAATTCTACTAACTCCTACGAGCCCATTACCAGTGAGTATATTCAACCTCCCTGGTAATGCCTCGAACTCCATTCCTAGCCGTGTCACAAATTGTGCAGATATAAATGAGTGGGATGCTCCCGAATTAAATAATGCTACTGCAGGATATGAGGCGACGAGAATGTTACCTGCCACAACATCTTCCGATGCCAATATCTCTTCTATGGATAGATTCAATGCCTGTCCTCGACCTCCTTGTTGGTTCTCATGCTGCGGCCTAGTCTGGTGCTGCTGTTGGCCCCTGCCTTGGTGATGCTGGGGTGGTCTGTGTTGTTGCTGCTATATCGGCGGTCCCTACTACCGAAACATCCGAACCTGCGACATAAACATGCGCTGTGCCAACGGTCTCACTGCCACAGCATGTCCTCGATACTGGCCTGCCCCTGGTGCTGGCAGAGCAGAAAATTATTGTACTGGTCCTCCTGACCTCGAATTCATAGGGCAGGTGGAAACCCGATGGTCTGAACTTCCACATATCAAATACTGCCTGTTCAATGTCTAACACACATCTCTAGTGTGCGCTGCCTTTCCACAATAAGTGCAGCCCGCTGGGGATTGCTGGTTCTTCCTCTGTTGCTGTTATTGCCTTGGTGGTGGTGCTGGCCCTCGTATTGCCACATCATGAATACGAATACCAGGGGATGGTACTGTTGTTCGGGGTGCTACTCCCCCTCCTTCTTCAATCTGACTGTGGGATCTCTTCTACCCTCCCGTCCTTGTCGTGATCCTCTGAATGGTGATCTCATGCCTTCGGGTTGCCGTCAATACTTCATCAAAAGTTTGATAATTGTGCCCCTCTATCAATTGTAAGAGCTCAAGATAAAACTCTTGCTGGAACCTCATAGCCCTCTGGCTCTCCGTTGCTACCATCTCTGGGGCGAACATACTCAATCTGCAAAACTCTGCTGCATAAGCATCTGCTGTCTTCCCACTTTGAGTTCAAAGTAATTTCGAACTTTCGAAAATCATAAAGTTCGAAAACTTTGAAGGGGGTCTTGTAGGGTGTGAAAAATTCTGACACGCTGACATAAGACCAAGTCAGCCAAAGGCCATACGCTCAGCCAAAGGCCATACGCTCAGTGCAAAAGTCATACGCTCAGTGAATATTTTATTATTTCTTGACTGACAGCACAGCATACGCTCAGTGGGGGATGAATATGATGCTTTATCTTTCGTGCAAAAAAACAGCTGTCTTAGGAGAATTAACCGTCGTATGGATTTTCGAGAGTTGATTTTGTCTTTTACGAGGACAGCTCATTAGCCATCATGAATGCACAGCCATCATTACTGTCATTTCTGACAGTCTATCAGCGTCATATCCGCAGCACGATGCTCGAGAGATATTTGTCAGTTATTGGGAGATATGGCGTATTCGAAAAGATTGAGGACAGCTACGTGTCTACTTCTCCAGTTATACGACTCCTCATCAAGGCAGCGTATGGACTTCATACGACTCCTCATCAAGGCAGCGTATGGACTTCATACGACTCCTCATCAAGGCAGCGTATGTACTCCATACGACTCCTCATCAAGTAAGCGTATATACTCCATACGACTTCTTGTCACCCAAGACAGCGTATGGACTCCATACGACTCCTCTTCAAACAAGACAGTGTATGCTAGTCATGCTTCTCCAAAAGACAGCGTGTCAAAGCAAATGCATTCAGAATGACTTCAAATGTACAGTCAACACACGTTCTCATTCGTCCTGTATTCGGTTACCCACTCATTCAGAAGTTATGCAACATGGCATTCATGCCATCAATCTCTCCTGGATATACTCCACTACTCTCAACTGCACTCCAACGTGTCTCCACCAAAATTCGCCACGCGTCCCTATAGTTATGTACACATCAAGTAACTGACTGAGAATATGCCCAGAGCAGTTATCCAGAACTCTATAAAAGAGAGTTTCTCCACCTTCAACAGACACCACATTCAATTCAGAGAGAACAGAGAGATTGCCCAGTTGCTGTCCAAGTTCTTCGAGGTCCGAGCCTTCTTCATCGCATCTTCCAAGGGATAAAGTGATCGTCTTCTAGATCAGATTCCTACAGTTATAATTTTCTCAGAAACATAATAAATAAATAGAATTTATTTATGGAAAATAAATTGGTGACTCTGTTGGGGAAAGTTGTCTCCTATAATGAGACAGCAATAACTCAATACGATACTTCGTCGATCGGTTCGACGAAGAAGATGATGGTCGTACAATTCGACCAATCTGCTTACGAAGAAATGCTTAAGGCGAAGGAGGGCCGAACGGCTTCCTCCGCTTTTCTCTCTGCCAAGAAGAAGGGACGTTCTGTTTATGTCCCTAAGTCTTCTCCGGTGGCCCGAGACGCTTCTGTCACTTCCCACGCTGACAAGAACACGTCTCCAACCTCAGCGAAGCATGCCTCGGCTTCTCTGAATAAAGCAACAGTGGCTTCTCCTAGTCACGCTGACAAAATGGGTTCTTTAGCCAAGTCATCGTGTCCAAGGAAACCCATATCTGGACATGTCAAAGTCTCTTCTTCTTCTACTCTTACGACAGCAGTCGGCTCTTTAGCCATTAATGACTCTGTGCATATGGCAATCATTGACCAACCATACGCTAGTCAAAAGGTAGCGTATGACAAGAATTCTCTGAAGATTCTACCACAGCATGCACATCTTGTGCCAACCAAGGAGAACGACTCTTTAGTCAACTCCTCTGCTCCTAAGGTTTTTACCTCTGGGGTTAATTTGACTAGTACTCTTACTAGATCAAACAAAGGAAAACGCCTTTTGGCTACTTCCTCTAAAGATGGATTATTACCGACTCCAAGTCGGAATAATGTCCATCTTCCTTCTCTCAAAATTTTCCGATCCGAGAAAGTCCAACTGCAAGTATCCAGGACTGATACAAAAGTTGTACCTCCTATGGACCTTCGTGACAAGCTTAACCGGAATCATCTATGTTCTACTTCCGGCATAAAGAAGCCTTATCAAACTGGGACAAGTATAATGGACCCTGATGCACAATATGCTAAGAACTATATCGCTCAGATCAATCGGTCTTTATACATTCAAGAACCAAAAAGACAGAAGAATAAAAGACAAGTTTCTACACAGAGACTATCTTCAAACACTTTCCAGTCTGTTTCCGCAGATCTCCGGGAACATCTGCAAAAGAAGCGGAGAATCAACACTCCATCTGTCTTTGACATTGCTCATATTCGTCATGAAGAGCATTGTTGTAACTTCCAACCTCGGGTCGTGATCCAGTGTTGTTGTTCACCGAAAAGACGATCTGCCTTCGAACGGATTCAACATGAACCAATACCAGACGGAGACGAACCTCTTTATGCTTCCGTCAACGTGACCTCCAGAAATACTGGGGGTAGAATACGATCTGATTCTATGTTAGATTCTGAAGACGGTGTTTACCTCGGCACCAGATCTAGAACTATAGCTTCGACCAGGGTCTCTTCTTCTTCTCATCCAGGTGATAATCCTGAGACCACGAAGGACTTCCTAGGAGAGTCCAACTTCCAAGTATTAACTCCCGTGAATAGCCCCGGGAAAGATGCTGACTCTCATAGCGACGACTCGGAACAGACTGTTTCATCGTCGATACCTCGAATGATTACCACTTATATGGTAGATGGCAATCACGAACCTTCGACTAGCACTGAGGCTCATGAACAAAGGATTTCTTCTTTGGAACAACAGTTATGAGCCATGGCGGATACATTGACTGCTATGCATACTCTTATACAAGCTCAGCAACAAACTCAGCAAGTTCAACAAACAGTACCACCAGTGGTATTAAATACTCCTGTTGCCCCAAACCTGGAACCTTCTACTATTTCGGAGGTACAGTCTAATCTTCATGTACAGCCCACTCCAAGTCAGTCTGGAGCTGGGGGTGGTATATATACTGCCGTCCCTCCTCCCAATTATGCCCAACAAGCAACGACCCAGCAATCTTCCGGAGTGGTCACTGAAATGTTGAAGAATCTTCGGTCTCAATTCGAAGCGTTCAAGCAAACAGACGGTTTACAAAGATTAGGTATCAAGCAGCCTTACCCCATACAATGGAAGGATGTATCGTACCCCCCAAAATACAAGCCTCCGACCATCTCTTTCTTTGATGGGACCACCTCCCCAAGTCAGTTCATCAATCACTTTGAGGTAATGACTGATCAGCTGCAACCGAGCGATGCCCTCCTCACTCGGGTATTTGTTGGTTGTCTTAAAGGAACCACTTATAAATGGTATCGAAGTCTTCCTGATGGGTGCATTACTTCGTTTGCCGGGTTCAAACAGATGTTTCTAGAACGATTCTATGAAGGCATTAACGACATGACTATGTCAGCCCTTATACGAATCAAACAGAAAAATAATGAAAGCACTGAGAGCTTCATTGAAAGATTCAGAAAAGAAGCTCTAAAAATGCCTCTCGAAACTCTCGATGCCGTCACTATCGACACTTGCAAGTCGAACCTCTTACCAATCATCAGCATGTAGACAGGATCCACTCAGTTCCAAGATTGGCCTTCCTTCATCGTCAGTGCCAAAGCTGCCGAAGTCAGTGCTGAAACTTTTAAAGGTCTGGGGGTACACATGACTCCCAAAGAATCAAGTCAAAGTACTAGCAATAGTGCGCGACCCAACAATCGCAAAGGAAAAGAGACTATCGCAGTCAATCTCCAGAGTAACAATCAAGAGGTAATGTCTACCCAAGCTACCCCAGCTCCAACAAATCAACAACAGAGACCTCCTCGGCCAAAGAAAGAATACTCTTTCAATGACGACGATGTTCAAGGCATCTTCGAATGTTTACTTAAAGGTAACAAGATACAACTGCCAGATATCAAAAAGCCTGATGAAGCCAACAAGACGGATCATCCAAAATATTGTCCATATCACAGAATGCTGGGTCATACAATCCGGTCTTGCTTCGTATTAAAAGGAAAGATCCAAGAAATAATCAAATCAGAAGCTGTGACACTAACACCTAAAGACAAGACAGTCACAGCAAATGTGATTTCGATGCAGTTCGGTGACTTCCCTCCGTTATTGGTGGAAAATGGGATTGTCCCTATCCCCAAAGTAACCCTTGAAGTTGTGAATATTCTACCAGCCCAGAATGAAGGACTTGTTCCCGTCACCACTAAAAAGGGAGAGATTATGTGGATCCACCCCGATTTAATAACGGAGTTTGAGACATCTTCCTCTTCTCCTCGGAAGGCTCCTCTGTCTAAAAAGAAACCTGGGAAGACTAAGTCATGCTATATGACTTCTAGCATCACACCCAATCTTTCTCTAACCTCTACTTTCATCCTAGCAGGAAAGTCACCCCCTACAGAGGTAAAAACTGTACCTCGATCCGAAGACAGATACAAACCTGCGTTTCATCTATATAGTTCACAATCTCGTGAATTAATGGCAAAGATGGGTTATGATCTAGCCACTGCTCCTAGTTTAAGCTCCGGCAAAGGACTCCGAGCACCTCTAGCCCTCACTTTAAGACATAATCAATCCCGTGTTGGCCTCGGTTTCTGGACTGAAGCGCTCATCAAGCACCGAAAAACCAAGAACAAGATGAAGGATTGCAACATGGTTTCGGTAGACTCTGAACCTGAGCATGAAGTCGAAGCTCTCGCCGTAACCCGGTCAGGAAAAACATATCTGAAAGATTACGCTGAAGCTCCTGAGGAAACTCCTGATGTCCCTCCGGTTGCAGCTCCAACACCCATCTCTAATGAAGGACCTTCAAATGCTCCTGTTGAGACGATTCCCTCTAAACCAACAACAGCCGACAAAGGGAAGCAACCTGCCCGCTTCGACAAACAATCAAAAAGTCTCTTTCTCCCGGATTGCAGAAGCCATATAATTTTGACATTCTGGCTCAACTTGCTAACACTCCAGCCAGGTTGTCCATCTTCGAACTTTTACGTTTATCTAAGGAAACTCGGGAAACGTTAAGTGAAGCTCTACTGCAAGCAGACTCTTGCCTGATTCATCTGAAGAAGCCGGAAGCAGAGCCGATGACTTGCCTACATTTCAACAGTATCTTGGAAATCATTCCGAACATCACTTTTACCCAAGACGATATGCTTCTAGAGGACAATCGTCATGATCGGCCTCTCTACTTCACTGGGTATATTGACACGATGAAGGTCGACCGTATTCTAATTGATCCAGGATCAGCTCTAAGTATTATACTTAAGAGTCTCTTGGATGCCTTACGGATTCCAGTTCATCATCTAGTCAAGACAGTCACTACCATTTTAGGGTTCAATCAAGGCAAGAGCGAACCTCTGGAGAAAATTCGCCTAAAAATACAAATAGGCAATTTTCGGGCGAGTGTCACATTCTACGTGATCGAGTTAGTTGGATCTTATAACTTGCTCTTGGGAAGACCTTTTCTCCATGAACACAATATTATCCCCTCCACTCTTCACCAGTGCTTCAAATACATTGTTAAAAAGGGAGAAGTTCAAAAGGAAGTCGCAGACATTAATCCTTTCAGAGGAGTCGAAGCTTACTACAGTGACTCTCTCATGTACAAAGATGAATATTCAAAAGTCTTACAAGCTATGGATGATGATGAGACATCGAAAGTTGACACCTTTGTTATTCCTGTAAAAGGGCGTATCACTCATCCGCGGTCTACTAAATCATCTGAAGAAAGACCACTGATAATTTCTGTCAGTGGAAGTACCACTTCATTGCCTTCCCAAGCTCTACAAAGTTCGCTGATAATCCCTGTCAGTGGACGCACCACTCTCTCACCAACTTCTCAGGCTAGACCAGATACTCTAGTCATTCCAGTCAGTGGACGCACTACTTATCCACAATCCCCTTCAAGGGAGCTCACCTTTTCTGAGCCTTTTGTTATCGACCTTAATCGAAACAAAACTTCTGCTCGCTCTTCTTCTCCCCCTTTAGTCATTAATTTGACTAAATCTACTAAGGCTCAGCCTTCTTCTGTAAATACAGCATCTGATATTAATAAAGCATCTCCTTTACAGTATATTGATGTTTGTAATCATGTACAAAGTTATTTACATTTGCTAGATAGCTTAGAGCCACTAACTATAGGAGTTGTTCAAACTCTTCATACAGAAGTATCATTAGAGTCTGTACAAAAATTATACTTCTTTGTTCCTATTAGAAAGTCAGGAGAAGCTCCAATATTCTTCTGCAAGGGGCCCCAGAATCCTCCTAATCTGGAAGACGACGACAAAAATGATGATACCAGAAGGTTACAACTACGTCGCTACAGTCAGCAGTCCAAAAACATCATCAAGAACATGGGCTATGACTTCAGAACCGGCCTCAGTAGTGGAAAAGGAAGAAGAATGACTGTTCGAATTCCTCTCTTAAAATACGGAAGGACAAAAAGCGGATTGGGTTACATTACTCCTACCCCCTTCATCAACACAGTCCATGAGGATCCAGAATCCGACGGAGACGAACGATCTGATTCTTTCGATTCCTTCTCTTGGGATTCTGACACAAGTATTGGCGATTTTTATCGTTCTACTCTATCCGCCAATATGGTCTCCGCCGACGGTTCGCAAGAAAATGATGAAGATGAAGATGATTTTGAAATATCACCCGAATCGGAACAATGGGCTCAAAGATTAGACAACCAATGGGAATTCAGGTTCGAGCAAAGAGAACCTCCCACTGAAGATAAATTGATCCAAATTGATGTTGGTGAGGAAGGATCCCCCAAGCCAATATTCATCAGCGAAAGTCTTTTAAAAACAGATAAGCAAGACATGATCAAACTTATTCAAGATTACATCGATGTCTTCGCCTGGAGCTATGAGGATATGCCAGGGCTAGATCCGAAGATCGCAACACACAAACTTAATATCATTCCGAATGCAAAACCGGTCAAACAACAACAGCGACGATTTCGTCCAGACATTAGGGATGCAATTGAAGCTGAAGTCAACAAGCTTATGGCTTCCGGATTTATCCGAGAGGAATAACATCCTGAGTGGGTGGCTAACATTGTTCCTGTTCTCAAAAAGACTGACAAGATCCGAGTCTGTATAGACTTTCGCGATCTCAATGCGGCTTGTCCTAAGGACGAGTTCCCTCTTCCAATCACCGACGTCATGATCGATAACACGTGTGGTTTCGAACGAATGTCATTTATGGATGGGTATTCGGGGTACAACCAAATCAAAATGGTTCCAGACGATGAGAGACATACTTCCTTCAGAACGCCAATCGGTACATACTGTTACACAATGATGCCGTTTGGTCTCAAAAATACAGGAGCAATATATCAGCGAGCAATGAGCACTGTATTCCGCGAACATCTCCGAAAAACAGTCGAATGCTACGTTGATGATATTGCAGTCAAGAGTCGACAAAAGGAGGATCATATCCAAGATTTGAAGACTATTTTTGATTTAATGCGTCAACATCAACTTAAGATGAACCCTACTAAGTCCTTCCTGGGCGTCTCTAGTGGTAAATTTCTCGGCTTCGTTATTACCGCTAAAGGTATACACGTGGATCCCGAGAAGATCAAAGCCATCCAAGAGATGCGTCCTCCACGTAGCTTAAAAGAGCTACGAGGATTTCAAGGAAGAATTGCTTATATCAGGAGATTCGTCTCTAACTTATCAGGACGCTGCAGACTGTTCAACAAACTTCTGAAGAAAGGTGAGTCCTTCGTCTGGAACGAAGAATGTCAAAAAGCATTTGACGACATCAAACAGTACCTAATAAACCCACCGATTTTGGTACCTACCGTCTCAGGAATACCATTTCTTCTATATGTTCGAGCCATGGATCATTCTCTCGGTGCATTGCTCGCCCAGAAAAATAAAGATGGCCATGAACAGGCTATTTATTACCTCAGTCACACAATGACAGGTGCTGAACCGCGTTATTCTCCAATTGAGAAAGAATGCCTAGCATTAATGTTTGCCGTTCTGAAGACGCGACATTACATCATCGGTCAAACGATTCATGTCATTTCCAGAGTGAATCCCATCAGGATTATGATGAAGAAACCTGGTATTCTCAACTCTAGACTGGCTAATTGGGGAATCTTGTTAGCTCAATATGACATGCATTATATTCCTCAAAAGTCAGTTAAAGGACAGGCTCTTGCTGATTTTCTAGCAGCTCATGCAGTTCCAGAGGATTCTAAATTATACGATAAGATTCCAGATGAAGTTATGGATTCAAATCAGGTTTCGGAAGAAACTCCTACCTGGCGTCTATTATTTGACGGAGGGTCTAGAATGGGTCCAAATGGCGATATTGTCGCCGGAGTCGGGATTGTTCTTGTATCCCCGGAAGGGCTGACTATTCAGTGGGCTTATTCTCTAGATCAATCGTGTTCAAACAATGTAGTCGAATATAATGCGTTACTCATCGGTCTTCAACTTGCTAAACATCTGGATATTCAGTATTTAGAAGTTTATGGAGACTCCAAACTTATCGTCAATCAAATCAGAGGTACATATGAAGTCCGTCATCAGGATTTGATACCTTATTACCGAGCAGCACTCTCTATGGCCTCCTCCTTTGAAGGTTTCTTTATTGAACACGTTCGGCGAGCCTGTAATACAGAAGCCGATGCTTTGGCTAATCTTGCCGCTGTACTAGCCATACCGGTCAGACGTCAACAATTGATAGTGGTTTATAACCGGGAGCTATTCTATGTCGAGAATAATTTGGCTTTGGGTTTTCCCCATGACCCAGACGAAAATTCTCTCAACCCTGATGAATTTAATTCCTCCAACCTTAACACTGGATTAGGGTTTGACAGAGCATCCTCGTCTTCTTCCGATTCTACTATGGAATACGTCTTTTCCAACAAAACAGAAGCCATGACCGAAGACTAGAGACGTCCATTTCTAGACTTTGTATTGTATGACATACTTCCCGATAATCTGAGCGAAGCAGCGTCTATCCGGCGTCGATCTCTCAGATTCTATTATAATCATACGACAAAGACACTATATCGTCGGGCCTATGTCGGTCTTCTCCTCCGATGCATCGCTGGTAAGGAAGCACAACAGATTATCCGTGAAGCACATGATGGTGTCTGTGGAGCCCATCAACCAGGTCCTAAACTTCAAGATCGCATCCGACGTATGGGTTATTATTGGCCCACGATGGTGGCTGACGCCATTCAATATGCCCAAAAATGTAAAGCCTGTCAAATCCATGCAGACTTTATCCATTAACCATCAGAGTTCTTACACCCGACAACGGCATCATAGCCCTTCGAGGCCTGGGGCATGGACATCATTGGTCCCATTAACCTACCGTCATCAAAAGGACACCGGTTTATTCTAGCAACAACCGACTACTTTTCCAAATGGGCTGAAGCAATTCCGCTATCCGAAGTCAAAACTTCCAACGTCATCAACTTTGTCAAGCATCATGTCATCGATCGATTTGGTGTTCTTCGGCGTATTATCCGTGATAATGGACCACAGTTCGTCAGTCAAAAATTTACTCGATTCAGCGATGACCATCGAATCAATAACCTAGCTTCTACGGCATATAATCCAGCAGCTAATGGATTGGCAGAAGCTTTCAATAAAACCATCATCAAACTCCTGAAAAAGTTTATTTCTTCTAACAAACGCAACTGGAGCGAGAAGCTTGGTGAATGTTTATGGGCCTACCGCAGCACAATTCGCAATACGACCGGGTGTACGCCTTTCTCTTTGGTATACGGGTGTGAAGCTGTCCTTTTCCTCGAGATCCAGATTCCTTTTCTGAGAATCGCAATCTCCAATGAACTTACAATGGAGAACAATGATCATCTTCGACTTCAAGAGCTAGAAGCTCTAGACGAAAAGCGATTGTACGCTCAATAAAATATCGAGCTGTATCAGGCCCGAATTTCAAAAGCTTTTAACCGGAAGGTGAAAGTCAGAGCATATCGGAAAGGAGAACTTGTTCTTACCATCAAACGTCTGATGACTATGACACATATGAGCAAAGGCAAGTTCGACGCGAAATGGGAAGGCCCATTCGTCGTAAACAAAGTCTTCTCAAACGGAGCATATCAGCTTACCTCTATGGATGGTAAAGTCACGATGATGCCTATCAACGGCAAATTCTTAAAGAAATATTATGTATAAATCTCGTTAATATATGATATTTTCATCTGCTGCAATTATTCCCGAGCAAATATAAAATCAGAGTTTATTCTTCCCCACAAATGTCGTTTCGATATCGTTATCTCCAGCGGAAATTGATATTCTACCACATATCATCTTCCCAGAGAATTTAATATTCTGTCTTATTAGATCCCAGTGGATTTAATAAAGATCTCATATAGAAAATTACGTCCATATTACCTCTGAATTTTCTATCTCAGTATCATATTTTCTATTCTATGAAAATGATATCTAGTCTTTTGATTTCTGAGTCCAAAGATCATGGAAAATTGAGTTCAAAGATATCTTTATATCTGAATTCTGTTTTCTCTAATCAGTATTAAACTAAAATTTTTGGTTTAATATCATCTGATGAAATTACAAAATTCATTTGTATATTTTATTCTTTTGAAATATGTCATGTATTATTTACCTCTGAACATATTTTCTATAAAAACATCATACACAAAATCGAAATCAGGTTAAAGTGCTCATTTCCTCAGTCAAAATCAAAATACTGATTAAATTTTCAAGACAGGAGAAGTGTGAAAAATCTATTGAATAGAAGGAGTAATTATCTCCTGAATACGAGCAAGTACACTATTCATCTTCTCTTCATGAGCTTTACGAATTCGCTCTGTTGCTTCAATTGCAACCATCTGTCGGTCAAAATTAATGATAACAGAACTACGACGATTAGTTTCTTCTATATGCTCAGCTTGCATCTGTTCCCGCTCTTGCTGTAGAACTTGATAGCGGGTAGCATCAGCTATACGAGCAGCAATAATATCAGATTGCTCTTTTTCTACGGATGCAATGCGCTCCTGGAGACGAGCTAATTCTTCCTTTAGTTTCTGGAGTTCTTCAGCTCTAGATATTTCCTCAGTTTCCAGACATTCTATCTTCTGACGAGTTGTTACTATTTCCTCATCCTTCGCCATTAACTTCTCAGATGACAAAGCGAGGAATTCTTTCAAAGCAGCCTGCTGGGTTTGAGCTTCACGTTCCAGTTGAGCAATCTCAGCCACGGTCAAGGATTTAATATCTTCTTTCTTGATTTCCCAGTATTTGTGGATGGTTACTTCCAAATCGTATAGGAGATGCTCAAAGAAAGTATACTGGGTCTCATAACTAGCCTGTCACAGAGCTAAAAGCGGGAAATTAATCGTCGTTCGGAGGTTGAAAAAAGGCATAGTCTCATCCTTAATAAATTGCCTGGAGAATATATCCAGATATGAATAGATAATATCTGAATACATCGCCATGGTCCTTGCTATTCCCGTTTCAAAACTGGGAGTTACTGCCATTATGAAGGAAGAAGCTGGAATGGGCTCTATTCTAGAAATAGAAGTATGTGCTTTTGGAGAACTTGGTAAATGTGAGCTTCCCTCACCAACATCAGTCCGAACAGGTGGAGCATGAGTCGAGCTCATCGCTGGTGTAGTTCCTACAACTTTTGGAATCAAAGAAGCTTGATCAAAATTAAAGACAATAAAGCAAGAAAAGACAAAACTTTACTGGATAAAATATTACCTGAAGTTGGCTCGTACTCTGTTTCTTTAGGATCGTTCAGCCCTGTTCGTAGTCTATTCAAAGTGTCTTCTGACACTGGTCTCATTTCACTACTTCCTGCCCCAGAGGTGCTCGGAACATGGGCTTCTATTTCTAGAAGGTTCTCTGGCTCTGGAGTCAACCCTGAATGTTGGTCGGCCGTCTTCAACTCGTCGATACGGATTTCAGTTGGTGACTCATCTTCAATCTCCATATCCTCATCTTCAAAGGAATGAGACGAAGGTTCATAGTCAACATGTTCTTCTTCACCCTTGTCGCTCTCCGAAACATCAATTAAAGCTAAATCAGCAGGTGGCTCGAGAGTGGTTGCTTCCTTCAATGATTCTCTCAAAACCAGTACGGATGGTTCAGCATGCTCATCCACTACCATGGAAGGATCCTTGGCAGCCGGTGTTGTTCGATCGGTAGATGGCTTAGCTGTCGATTCTTCTATCACATCCTCCGCAGCAGGTTCTATATTAGCGTCCTGCGTTGGCTGCATTTCCGAGGGTGCAGGAGAGGAAACTTCAATAATCTTCTTGGCAGTAGAAGATTCTGCTTCAACTCTTTGCTGAGGAGCAAAGGCAGTTTGCTTCTCTCGAGCCAATCGTTCAGCACGATTGGTGGGGCTTTCTGCATCAAGACAAATTATAGATTTAGTCTTTGAAACTACCACTTTTCTTTTTCCTACCCTTTTCATTAGTGGAATGGTAGGATAATCTTCTTTGGAGTCACTACCTTCTTCGTCAGCATCTCTAATTTGTTGACACGAAGCAGGAGAAGTCCCCGGGATAGTAATTCCTACACGACTACGAACTTCTGCTCGAGTAACTCTTTTTGGAGCGGGCCCGGAAGCACCCTTGCCACGCTTTCTCTTCGGTGTACCCTCAACAGATACACTCTTCTCGGCACTTCCAAGCGATACATATAGTGGCTGATGAAGTTCATCAGAAAAGAGATTCTCCATTGAGACTTCTTCATAAACCTCGTCAGTAGCGAGAGGATCCACTCGGTCGTGACAATCTTTCGGCAGAGTTGACTTGGCTGATTTCTTATTAACATGAATGAAGCTCTTACCCAAGATGCTGAACTTCTCATCAAATGTATTCGCAGATACATAGATATTGGCATAAGACGCCAATATCTTAGCTCCTTTTCGATGATTCACCGGATCTGGCATTGTAAAGGTAGCTCCGGTGCCTTTGGCAATATAATATATCCAGGCTCTCGTACCGTCGATCAATCCGCCTTGGTGGTTGAAGCATGTCGTTGCATTCCCTACATGCTACTGATCATAGCCGAATTGTCGAGCAAATCTACTCGAAAGATATGGCTCCAAATAAGTGATATCGTCATGGTGACAGACCAGGTGGGATAGTCTGATCCTCTTCAGCCATTCGTGCTGAACATCATCCAGTTCATTGGCACCGGTGCCATCAATCATCTTCGCAGGCATAGTCTCATAACCGATAGGCGGAGGAACACAGGTGAAACTCCATAGTTCTCCCCTATTCAGTATGGTCCTGCAGTCTGTCAGGGTGTCATATTTCCACTTTGGCGTATGACGGTATCTTTTCAAGAAAGTATCATCTGGTCTGGCCAGTCCAGCACTCATAAGAGACTCAAAGTGGAGGAGCAGCCATCCGTACAAATATATGAAGGACATTTCTACCCGAGGAAAAGTTGTAAGTTTCTTCTTCGCCAGGGTAAACATTATGTCTGCATATGCTCTTAAACCGGCGTTCAGACGGCATGTCATCGCCGTTAGCAAGTCCATCATGTACCCGAACGTCAGACGGACTGCTGCAAATACAATTCCTCGGTGCATCCTGTCTGCCGAACAGGTGCCAGGTACTACGAATCTTCTCAACCAAAGGGATAAAAACTCGGCCAGATGACCTTCATTAGATAAAGCCCAGCCACCTTGCTTTATGTAGGTCTCTAACCTATCACCAGCTTTATAGGTGCCTTCATCTTCTTCGATTATGATGTCATCATAGGTTATCTCCCGGATTAATTTGTCAATTTCGGCTTGACTCAGAGGTTTAAAACGACCAATATATTGTTCGGTCTTCTTCTTCTTCTGAGTTTCTTCGGTGCGGCCTTGAAATAAGTAGGCCATCCACTTCGAAGAATAGCAACCTGAATCTATATCTTTTGCCTTATAAAAGGCCTTACAGGTACTATAGTGGCACATTAATTCTTCGAATACATGAAGAATTAGCGGGTTGGCGTCAGAAATCTTGTTTATTTCATCAATAAACGGGATATATTCCTCATACAGTAGATCTTCTGTCGGCAGCTGAGAAATGTACGCCATTTCGTGGAGAGCGAATCCCATCTCGCCTCTCGGAGTCATAAAAGTTCCGGTGCGGTAGTTGTACCTTTCTGCTAGTGCCAGGAACAAGTCTGGGTTCGGCCTAAAACCATAAGCAGTGCACTTGATGGCATCGTACAGGCCGATCACCTTCAACTGTTCTCCATAATCTCTCAGAATCCATCTCACGAGAGCAGTCCATCTGGTATTCTCTGGGTTCACGAGACCAGTGAGTCTCATGGACTGTTTTGGATAGACAGCATTTTCTAGCTGTGCAAATTTGTTCACGAATATCGGGACTCTAACTGGCATCAGAAGTGCAGAGTCTTCAGGAGGAATTGTGGATGGCAATAATCCTCGCAAGACTGAAACATACGGTTCAGTACCACTGTAAAATCTTCCCTGACGGTACCCTATCCATCCAGCTTTTGCTTGACGGGTTGGAGTAATATCCCATTTCATGTGCCTTTGGTGACTCCCATGGAATAAACGAGCTATGTTGATACCCTTAGACAATCCAGTCAAGTACATCGGCTGAGTCTCATCACCATCCCGATAATACGAATATGACACTTTGTCGGAGGCTGGCTGGGAGCTTCTGTCAATAGCGTCCCCGAATAGAAATATCGGTTTTGAGTGGGTAACACTGTCCACACTCTGCAGTGGTTGACCACTTATCAGACTCAACAGGGTTTCGCTCTCTTGATTTTTCAGAATGGCTATTCTCGTGGAAGGTTCATCAAACTGTGGAAAGTGGACATGGGATAGATCACTCTTATAATTGCTCCCTGCACATCCTTCAAACTGCGCTTCTTGGGCCAGAATATCCACTACAAAAGAAAAATAAGAGGTTAAAAATCCTTAACTCTAAAAAATACAAAGGGATGACAAGTTCAAAGATCAACTTACGCTCAGTCCATCCTAAGCGTATGTCAGATTTAAAAATCAACTTACGCTCAGTTTATCCTAAGCGTATGTCAGATTCAAAAATCAACCTATGCTCAGTCTATCCTAAGCGTATGACAGATTCTAAGTTCAATCTACGCTCAGCTACGTGTATGTCTAACCAAAGCAAGCAGTCGTATGGAATTTTCCAAAGAGCAGCGTATGGTTAGCAAGATGTTCATCAAAAATACGCTAACAAGAGAGTCAGTGTATCTCAATGAGACGACTTGACATAGCATATTCCTTCAGATCAGCGTATTTTGACATATCTATCAAAGATACACGTGTCTTACAGAAATACGCTCAAAACATATTTTTTGTATAGACGAAAAACATGGAATACGACTAAACCCTAAAGAGGGAAGTGTATTTTCTAACGTATTGACCCTAAAAAGGGGTTACATTTTCTGATTTTGTCCTAACCAGAGCCCTAAAAAGGGATGGTTACTGCTCATCGTCCCCACCCTCACCGTATAGGGGTTTCAACGGAAGTTCGCTCTGTGGAAGACGCTGCTCGGCAGTTCTTCTAGTGGTTGCGACGGCGGCGGCGGGTCGAGATGGCTCTGCAGGAGCCTTGCCTTTCCCCCTTCGCGGCAGCGTCGAGCTTGGGTGCCATTGACGAAGATTAGGTTGGAGAAGAAGAAGGCTTGAGCTCTGGATTCTCTCTCTCGAAGACGAAGGCAAAAGTAAAGAAAGGAATTAAGTTCCTAAAGGCCTATTTATAGAAGAAAGGGAAGCCCAAACGGCAGCCATTTTCAAATGCAGAATCCCTAGAGATATGCACTGATATTGAGGAAATAACAAACTCGTGCCAGCGTGTCAAGACTTATTCCCACTTTGAGTTTAAAGTAATTTCGAACTTTCGAAAATCATAAAGTTCGAAAACTTTGAAGGGGGGCTTGTAGGGTGTGAAAAATTCTGACACGCTGACATAAGACCAAGTCAGCCAAAGGCCATACGCTCAGCCAAAGGCCATACGCTCAGTGCAAAAGTCATATGCTCAGTGAATATTTTATTATTTCTCGACTGACAGCACAGCATACGCTCAGTGGGGGATGAATCTGACGCTTCGTCTTTCGTGCAAAAAAATAGCTGTCTTAGAAGAATTAACCGTTGTATAGATTTTCGAGAGTTGATTTTATCTTTTACGAGGACAACTCAAGCCATCATGAATGCACAGCCATCATTACTGTCATTTCTGACAGTCTATCAGCGTCATATCCGCAATACGACGCTTGAGAGATATTTTTCAGTTATTGGGAGATATGGCGTATTCGAGAAGATTGAGGACAGCTACGTGTCTACTTCTCCAGTTATACGACTCCTCATCAAGGCAGCGTATGGACTTCATACGACTCCTCATCAAGGCAGCGCATGGACTTCATACGACTCCTCATCAAGGCAGCGTATGTACTCCATACGACTCCTCATCAAGTGAGCGTATATACTCCATACGACTTCTTGTCACCCAAGACAGCGTATGGACTCCATACGACTCTTCTTCAAATAAGACAGTGTATGCTAGTCTTGCTTCTCCAAAAGACAGCATATCAAAGCAAATGCATTCAGAATGACTTCAAATGTACAGTCAACACACGTTCTCATGTGTCCTGTATTCGGTTACCCACTCATTCAGAAGTTATGCAACATGGCATTCATGCCATTAATCTATCCTGGATATACTCCATTACTCTCAACCGCACTCCAACGTGTCTCCACCAAAATTTGCCACGCGTCCCTGTTGTTATGCACACGTCAAGTAACTGACTGAGCGTATGCCCAGAGCAGTTATCCAGAACTCTATAAAAGAGTGTTTCTCCACCTTCAACAGACACCACATTCAATTCAGAGAGAACAGAGAGATTGCCCAGTTGCTGTCCAAGTTCTTCGAGGTCCGAGCCTTCTTCATCGCATCGTCCAAGGGATAAAGTGATCGTCTTCTAGATCAGATTTCTACAGTTATAATTTTCTCAGAAACACAATAAATAAATAGAATTTATTTATGGAAAACAGTGTCCACTTCCACAGGGGTAGGTGGAACTATTGGCGGTGTTGTCACCTTCGGATACTGTGGTCCAGCTGCTGGTTCCACTATCACTTCTTCTTGGATAGTCTCTCGAGGTAGTACTGGCCCCTGTTGCTGACCAACCTGGTCAAGTTGCCTATGTTGCCCCTGTTGCTGCTGTCCAGTTCTGACAGATGCGGACGAGGTGCCCCTAAGAAAAGGAACAAGAGGACAATCAAACGATCGGACAGGAAAGATCAATGAAGTCAAAGGATACCGAAATGTCAAGCTAGAGTCGAGAGTAACGAATCATGAGATAAAAGGAAAACATATGTGATTGAGACATCCTATAAATCGAAACACCCCATAAGTCCGAAATCAGACCTGCATGGGCCACCACTAAAACCTTATCACGCCCCAGAACCAGAATACTGGAGAGCGGGAGAATGACTCAGCCAGCTACGTATTACGGATAGATGAAAACCATATAATACGATCAATGTTGTCTAAAAGATGAGGGGGTGCATACTACATGAAAGTCTCACTATGATCACTTTACATCTATTGTCTCAATCATTCAAACAAAAAATAGAAAATAGAGAACATGTGAGATAAAGCAGTAAGGCATCCCCAATGCTCAGTCAAAATATTCTTGACATCTGGCTTTACAAAATATAGCCGGATGATATAGCAAAGTATACACAATTATTATCAGCTGCAGCCTGACTTAGTTATAATTATGTAAAAGTAAGTACAAGACAATCCGACTAACATGTCGGTGCCAAACGGTAAAGTATAAAGTAAGTAACAAAACGAGCGGAGAAGTAAGGACCCCACTCGAGTCCTCCTGCGATTATTCCCCTAGTATTGACCATCTTGGAGGTGGAAGTAAGCTGAGTCCTCGGGAACCGGCTCTAAATTTGGCCATGCAAAACCAGAGAGGTTAGACCTCTAATAGCAAGTACCGCAAGGAAGCACGATATGAGGAATTAGAACTAGTAAATAAGAGAATATGATAAATAGATCTCTGCTTGCTACTGGGATTGACATAACATCACGACACTTCGAACCAACTTCTCAACCAAATAAGGACAGAAGTTGACCCGTCATGTCCTGACATTCTGATCATCTCAGTTAGTTAACGGAGTAGATAGAGTACACAAACAAGTCAACTTAAACGGCCACGCAACTGCTACGGCTTGCTACTGTGAGTTCCAAGTTATCCTAGAAATATGTAATAAGGGATTCCTTAGTTCTTACTATGTACAAGCAAGGCTCGTCTACCCAATCAATCAATTGTGCCAATCATGAATTTAGACGAGTCCCAGCGGAACACCCGTCATCAATATACAAAAAATAATATAAGCAGATACCGCTCCCTATCCGTGTGGCAAAATTACAGTATCTGTGGAAACCAGCCGACATGTCGGGCACTTAATAGTCCCAAAGATGGCTGCCATATAAGAACTCGGGAATCCATTCTCTCCTTACAATCATTATTTTATTTAGCTTAGTAGCCTCTATGTTAAGTGAAGTCCCATGTCGTGGATCATGGTCATTCAGAATGAGTACTTTCGTACCAAGTACGATATGTACAACTCTATAACGATACCAGTGCGGTTAGGTTGTAGGTCTCACATAGCGTAAGACAACAATCCAAACTAGCCATGGAATAATCATGCCTTGACCATAAAGTACACATGCTGCTTTTGTAGAAAATAAATTAAAGCCTGCACGTGCCTGTATGCCAATATTCGGGATCGGCCAATCGATTGTAATAGTTCATAGTTAATATGAACGTGTCTCATTCAATTCAATTAAGACGACTAGTCAGTCTCTTAGTTCCAACTAGGAACGCATGATCAATTATTAGTCAAGGTCACAATCAATGTCAATCAATGTCAATCCGGGACAAGAAACAGCTAAAAGGCAATATGGGCAGCAACATGTGGACGCCCATCTATGCGGCTAGGCAAGTCAGGCTCCATCTATGCGGCCTGGGATGTCGAGCCTCATGCGGTTCAGAAATTGGGTCTCATGCGGCCACGAAATCAAGTCTCATACGGCCAGAAAATCAAGTCTAGCCATGCGGCTAGAAAATCAAGTCCAGCCATGCGGCTAGGGAATCAACAAGCCTTATGTAGCCAGGAAAATGACAAGCCTTATGCGGCTGAATAACATGTGGCAATGGTTGAAAAGATACGCGCTCATGCGGCAAAAAAGATACTTGCTCATGCGGCTGAAAAAATAAAGTTGTGGCTGAGAAACTGAGCCCATGCGGCTCAAGAAATCGAGTCTATGCGGCTCAAGAAATTAAGTCTATGCGGATAGGGGATCTGGGCCCTATGCGGCTCAGGTCTCAAAACTCGTGCGGCTGGGACAAATGATAGCTATGCGGCTAATTCAAGCCAATGCCTTATGCGGCTGCGGGGAGACGGATCATATGCGACTGCGGGTAAACTTCATGCGGTTGGGGAAATCAACGTCATGCGGCTCAAGAGAAGTTAGGCTCATGCGGCAGAAAAGTTACCAAGGTCTTATGCGACAATGGTTCAAGCGAGCTCATGCGGCAGATATTATCCTGCGGCTGGAAGACTTGCCGCATGAAATTCCATTCGGTCAAGTACTGCCATACGACTTGAGAAGTTCATGCGGCTGGACCGTGCAAGCCATGCGGCTCAGCACTGTTCTTCTTCTCCACTTCCGAGAACATAACCATGGAAGCCATTACTCCCAAGCTCTCTAAATCCTTCATTCTAAGCCCAAATCTGGACTTCCATAGGTCAAAATATGGTAGAACGAAATTCTCTACAACTTGGAACCATCAAAACTTAAAAATAACAAGGTTAGCTAGATCAAAATCTAAGAATCCAAAAATATAACAAATATAGATCTATAAGTAATGAACCATGAAAATTAAAAATGCGAAGTACTAAAGTGTCTAAGAATCTTGCGAGAAAGAGAATGGAACAACGAAAGTGGAGATCCATCAAGAAGCAAGTTGTACTTGCCTAGCTCTCCTAGGTTGGTGGAAGAGTTATGAGGAAGAAGAAGAGTAATAAGAAGAAGTAATAAAGAGAGAGAAGGGGATGGGGCTTAAATGGGGGTGGTGGTAGGCGGGTTCATATTTAACCACCCAAGACCAAAAAATTAACCAACTCAGGCCGAACCCAAAAGCAAAGTAAAAGCAGAAAGTAAAATACAGAAAAATAATTAGCGTGAAATTTAAGAAATTTAAATACAGAATAATACATGATAAATATTAAATAAATATATTTAAGAAGTACATGTATTAAAATACGTATTTTGGGAACGGAAAGTGACATTGACTGTATCCACCTATGAGACTATCTTCTGTCTGAAAACTGTGTCCCTAAATTATTTTACTAGATTCCTTAATTAATTTTATTTTATGCTTCAAATTTATTTTCTTTAATGTTTGGGATTAATTGTCACTTCATGAACTCCCACATTCTATTTTAAATCTTTTTTGTGACCTTTAACGTGACTTTGATATTTGGAGTGTAATACTAGCTGTTACCTTCCAACAAATTTTATATGTTAGACCTAGATGAGATCACCTTCATGTAGGTATATCATGTCCCACTCAAACACGTCCCTTGGTACTCTATTTTTATGATATGACTTTCGGATCATAAAGACTAGACTATAACATTTACCATGATACCGATATATTTTTTGACCAAGGATAGGGACTCAACCTCGACTCAATTCTTTCGATCCGATATATGATTTTATTCTACTTAATTCCTCAAATGCCTAACTTTGTGCTTTATCTTGATTGCTTGACCCATTGTCCCATCACACTACTAGTTTAACTCTTATAAGTTGGGTAGAATACCTCATGACCTAACAAACCTTTGTCCTTGTGACCCATATTGATAAGTTTACTTAGACTATAGAATTTAGAGGACCCTAACTTATCTAGTCAACCAAGCCATAGATAAGAAAACACTAGGACGACTGCATAAGCCTAAACTTCGGGAAAGACTTAGATTTTAATGGACCTTCGACTATTTAATTTCTTTCATTAGTATAACTTACTTATATTTTGACTATCTTATGATGCTAATTTAGCCTTAGTTTTGCAAGCTTATTCTTTTATCGAGCTTGTTCACAACATATGTATTATTGGGGACGCCCACTAATACATTGTCTAATCAGAACCGTTGTATGATGGTCTGATCAACCTAGTATACTTTGGTTCACTTTTCATATATTATTCGACGTGGATGGAGACATAGTTAAACTTGGCCTCTAGACTTCCATCCGTAACTGCCTCGGCAATTCTTTTTGAAAATTTTCAATCGTCTTTGAACCACTTATTCGTATTCGATAATATCTTCTTCGAACTCTTTATTATTTTCGTCTTTCGGCTATATTAGAAAGACAAACACTCGTACTTGATATCACCTTAGTTGCCCACCATCTATTACCAAGATAGTTAACTACTGACCAACTAATGTGACTATATTCCCGTCTTGAGTTACCTTTTTCCTCTACCCTAGATTCATTATCGCAACCTTATAATCGTTCTTGAAACTTGAAAATGATTCAAACCATTTCCTTAACCATACCTTAAACCTAGACCATATTCGCTCAAGAAACCATCTCTCCTGAATGTCTAAATTATTCTCTTTGACCTACTCAATTCCTTTCTATTCTCTAATTCGTGTTATCATAATTTTATTATCTTAACTAGCGACCCTTCTTCAATTCCATAACTATGATGTATTTTTGCAGATATCAAAATCAGGATCTTCCAATGCATGTTTGTGTCGAACGTCGCCTCTTCTCCTTATCCAAAAATTTAATCGTATTTCGGTATTGATGAACTCTTTCTATCTTCCTACCCCTAAATTCCTACTACGATTTTTTTAATAAATATGGTATTGATTTTTGTACTTCGTATTTGTACGTCGCGTACGAGTTTGCGTTTCGTAAATTTCTCGTCAAGTGCGAATAAGTGCGTAGTACATATTTTTATAAAACGTTTTAATTATATAGATGTAGAAAATATTTCAAAATAATAGACAATAAATATTTTATATCGCTTGAAGTTGTAAATGCATCGCGCCAAGTATTGCCAAATTTTATTTTTATTTAAAAAAGGCTATTTTATTTTATGGTACTTGTATAACTAGTAATTTAGAAAAATTGTATTTTATGTAAGTATTATTTTTGCATGCGAGTGTATATATATTTGTATTTTTGAAATTAATTATTATCATTAATATATTATTTCGAAAAAGGTATATTAAATATGGGTTGATTTAATATGTAATTAATTATAGTAATTTACATTGGAAAAAAAATTAATAAGTTATTTAAATACAGTTTAAATTGGATGTTGAATCTATCTACATTGGATTATATTTGATTGAGTTACTTTTAAATTAATTTAAATTAAATAGTGGAAAATATAAGGGGAATTAAAACTCTTCTTATTCCTTATCTAGATAAAACTTTTGTAGACCCCAGATTTTTCAAAATAAATATTTGTAGAATTTTTGGATTTTTAATATTGACTTATTATATTAATTGTATTATTTTACATATATTTAGTATAATGCTCATTAGTGAATTTAGTATAAAATATATAAAGCTATTTTACTAGTACATTAATGATCTAAACTATATTATACAATTTTTCTCAAAAATTTAGGATTTATGTCATAACTTTATTACTTTTTACATGTTACTTATATTGTACACTATTTACATAATATAGAATAAGTGTCAATTTAGTATTACATATTTCAGCTTGTATAAATGAGATTAGATGAAGGTTGTTTAAATAAATATTAACTCTATTTATTATCTATATTAATTTTAAATAATGTTATAGATAATTTAGACAAATATGAACTATATTTTAAGTTAATCATAATCCTAAGTCTAATAGCAAAGTATCCCTATCTATATTATATCATAACAAAGTAACTCCTATCAATTTAAATCAAATCATATCTAATTTATGAGGTAAATCTGAAATAAGTACCTATATATACCCAATACATTCACTTCCTATCAACCATAATTCGAAATTACTTTTAGGCCAATAGGAACTCAAAAATTCATCATCAGATTTTAGCCCCGCTTTTTAGTAGCAAGAGCAACTTAGAACGACGATATCTCCTAGTTAAGAACTCCTTTTTGCCTCCAATTTTTTTTGAAAGAAGCATATCGAGGTAAGCTTTCCAGAAACATATTTTAATAGACAAAATTTATTCTGTAGATTTTTGCAAAACTGTTTGAGTATCTAGTGTCCCAAAAATAAATGTGTTTTAGTATTTTTGTGATTTCGGGAGATTTCGAAAACGAAAATGCGATTCATTTAGTTTTTCGGAAAGCTGACACAAATAACTATGCCATATCCTAATTTTAGAATCTATTAAATAAATGTAATAGGTGCATTCTTAATTATAATTAGATAATAGACTATTTTCAGCATCCGAAGTTGTTCCTACACCTTTTCCTTTGTGCGTTGTTGTTGATTCGTCGCCAGGACATCATCTTACCTCACTCCGGTCATCAGGCAAGATACCTTGCCACCTTACTCTATGATTTACATATTCTTATTTTTAGTTGTTATTTTCAATATTTCTTATTTGTTGTTATTAAAAAATTTGCGTCCAAGTGACACTTGGGTGCAAGCGACTCTATCGGTCGTTTTCCTATTTTTGTTTTATTCTCTTGCATTGACTTAGTCTAGTGACCACCTATTTTATGATAAGGTATTGAAATATCTTATACGTCTTGACACCTACCTTACCATGTATTGGGAATCACATATAGGACATGTACTCGCGTAGTCGGCCGGCCACCAATACGTATAAGGCATGCGACGGTTAGGAGTAACTGCCAATAGAATTGCATGCCAGTAGACTTGAAAGTTACTAGAGGTTCATATGAGTCATGGATGTGACTCCACTAGGCATGGGATGGGAAGAACAGTTCCTTGATGCATGGGCCATATATTCTTTGCTATTGTACCTGAAGCTCCGCTGGAGAAGCAGGTTCACCTTAATATTACTGATTCCCTCTAACGTTCATGGAGTGTTATGGACATTTTTTTACTGATTCCCTCTGACGTTCACCGAGTGTTATGGACGGAGACGACTGGCTCCTGAAGGAAGGGACGATGCCACTGCTAGACAGCCTGAGCACCCATATGTGAAGGATTGTTCTTTATTGTATATTTACTATAGTACGGTTAGGCACCCTATCGCATGCATCCCTTTATTTTCTATATATCACAGTTTATATGGCATGATATTGTGTATCTTGTTACGTCTCTCTGAAGACCTGGTTATCTCTCCAGGTGTGTGTTATTGTCATTCACAGGTATTCGAGCCATGGCCCTGATCATCTCTATTTCTGCTAGGATGATTGCAATTGGATCGTCTTCACTTCGCTCGCCAAACTTATTTCACTTTCCATGTATTTCTTCCCTTACTTGTTGGTAGTGGATTTATCTCCGTCCAACATATTGTACAAAACCATTTCATAGTTGATTATATGATATTTTTTATTCTTATATTTTGTGGATGAGATTATATTACTCTTGGTTTACTACATTTTATAGCTTATGTATTCATACGAGATTTTCATATATTGGAGTATTCTTCGTATGTATGCAGTTGGCATGTCTACGTACCTAGTTCTAAGTATTTCAGGACTGCGGCTTTACACTCTGAGACATCGGAGTCCCTCATCTAGAAACTGGGCCTCCTTGATCTTCTCTATCAGTACTGACTGTATCTGCATGTGCATCAGCTGCCCCTGAACTCCCGGAAGAACAATCTCGATCCCAAGACTCTCAAGATCCTCAAGAAGATGTCGGTCCATAGTAAGGAACATAGCAACAGGATATCGACTAAGTGCATCTGCTACCACATTCGCCTTCCCATGATGGTATTACAGATTGATGTCAAAATTCTTCATGAGTTCCAGCCATCTTCGCTGCCTCATGTTCAGCTCCTTCTGAATGAAAATATACTTCAGGCTTTTATGGTCCGTAAAGATGTCCACTCTCTCTCCATACAAGTAGTGCTTCCACAATTTTGAGACAAAAATAACTGATACAAGCTCCAAGTCATGAGTGGGATAATTCTTCTCATGAGGCCTCAACTGTCTAGAAGCATAAGCAATGACCTTCTTTTTTTGCTCAAGCACACATCCTAAGCCATTCTCTGAGGCATCGTTGTAGATGACGAATCCTCTAGATCCTGATGGTAAAGCTAAAACTGGCGTTGTAGTGAGTCTTCTCTTTAATTCTTCAAATGCTGACATGCAAGCATCGCTCCAGATGAACTCATCGTCCTTTCGCGTAAGCTTCATCATTAGCTCTGCTATCTTGGCAAAATCTTTCACGAACTTCCTGTAGTAACCTGCTAGCCCCAAGAAACTACGAATCTCAGCTACCGACTTGGGAGGTGCCCATGCTTCCATAGCTTCAATCTTCTTAGGATCTACAGAAATCCTTTCTCCAGTTACCAAATGCCCCAACTCCACTATGTCCAAGAAGAACTCACACTTCGAGAGCTTCTCGTACAACTTCTTTTTTCGTAGAATCTCTAAAACAATCCGCAGGTGCTCCACATGTTCTTCCTCAGTCTTCGAATAGATCAAGATGTCGTCAATGAGGACTACGATAGACTTGTCCAGATATTTATGGAAGACCTTATTCATAAGGTTCATAAATACTACTGGAGCATTGGTGAGTCCGAACGGCATCACCAAGAATTCATACTGGCCGTAGCGAGTATTAAAGGCTGTCTTCGGAATATCCTGCTCCCGAACCTTCATCTGATGATACCCCGACCGAAGATCAATCTTTGAAAAAACTTTTGCCCTACTCAGCTGATCAAACAACTCATCTATCCGCGACAACGGGTACTTATATTTGATGGTGATGTTATTGAGTGCACGATAATCGATACACATCCTAACAGTCCCATCCTTCTTTGGCATGAAGATTACCGGTGCTCCCCAAGGTGAAGCACTGGACCGAATAAAACCTTGCCTTCCAGCTCATCAATCTGGCCCTTCAACTTTGGAGCTTCCTTCAAGTTGATCTTGTAGCAATATTGGGACTTCGGCGCTGATCCGGGCACTAAGTCGATGGTGAACTCCACATATCGATCTGGCGGCACTCCTGGCAACTCCTTGGGGAAGACGTCGAAAAACTCTGAATCAGCGGATGCGGCAACTCCTGGTCTTCTACAACTGCACCGAAGTAGACTCCCTCCGGCCTCTTTGTGATCCGTCTGCTGATCTCGAACGGCGAAACTCCAGGTGGACTGAAAGTAACCTTCCTTTCATGGAAGTCTATTACAGCAAACTGCTCACTCAACCAGTCGATGCCGAGAACTATGTCAAATCCAGGCAATGGCATCACAAGGAATCGAGCCCTAAGCTCTCTACCAGCTATAGTGATGGGGCAATCAACCATCTCACTAACTGGCACTACTCCTCCTTCTGTCATAATCTGACAGTTCTTTCTAGTGGGCTTAGGTGTAAAGTCGTGTCTATGCAGAAACTCATATGATATAAAGCTATGTGTGTCTCTAGAATCAAACAGTGCAATGGCAGGAAATGAATATAAAATGATAGAACCTGTAATAACATCTGGAGCTGCCTCATCCTCCTCAAATGTGGCCGTGACGTAACCACGTCCCTACTGTGGTGGTCCCCTCTGTTGCTGATGTTGCATAAATCGCTGCTGCTGAGTAGGTAAAGCCTAAAACCTCTACGGTACAGCTGGTGGTACTCTAGATGGTACAGGTGGTGGTCCTCCAGCTCCTTGAGGTCCTCCTGCCAGTCAAACTGTGGCCTGTGGGCAGTCCCTCATCTGGTGTGCATACGATCCGCAGAATAAGCAAAGTCCGAGCATCTTAAGACATTCGTCAAAGCGGTGTCCTGGCCGATAATAGAAAGCGTAAATAGCTGCCAGCTGTTGTCTCTGTGGCTGATGTGCGTGAACTCTGGTTGGACGGTGATGCTGCTGTGGCCTTGTCTGAATCTGGGTCCTCTTTGTCGGTGTCTGATAGCTGCTACTGCCGATGTCCCAGTCCCTCTTGAGCTTCGGGTCCATCTCCTTCTCCATAGCCTGAGCAATCTTGATAATGCTCACATAAGTCGTCCCCTGGCTGATCGCCACTGTATGTCGCAACCCTCTGGTGAGGCCCGTCTTGAACCTCCAAGCCCTCTCTTCTGGAGTGCTGACTAGGTTTTCTGTAAACCTGCTGAGTTGGGTGAACTCTGATGTGTACTCTGCTATGGTCATGTTCCCCTGCTGTAATGCCTCGAACTGCATTCGAAGCTCGTCTCGCTCTATGTCGGGGAAGAACTTCTCTTTGAACAGAGTTTTAAAGTCTGTCCAGAGAATTTGGGGCACAGCTAACAGAGGCTCCTCTCGGTACCAGGCTCTGGCAAGAACAAAAAGTCGCATGCTCGCAACTTTCACCTTCAGGTCATTCGGAATCCTCGCCATCTTCAGCGTCCGTTCGGAGTTTTTCAGCCACTCATCCACATATACTATCCCCTAATAGCCCAAAAAATCCATCGAACATAGGTTTTGATAGTCTCTGGCGGTCCCTGGTCTCGGTGCTGCTGGTGCTGGATGTGCTACCGGTGGTGGTGCTGTCGGCTCTCGGGTCCTAAGTGCATCCACAACTATCGCTCGGAACTGTGCGGCCTGATGGTTCTGAGCCTCCATGAACTGCTGTAACATGACCATCACCTGGGCGCCGTCGAACATCATCGTTGGGGACACCGGAGGAAAGATAGGAGGCGGTGGCGGAAGCTGCTCTACCGGAACGTCTAGTGCAGATTGACCCGAACTGCCTGCAACTCCGGGCTGATCTACGGTCTTCCTCGTAGTAACCATCCTGAAATAGAAAGAAAACATCGTGATAGATAAAAACCTAACCTACAAGTAAATGTGTTCTATAATATCTATATACCCGATGTACCCGATTTTCTATATTATGATTCAAATTTTTCTAGTTTAATCAAGTCCCCCAATAGTACACTAATACCTAGGTACCATTAGGATAGACCTGCATGGGCCACCACTAAACACATGTCACGACCTGCTCCCGAATAATCGGACACGCCCACCCTTTGTCGTTAGACACGACGAAGTAAGCTGTACCAATCTAGGGAAACTACAAGGCAATATGAATATATACAAATCACAACATCTCTATAAACGACCCCAGAATCCAAAGTACAATTCTATGATTATTACATTCATCCAGAAAGCAAGATAAAGTCTGATGTCTCTAATAGAATAAAAGTAAAGAACCTAAATGGAAAAATAGCTAGGCCTCCTCGTCCTCTAGGTCTAGTGCAGCTCCAGCTGGCTCTAGTACGTCAGCAGGCTCACGGCCATAGTACGTGTCACACATCGCCTCTATCTTACCTGCAACATATCCTATCAGAAGTGGAGCAAAGTACAGTTCTAGGTAATGAACAAGAACATCATGATATGAAATGAGTATAAGAGAACATGGAATGTAAAGTACAGGAAAAGAACATGAAAGTACAGGAATGTAAATTCAGGAAGTACAGAAAATAAAGTACATGAAGTTAACCATGAACCTGAAGTACAAGACATGACATGCGCACAATATTTGAAATACAACTAGCCTATGTGACCGGCTGGGGTAAGTATGTCACGATCCGTACCAACTGTGAGGGTACGAGTATGTAACAACGCCAAGCCTGCGCCGCAGTATCGGCGGTAGAACGCTGTTCTAAGTCTCTAACTAACCATCAACTCATACAGTATATAATGTACTCATCATGATCAACTCCGAACGGAGGACAAGTATAAGATATTTAAACTCAATCACAGTCTAAGCACGATAAGATAACACAGAAGAAATCTAAAAAATAGAAGACAACTACTATAATAATAACGAAATCTCAATAATCTTAAATACAACAGAAGTCTCAAATCCAATACAACAAGTTCTACATGAAAATAGATGCAAGTCTACTAAACTAAATTCCGATCACTCTTGAGTGTCGGGGCCAAATGTAGCTAATCCCTCGTCAGGTCCATAATGAGTAAGACAAGTGTCCTCAGGGCAATCATCTGTAAAATTTTAAGAGGTCCAGTCAGGATAGGAACGAGCACATCTCATCTAGAAAACCCAAGTAAATGACAGAGAACTATAAAGCAGTTATAGACAGTTGTATTGATGAACATGGCAGTTTATATTCAGGTGATGATAAAGAGAGACAGATAAAGTGCAAGAAAAGTAAATAACTAAAAAAGAGAAGAATCATGGCAATAAAGACTGTAAAATAGAAGCTAGATGAACCAGGGTAACATGATATAAGTTCAGACATTAAATATAGACAAGTGTAACTTCAACGTAAGTCGAGTACAAGATGAATCTAATACAAGATGAATCCAGTACGAGACGATTCCAGTCATAGTGATCAATGATTCCAGGGTGAGTCCAGCCAATACTCTAACAGTGTGTTTTAAAATACCGAGATCGACATATAAACGGCTGTAGGTAATATGGCACATCACACACCTGGCCGGGTGTGAGATGGCTATCATTCCAGTAGATTCCAGTTGGAAGATTCTATATTGGGGTATGTCTACATGTCTTACTCAAGTATTTCTTCTTCCAGCAAGTACAAGTGATTCTAGAAGATGACATGAGAATCGAGATGAGTCCAGCCAAATATGATGATACCAGCAAGTGATTCCAGGGTAATTCCAGTAGGTGATTCCAGTAATAGAAGCCAGACATGATGATACCAATAAAAGAGGCCAGACAATATGGTATGTGTGTAGTATACATGAATCCAGAAATATTCATACGTGTGGTAACAGAGAATCACATACAACTAACTAGAACTGAAATACAGTAATTGACAAATAAATGAGAGAACTATCAGAGAATGTACACGTCTGCTACTCTGAAAAGAGTAGTAAAATATCAGATGTCTGCACTAGAGTCATAGTGTCCTAAACAGAGCAATATGGGTCATGATATGTAAAATACAAGAGAATTAAAAGCTACAATGCAAACTACATGATTTCTAGGTCACACTATGTCAAAGTCAACTCTAAGTCAAAACTGGTCAAACATCTAGTCAACTAGGTCAACAATAAGGCTATCTTGGGTCAATGGTCAACTATTGGTCAACTGGTCAAACTTAGGTTAATAAGGGTCAATTGGTCACATATTGACTCAATGTTGACTTTTGGTCAACTCTAATCAACATGAACCATTTGGTCAACTTGGTCAAAAGTCCACTATTGGTCAACTAGACTATTTGGGTCAAAATCTCTATATCATATCACATATCCTAGTATACCACACAAGGCCTATATCATATTTATATACATATCACATCTATACATTACACATACATATAACCTTAACCATGACTCAACCACCTCAACACATATATATCTACATATGTAAAATATAACTCTAACCTCTCATATAATAGCCACATACATATATACTAGACATAACCCACATATGTGCATAAAGTAAACATGAGAGTCATAAAGTGTAACCACCTATATATGTATGTAATTCTTGACAAACATGGCAGGGCAACAATAGGTGAGGGGTACCCAAGGAATGCAGGTATGTAACCTGGTGATGGAAGGGTGAATGTAGTGAAGAACATGTAGTGCAGTGGTAGGTGAATGCAGGATTTGGTCTAGTGGCAGTGTAATTGAGGTGCAGTGGTTAATTGAGTGTTTGCAGTGATATGTATATTCACTTATAGGTCTGAAAAATGGGAAGTCTGAACATTTGATATTGGACAAATTGTATATGAAGACTGGCTCCAAGTATCCACAACTTGAGCATTCTCTTGAACAGGGACTGAACTGAACCCGAGCCTATCCCCTCTACTAATACTCTTCATTCAACATCTATCCTCTCAATATTGGCCAAGGCCCTATGGCACTACTGCTACTAACATAACTTACCCAACCTCTCAACACTAAAAAATACCACACATACTCACTCAAACTTGATGCATACACTCTCTAACTACCTGTAACCCGAGCTCTTTTTATACTAACATATAACCTATAGAGCAACTGATATGTGCCCAAGTTGTTGCTAATGCAATGATTGATACAATAGGGAAAACATGGAATATATACACATGCATTAGAAAACATGAAACTAAATCAAAATGAGGTAAGGACTTGAACAAAAGAAAGAGGACTGAAACCAAGTGAATAGGTGGGACTGCAATAGAGATTGTGATTCCTAACATTCTATCCAACCCAACCATCAAATCTATTTACAACATCAAACATATTTGAAACTCAGAAACAATTCAAATTCCAATTCCAATTCAATATAAAAAGAAACCCAAACCTGGAAATGAATGTTTATATTTAACATATCAATTCGAAACCAAATCCCAATCCCAAACAAATCCCAGTTTTTAGTTAGGTGCTAAGGTGTGTAGTGTCAATACAAGAGTGTGATTGCAAGTGTCAACATGTGTAATGTGTGTCTCGGGTTTTTAGGGTGTTCTCAGGTTTTTAATTTTTAGTTTTTGCGTGTGTGAGTGTGTATAAACTGAAAATAGATAGGGTTGTGTTTGTAGATGAAATAGGGTTAATTCTCAGGAAAACTCAAGTTTAAGTTCAAACAAATCTCTGTTTGTGTGTGGGGGGGGGGCTTAGTGCATACTGTTATCAGGTAAATTTTTCAGGAAGGATTCAGTCAAGACCCGTGTACAGTCTTAACCTATTCAAAACCAATTCCCCAACCAAATTCATGTCATGTATTCATACTATAACATGTCTACATATATAAATCACAACTAATTATCAATTTAACCTTAATTTACATGATTTAACATTTACTAAACATTTAAACTCTGAAATAACTCACAGCTGAACACAGTATCAGTAATGTTAGGGATTTTCAATTCGAATTCGAAAATGCAAAAGAATTACATACAAAATAGGTTAGGGTAGAGTCGTGTATGTGTAAGGGTGTTGTACAGGTCGTGTCATGTCCACATAAGTCAACACGATGTGTCCAAATGCTAAAAACCAAGTTTCAGAGGATAGCAGTGTCAGCAGCCTCGTACAGAGGTGCAGTGCGAGCTAGGACACGACACCAGAGGGCTCATGCTCGTGTCCTAGGGTTCGCCTAGGATAGGGGAACATGCTTATGTGTCTGCAATGTGTCCACAACACGCGTGTCGTGCGTACGAGACGTGTATCGGGGCATGTCTGTGCGCGCGTGTGCGAGTGTGCCAATCCAGTGCGGGATAAAAATCTCTCGAACCACTCGATAAAATCTTCTCAAATTTTGTGTGTGTTGTGTCAGTCACTAGGGCCCCGTGTCCACCAAAAATTACGAACTGAGTCGCCGTGTCGTGTCCTGTGTCAACCCTGAACAGCAGGGCACTGAACCGAGCCAGTGCGCAGCGAGTCCAACACGAATTTGGACACGACAAGGATACTGATTCGTGCTCAGTCAATCATGAAATCAATATATATATATATATATATATATATATATATATATATATAAGACAACAAATCTATTTAAACACTTTTCAAAAATATCCATTTTAAAACCTTTGTGGCATTTTAACAAACACACAGCAGTACAACTGATACGTGTCCGATACGGACACGAAATTGACACGACTCGAAACCAAACCTATGCTAGCAGCTAGGGACTCCTAGGGCTATGCACTTATGCAAAGAAATAAAAATTTAATAGTGATTGTGAGGGTTTACCTATTGGTTGAGCTTTCAATAAAAAAGTTTCAAAAGGGAAAAATCTCCTTGCTAGCCAAGATCTCCAAATTGATTCAAACCTGATATTTCTCTCCATGAACATAAAGTAGGGTTTGATTCGAACCTAATGCAAAAGATTTGAGCCAAAAAGGAATGGAAATGAGAAAGTTATGGATTGGGGAAGATGGCTCTTTACCTCTTTCTTCAAAACTTGAAAAATTAATAAAAGAGGCAAGAACAAGGAAGAGATTATTTATAGGGAAGGAGGAGCCCTAGTGGCTGGTTATAAAGTAAAAATTAGGGTTAGGGTTTAGTCTAATGTGCTATGGGCTTAAGTCACAAGTCCTTAAGTCATGAAGTCATAAGCCATTTCATAAAACCATAAGTCATGACTTAATTTCACTAAACCAAATCCTCTCATTCTAAAACTAATCTTTAATAAATAAAATGGGTTAACTCAAGTTAGAATACGGTTACCATAGCTAGGGCTAGGTTCTAGGCTAGTCCACTAAGTCTCAACAAGTCAAAGTCAAACTAGAATTCACCAATTCAATAAATAGTCAAATAATTCAAATAAGTCCAAATGAACAAATTACCCCTAGGCTAAAATGATAATTAAATATCCCTAATCATATGGTTAGTCTCTAGGTCATGCAGTCTCTAGGGTTTCACTAGCAGCACATCAAAATCACAAGTCATGACTTAAAACAGTTTTTAAATAGTTTAAAAATGATTAAAAATCACCAAAAACCATAATATGAAATAAATATCAATAAATAATAATTATAATTACAAAATTTTAAAATTACCCTCATCTGGAAAACTGCGTGTTACAATCCTACCCCCCTAGAAAATTTTCGTCCTCGAAATTAAAATGATCGCACCCCTTCTAGGTCAAACCCCCAACAAATCAAAGTCAATAGATAACATGCAACACAGTCCTACTGGTCGTGATATCTCGGTCTTGATCAGGGTCACTATACTGTCTATTACAGCACAAAATATCCTGACAGGTACTAATGGAATCACACAACAAGATGGAAAGAAAAACAGAAAAGACAGACCTGCTAACCCATCACCCGTAGCGTCGGTCTACTCGACTGTCAGCGCAAAATCCCTGCCCCTCTGGGTGTATCCCTATGATGGTGCGAGGCACGGTGCTGCGCTACAGGTGGCCTACCTCCCTCTATCTAATCCATGATACTCAAGTGACATCCACACTGATATTCCACTCAATTGTTCTAGGACACCATCTATATGGTATCTATTCTGCAATCTGATAATCATACCGGTCTATTCAGAACCATGTTACCAAAATCCTCGTCACACCAGTAAGTATGGCTGCAATAATCCATAGAGTCCACAACTAATGTACACACCTCTAGAATTATGGTATTCAAAAAATTTTGCATTGCCGCTAGCTTGGCTGCAAAAACTTTAAATTCCCACACCCGAGAAATACATCCAAAATCAGACTCTATCTTATCGCCCAACCAGCTGATATGGCCGTAGAAGACTCTAGATTCCATGACTGAGGCAATCTAGTCCATAATGTTATCTTGGTAGAAAATCAAGTCAATAATGAATACCAAGAATCAAACAAGGAGGATAGACAGATACTGTCAGAATCGAATTTCGAGATAGTTTATAAAAAAATTCTCAAGGGTCATCCCAGAAATCTTTTCAAGTAGTCCTAACTGTGATTGAGTACACTCTCAACTAAAGCCTATTCCTAAGTACCTATCGTAGGCGCGCAGCATTATAACTAATTGTTGTACTACCACGACATCGCACTAATGTGACTCTCGACCTGCATGGGCCACCACTAAAAATGTGTCACGACCCGCAACCACTGTGAGGGTACGAGTACGTAACGATGCCCAGCCTACGCTGTAGTGTTGGCGGTAGAACGCTGTTCTAAGTCTCTAACTAACCATCAACTTATGCAGTGTATAATGTACTCATCATGATCAACTCCGAACGGAGGACAAGTATAAGATATTTAAACTCAATCACAGTCTAAGCACGATAAGATAACACAGAAGAAATCTAAGAAATAGAAGACAACTACTATAATAATAATAAAATCTCAACAATCTTAAATACAACACAAGTCTCAAATCCAATACAACAAGTTCTACATGAAAACAGATGCAAGTCTACTAAACTAAATTCCGATCACTCCTGAGTGTCGGGGCCAAAGGTAGCTAATCCCTCGTCAGGTCCATAATGAGTAGGGCAAGTGTCCTCAGCACAATCATCTGTAAAATTTCAAAGGTCCAGTCAGGACAGGAACGAGCACATCTCATCTAAAAACCCTAAGTAAATGACAGAGAACTATAAAGCAGTTATAAACAGTTGTATTGAAGAACATAGCAGTTTATATTCAGGTGATGGTAAAGAGAGACAGATAAAGTGCAAGAAAAGTAAGTAACTAAACAAGAGAAGAATCATGGCAATAAAGACTGTAAAATAGAAACTAGCTGAACCAGGGTAACATGATATAAGTCCAGACATTAAATGTAGACAAGTGTAATTCCAATGTAAGTCCAGTACAAGACGAATCTAATACAAGATGAATCCAGTACGAGACGATTCTAGTCATAGTGATCAATGATTCCAGGGTGAGTCCAGCGTATACTCTAACAGTGTACTTTAAAATACCGAGATCGACATGTAAACGGTTGTAGGTAATACGGCACATCACACACCTGGCTGGGTGTGAGATGGCTATCATTCCAGTAGATTCTAGTTGGGAGATTCCAGATTAGGGTATGTCTACATGTCTTACTCAAGTATTTCCTCTCCCAGCAAGTACAAGTAATTCCAGAATACGACACCAGAATCGAGATGAGTCCAGCCAAATATGATGATACCGGCAAGTGATTCCAGGGTGATTCCAGTAGGTGATTCCAGTAATAGAAGCCAGACATGATGATACCAGTAATAGAGGCCAGACAATATGGTATGTGTGTCGCATACATGAATCCAGAAATATCCATACGAGTGGTAACAGAGAATCACATACAACTAACTAGAACTGAAGTATAGTAATTGACAAATAAATGAGAGAACTATCAGAGAATATACTCGCCTGCTACTCTGAAAAGAGTAGTGAAATATCAGATGTCCGCACCATAGTCACAATGTCCTAAACAGAGCAATATGGTTCATGATATGTAAAATACAAGAGAATTGAAAGCTACAATGCAAACTACATGATTTCTAGGTCAAACTAGGTCAAAGTGAACTCTAAGTCAAAACTGGTCAAATATCTAGTCAACTAGGTCAACAACAAGGCTATCTTGGGTCAATGGTCAACTATTGGTCAACTGGTCAAACTTAGGTTAGCAACGGTTAGTTGGTCACATATTGACTCAATGTTAACTTTTGGTCAACTCTAATCAACATGAACCATTTGGTCAACTTGGTCAAAAGTCCACTATTGGTCAACTAGACTATTTGGGTCAAAATCTCTATATCATATCACATATCCTAGTATACCACACAAGGCCTATATCATATTTATATACATATCATATCTATACATTACACATACATATAACCTTAACCATGACTCAACTACCTCAACACATATATATCTATATATGTAAAATATAACTCTAACCTCTCATATAATAGCCACATACATATATACTAGACATAACCCACATATGTGCATAAAGTAAACATGAGAGTCATAAAGTGTAACCACCTATATATGTATGTAATTATGGACAAACATGGCAGGACAGCAATAGGTGAGGGGTACCCAAGGAAAGCAGGTATGTAACCTGGTGATGGAAGGGTGAATGTAGTTAAGAACATGTAGAGCAGTGGTAGGTGAATGCAGGATTTGGTCTAGTGGCAGTGTAATTGAGGTGCAGTGGTTAATTGAGTGTTTGCAGTGATATGTATATTCACTTATAGGTCTGAAAAATGGGAAGTCTTAACATTTGATACAGGACAAATTATATATGAAGACTGGACTCTAAAATATCTGAAGGATACCAAGTATCCACAACTTGAGCATTCTCTTGAACAGGGACTGAACTGAACCCGAGCCTATCCCCTCTACTGATACTCTTCATTCAACATCTATCCTCTCAATATTGGCCAAGGCCCTATGGCACTACTGCTACTAATATAACTTAGCCAACCTCTCAACACTAAAAAATACCACACATACTCACTCAAACTTGATGCATACACTCTCTAACTACCTGCAACCCGAGCTCTTTATATACTAACATATAACCTATAGAGCAACTGATATGTGCCCAAGTTGTTGCTAATTCAATGATTGATACAATAGGGAAAACATGGAATATATACACATGCATCAGAAAACATGAAACTAAATCAAAATGAGGTAAGGACTTGAACAAAAGAAAGAGGACTGAAACCAAGTGAATAGGTGGGACTGCAATAGAGATTGTGATTCCTAACATTCAATCCAACCCAACCATCAAATCTATTTACAACATCAAACATATTTGAAACTCAGAAACAATTCAAATTCCAATTCAAATTCAATATAAAAATAAACCCAAACCTGGAAATGAATGTTTATATTTAATATATCAATTCGAAACCAAATCCCAATCCCAAACAAATCCCAGTTTTCTGTTAGGTGTTAAGGTGTGTAGTGCCAATCCTAGAGTGTGATTGCAAGTGTCAACATGTGTAATGTGTGCCTCAGGTTTTTAGGGTGTTCTCAGGTTTTTAATTTTCAGTTTTTGCGTGTGTGAGTGTGTATAAACAAAAAATGGATAGGGTTGTGTGTGTTGATGAAATAGGGTTAATTCTCAGGAAAACTCAGGTTTAAGTTCAAACAAATCTCTGTTTGTGTGTGGGGGGGGGGGCTTAGTGCATACTGTTATCAGGTAAATTTTTCAGGAAGGATTCAGTCAAGACCCGTGTACAGTCTTAACCTATTCAAAACTAATTCACCAACCAAATTCATGTCATGTATTTATACTATAACATGTCTACATATATAAATCACAACTAATTATCAATTTAACCTTAATTTACATGATTTAACAATTACTAAACATTTAAACTCTGAAATTACTCACAGCTGAACACAGTATCAGTAATGTTAGGGATTTTCAATTCGAATTCGAAAATGCAAAAGAATTACATACAAAATAGGATAGGGTAGAGTCGTGTATGTGTAAGGGTGTTGTACAGGTCGTGTCATGTCCACATAAGTCGATACGACGTGTCCAAATGCTAAAAACCAAGTTTCAGAGGATAGCAGTGTCAGCAGCCTCGTGCAGAGGTGCAGTGCGAGCTAGGACACGACAAACGACACCAGAGGGATCGTGCTCGTGTCCTAGGGTTCGCCTAGGATAGGGAACATGCTTATGTGTCTACAACGTGTCCACAACACGCGTGTCGCGCGTACAAGACGCGTATCGGGGCGTGTCTGTGCGCACGTGTGCGAGTGTGCCAATCCAGTGTGGGTTGAAAATCTCTCGAACCACTCGATGAAATCCTCTCAAATTATGTGTGTGTTGTGTCAGTCACTAGGGCCCCGTGTCCACCAAAAATTACGACCTGAGTCGCCGTGTCGTGTCCTGTGTCAACCCCGAGCAGCAGGGCACTGAACCGAGCCAGTGCGCAGCGAGTCTAACACGAATTTGGACACGACAAGGATACTGATTTATGCTCAGTCAATCATGAAATCAATATATATATATATATATATATATATATATATATATATATATATATATATATATATATATAAGACAACAAATCTATTCAAATACTTTTTAAAAATATCCATTTTAAAACCTTTGTGGCATTTTAACAAACACACAGCAGTACAACTGATACGTGTCCGATATGGATACAAAATTGACACGACTTGACACCAAACCTATGCTAGCAGCTAGGGGACTCCTAGGGCTATGTACTCATGCAAAGAAATCGAAATTTAATGGTGATTGTGAGGGTTTACCTATTGGTTGAGCTTTCAATAAAAAAGCTTCAAAAGAGGAAAATCTCCTTGCTAGCCAAGATCTCCAAATTGATTCAAACCTAATATTTCTCTCCATGAACATAAAGTAGGGATTGATTAGAACCTAATGCAAAAGATTTGAGCCAAAAAGGAATTGAAATGAGAAAGTTATGGATTGGGGAAGATGGCTCTTTACCTCTTTCTTCAAAACTTGAAAAATTAATAAAAGAGGCAAGAACAAGGAAGAGATTATTTATAGGGAAGGAGGAGCCCTAGTGGATGGTTATAAAGTGAAAATTAGGGTTAGGGTTTAGTCTAATGTGCTATGGGCTTAAGTCACAAGTCCTTAAGTCATGAAGTCGTAAGCCATTTCATAAAACCATAAGTCATGACTTAATTTCACTAAACCAAATCCTCTCATTCTAAAACTAATCTTTAATAACTAAAATGGGTTAACTCAAGTTAGAATAGAGTTACCATAGCTGGGGCTAGGTTCTAGGCTAGTCCACTAAGTCTCAACAAGTCAAAGTCAAACTAGAATTCACCAATTCAATAAATAGTCAAATAATTCAAATAAGTCCAAATGACCAAATTACCCCTAGGCTAAAATGATAATTAAGTATCCCTAATCACATGGTTAGGCTCTAGGTCATGCAGTCTCTAGGGTTTCACTAGCAGCACATCAAAATCACAAGTCATGACTTAAAACAGTTTTTAAATAGTTTAAAAATGATTAAAAATCACCAAAAATCATAATATGAAATAAATATCAATAAATAATAATTATAATTACAAAATTTAAAAATTATCCTCATCTGGAAAAGTGGGTGTTACAATCCTACCCCCCTTAGAAAAATTTTGTCCTCGAAATTAAAATGATCGCACCCCTTCTAGGTCAAACCCCCAACAAATTAAAGTCAATAGATAACATGCAACACAGTCCTACTGGTCGTGATATCTCGGTCTTGATCAGGGTCACTATACTGTCTATCACAGCATAAAACCTCCTGACAGGTACTAATGGAATCACACAACAAGATGGAAAGAAAAACAGGAAAGACAGACCTGCTAACCCATATCCGTAACGTCGGTCTACTCGACTGTCAGCGCAAAAGCCCTGCCCCTCTGGGGTGTATCCCTATGATGGTGCGGGGCACGGTGCTGCGCTACAGGTGGCCTACCTCCCTCTATCTAATCCATGATACTCAAGTAACATCCACACTGATATTCCACTCAATTGTTCTAGGACACCATCTATATGGTATCTATTCTGCAATCTGATAATCATACCCGTCTATTCAGAACCATGTTACCAAAATCCTCGTCACACCAGTAAGTATGGCTGCGATAATCTATAGAGTCCACAACTAATGTACACACCTCTAAAATTATGGTATTTAAAAAAATTTGCATTGCCGCTAGCTTGGCTGCGAAAACTTTAAATTTCTACACCCAAGAAATACATCCAAAATCAGACTCTAACTAATCGCCCAACCAGCTGATATGGTCGTAGAAGACTCTAGATTCTATGACTGAGGCAATCTAGCCCATAATGTTATCTTGGTAGAAAATCAAGTCAATAATGAATACCAAGAATCAAATTCAACGATGAACAAGGAGGATAGACAGATACTGTCAGAATTGAATTTTGAGATAGTTTATAATAAAATTCTCAAGGGTCATCCTAGGAATCTTCTCAAGTAGTCCAAACTGTGATTGAGTACACTCTCAACTAAAGCCTATTCCTGAGTACCTATCGCAGGCGCGCAGCAGTACAACTAATTGTTGCACTACCACGACATCGCACCAATTCGACTCTCGACCTACATGGGCCACCACTAAAAACGTGTCACGACCCGCAACCACTGTGAGGGTACGAGTACGTAACGACGCCCAGCCTACGCTGTAGTGTCGGCGGTAGAACAATGTTCTAAGTCTCTAACTAACCATCAACTTATGCAGTATATAATGTACTCATCATGATCAACTCCGAACGGAGGACAAGTATAAGATATTTAAACTCAATCACAGTCTAAGCACGATAAGATAACACAGAAGAAATCTAAGAAATTGAAGACAACTACTATAATAATAATAAAATCTCAACAATCTTAAATACAACACAAGCCTCAAATCCAATACAACAAGTTCTACATGAAAACAGATGCAAGTCTACTAAACTAAATCCTGATCACTCCTGAGTGTCGGGGCCAAAGGTAGCTAATCCCTCGTCAGGTCCATAATGAGTACGGCAAGTGTCCTCAGCACAATCATCTGTAAAATTTCAAAGGTCCAGTCAGGACAGAAACGAGCACATCTCATCTAGAAAACCTAAGAAATGACAGAGAACTATAAAGCAGTTATAAACAGTTGTATTGAAGAACATAGCAGTTTATATTCAGGTGATGGTAAAGAGAGACAGATAAAGTGCAAGGAAAGTAAGTAACTAAACAAGAGAAGAATTATGACAATAAAGACTGTAAAATAGAAGCTAGCTGAACCAGGGTAACATAATATAAGTCCAGGCATTAAATGTAGACAAGTGTAACTCCAATGTAAGTCCAGTACAAGACGAATCTAATACAAGATGAATCCAGTACGAGACGATTCCAGTCATAGTGATCAATGATTCCAGGGTGAGTCCAGTTTATACTCTAACAGTGTACTTTAAAATACAGAGATTGACATATAAACGGCTGTAGGTAATACGGCACATCATACACCTGGCCGGGTGTGAGATGGCTATCATTCTAGTAGATTCTAGTTGGGAGATTCCAGATTGGGGTATGTCTACATGTCTTACTCAAGTATTTCCTCTTCCAGCAAGTACAAGTAATTCCAGAATACGACACCAGAATCAAGATGAGTCCAGCCAAATATGATGATACCGGAAAGTGATTCCAGGGTAATTCCAGTAGGTGATTCCAGTAATAGAAGCCAGACATGATGATACCAGTAATAGAGGCCAGATAATATGGTATGTGTGTCACATACATGAATCCAGAAATATCCATATGAGTGGTAACAGAGAATCACATACAACTAACTAGAACTGAAGTACAGTAATTGACAAATAAATGAGAGAACTATCAGAGAATGTACTCGCTTGCTACTCTGAAAAGAGTAGTGAAATATCAGATGTCCGCACCATAGTCACAGTGTCCTAAACAGAGCAATATGGGTCATGATATGTAAAATACAAGAGAATTGAAAGCTACAATGCAAACTACATGATTTCTAGGTCAAACTAGGTCAAAGTCAACTCTAAGTCAAAACTGGTCAAACATCTAGTCAACTAGGTCAACAACAAGGCTATCTTGGGTCAATGGTCAACTATTGGTCAACTGGTCAAACTTAGGTTAGCAACGGTCAATTGGTCACATATTGACTCAATGTTAACTTTTGGTCAACTCTAATCAACATGAACAATTTGGTCAACTTGGTCAAAAGTCCACTATTGGTCAACTAGACTATTTGGGTCAAAATCTCTATATCATATCACATATCCTAGTATACCACACAAGGCCTATATTATATTTATATACTTATCACATCTATACATTACACATACATATAACCTTAACCATGACTCAAAACCTCAACACATATATATCTACATATGTAAAATATAACTCTAACCTCTCATATAATAGCCACATACATATATACTAGACATAACCCACATATGTGCATAAAGTAAACATGAGAGTCATAAAGTGTAACCACCTATATATGTATGTAATTCTGGACAAACATGGCAGGGCAGCAATAGGTGAGGGGTACCCAAGGAATGCAGGTATATAACCTGGTGATGGAAGGGTGAATGTAGTTAAGAACATATAGTACAGTGGTAGGTGAATGTAGGATTTGGTCTAGTGGCAGTGTAATTGAGGTGCAGTGGTTAATTGAGTGTTTGCAGTGATATGTATATTCACTTATAGGTCTGAAAAATGGGAAGTCTGAACATTTGATACAGGACAAATTATATATGAAGACTGGACTGTAAAATATCTGAAGGATACCAAGTATCCACAACTTGAGCATTCTCTTGAACAGGGACTGAACTGAACCCGAGCCTATCCCCTCTACTGATACTCTTCATTCAACATCTATCCTCTCAATATTGGCCAAGGCCCTATGGCACTACTGCTACTAACATAACTTACCCAACCTCTCAACACTAAAAAATACCACACATGCTCACTCAAACTTGATGCATACACTCTCTAACTACCTACAACCCGAGCTCTTTATATAATAACATATAACCTATAGAGCAACTGATATGTGCCCAAGTTGTTGCTAATGCAATGATTGATACAATAGGGAAAACATGGAATATATACACATGCATCAGAAAACATGAAACTAAATCAAAATGAGGTAAGGACTTGAACAAAAGAAAGAGGACTGAAACCAAGTGAATAGGTGGGAATGCAATAGAGATTGTGATTCCTAACATTCAATCCAACCCAACCATCAAATCTATTTACAACATCAAACATATTTGAAACTCAGAAATAATTCAAATTCTAATTCAAATTCAATATAAAAATAAACCCAAACCTGGAAATGAATGTTTATATTTAACATATCAATTCGAAATCAAATCCCAATCCCAAATAAATCCCAGTTTTCAGTTAGGTGTTAAGGTGTGTAGTGTCAATACAAGAGTGTGATTGCAAGTGTCAACATGTGTAATGTGTGTCTCAGGTTTTTAGGGTGTTCTCAGGTTTTTAATTTTCAGTTTTTGCGTGTGTGAGTGTGTATAAACTAAAAATGGATAGGGTTGTGTGTGTTGATGAAATAGGGTTAATTCTCAGGAAAACTCAGGTTTAAGTTCAAACAAATCTCTGTTTGTGTGTGTGGGGGGGGGGGCGTAGTGCATACTGTTATCAGGTAAATTTTTCAGGAAGGATTCAGTCAAGACCCGTGTACAGTCTTAACCTATTCAAAACCAATTCACCAACCAAATTCATGTCATGTATTTATACTATAACATGTTTATATATATAAATCACAACTAATTATCAATTTAACCTTAATTTATATGATTTAACAATTATTAAACATTTAAACTTTGAAATTACTCACAGCTGAACACAGTATCAGTAATGTTAGAGATTTTCAATTCGAATTCGAAAATGCAAAAGAATTACATACAAAATAGGTTAGGGTAGAGTCGTGTATGTGTAAGGGTGTTGTACAGGTCGTGTGGTGTCCACAAAGTCGACACGACGTGTCCAAATGCTAAAAACTAAGTTTCAGAGGATAGCAGTGTCAACAGCCTCGTGCAGAGGTGCAGTGCGAGCTAGGACACGACACACGACACCAGAGGGCTTGTGCTCGTGTCCTAGGGTTTTCCTAGGATAGGGGAACATGCTTGTGTGTCTGCAACGTGTCCACAACATGCGTGTCGTGCGTACGAGACACGTATCGGGGCGTGTCTGTGCGCACGTGTATGAGTGTGCCAATCCAGTACGGGTTGAAAATATTTCGAACCACTTGATGAAACCCCCTTAAATTTTGTGTGCGTTGTGTCAGTCACTAGGGCCCCGTGTCCACCAAAAATTACGACCTGAGTTGCCGTGTCGTGTCCTGTGTCAACCCCGAGCAGCAGGGCACTGAACCGAGCCAGTGCGCAGCATGTCCAACACGGATTTGGATACGACAAGTACACTGATTCGTGCTCAGTCAATCATGAAATCAATATATATATTTATATATAAGACAACAAATCTATTCAAACAATTTTCAAAAATATCCATTTTAAAACCTTTGTGGCATTTTAACAAACACACAGCAGTACAACTGATACGTGTCCGATACGGACACAAAATTGACACGACTTGACACCAAACCTATGCTAGCAGCTAGGGGACTCCTAGGGCTATGCACTCATGCAAAGAAATTGAAATTTAAGGGTGATTGTGAGGGTTTACCTATTGGTTGAGCTTTCAATAAAAAAGCTTCAAAAGATAGAAATCTCCTTGCTACCCAAGATCTCCAAATTGATTCAAACCTGAGATTTCTCTCCATGAACATAAAGTAGGGATTGATTAGAACCTAATGCAAAAGATTTGAGCCAAAAAGGAATTGAAATGAGAAAGTTATGGATTGGGGAAGATGGCTCTTTACCTCTTTCTTCAAAACTTGAAAAATTAATAAAAGAGGCAAGAACAAGGAAGAGATTATTTATAGGGAAGGGGGAGCCCTAGTAGCTGGTTATAAAGTGAAAATTAGGGTTAGGATTTAGTCTAATGGGCTATGGGCTTAAGTCACAAGTCCTTAAGTCATGAAGTCATAAGCCATTTCATAAAACCATAAGTCATGACTTAATTTTACTAAACCAAATCCTCTCATTCTAAAACTAATCTTTAATAACTAAAATGGGTTAATTCAAGTTAGACTAGAGTTACCATAGCTAGGGTTAGGTTCTAGGCTAGTCCACTAGATCTCAACAAGTCAAAGTCAAACTAGAATTCTCCAATTCAATAAATAGTCAAATAATTCAAATAATCCAAATGACCAAATTACCCCTAGGCTAAAATGATAATTAAATATCCCTAATCACATGGTTAGGCTCTAGGTCATGCAGTCTCTAGGGTTTCGCTAGCAGCACATCAAAATCACAAGTCATGACTTAAAACAGTTTTTAAATAGTTTAAAAATAATTAAAAATCACCAAAAATCATAATATAAAATAAATATCAATAAATAATAATTATAATTATAAAATTTCAAAATTACCCTCATCTGGAAAACTGGTGTGATAAAGTACATGAATAAGTACAGGAGTATATGAATATCGGTACGACTTAGGACCCGCGTGCACGGTACGAGGCCTAAGCTATCAAAATGAATATCAGAACATGGTTTTGGTCACATAGCTAGTATATTTCTCCTCCTCGACTACAAGTAAGTACAAGAACAAAAAAGTATAAGAGTACAAGATATCGTGTCACATCGTGTCATCAAGAGAAGTACAAGATATGAATGAAAATGCACAAGACCACAGAATGTACTTGCCTTGCTGTCACCCTCATTTTCCGTATTTCCTGTATTTTGTATTTGTACTCGTAATTTGATTTTGGCACGTGTTTTATTTTTTCGACTTGTGGATTTGGTTTCTCGTAAATGGGTTTTGGACCATGGCTTGGTTTTATTTTATGGAGTTGGTTTGGTTCATCATGAGTGGAACACCTTAGCCTATTCTCCACCTCCATTCCATCACAACCACCCTCATTAAAACCCACCAACCTTTTCTCTCTCCTCCCTAACTCTATTAATTTCCTACAACTTCTTCTTCTTCCACACAACTCTCCACACCATAGGCAAGTGCACCTTGCCACCACATGAGAACCACTTTTTATTTGTCTATTTGCTAGATTAGGCCATGGTGATCAATATTAGAACTTGACATTTTTTGATTTAGAGTTTCCATTGTTCTAGATCTAGGTTTTTACTATTTTCGGATTTGCATGATTTGATCTATTTAACGTGGATTTTAGTTTGTTTGATGCTTCCATGTGGAAGAGAATTCAATTTTACTCAAGTTAGAGCTTTGAAAATCTAAATTTCGTTTTGATTTGATCAAGTTATGAAGTTTTGAACTTTGGAGTTCTTGGAGTCTTCTTCTCGGCCTGGAGAAGAAGACAGCAGCCTGCGCTCTTTAGCAAGGTGCTGGATTGTGCATCCCCCTCGGCCAGCACTTTTTAGCACAGTGCCGACCGCGCAGCTTGCCCCTTGGCGAACTGTGCTCAACCCGAGTGCGCATGGATTCATGCGCAGTCTGCTCATGTGCAGTCTGCTCCTACGCAGTCTACTTCTGCGCAATCCATCCATGTGCAGTCCGTCCCTGCGCAATCTGGTCCTGCGCCATCCATTTCCTGCGCAACCTGAATCAGCGCAAACCATCTGCTGTGCCATCCACCCCTGCGCAGTTAGTACCCTACGCAGCTCACCCATGCGCAGTTGGCCCCTGGTGCACTTGACTCCTGCGCAACCCGACCCCAGAGACCCTTGCACAATTTGTCCAATCATGGAGATTTGGTTTTATTTTCTTTAAGCTTGACTCTTCTACAGCCCTGTGTATTGATATTTTATTAAATATTTTACGCCCATTTTATATTCTTACGTCTTTTGTCATGAACTTGATTTTACTTAATATGTTTGGAATGACTATTGTACATGGCTTGGTATGACAAGGAACTAGCATAACACGACAGTGACCCGTAGTGGTGCACTCCTGACATGACCAACCTGACTTGATAGTGGCCCGTGGCGGCGCACTCCTGACTTGACTTGACTTGACTTGACTTGATAACTTAACTTGACCTGTCTTGACACCGTGGGTGGTTCTTCATGCTTGCTTGTTAAATCCACTTGTCCAGTCTTGCATCATGTCTAGGATGGGACTCCTGAGTACCATGGTCAGGAGTACCCACTAAAATTTACTAAGGCTAATAACTAGAATAATTCAATAGTCATGAGAGATTTCCCCAGTTACAGGCAATCCCGTTATCCCTGCCGTAATTGTTTGGACTTGTAGCCTGCCGTCGAGTAGGGCACATTTCCAGCTCACCGTCGTATGGGGCACATAATTATTGATAAATGCTTAGTGAATCTAAATCGCCTGGATAACCTGGATTAGCTGCAGGGCTTGTGGCTGGAGGAACATCTCATTGCATCTTGCTAGTAACTAGGATTGTGATAACCCTAGTTAGTTAATGTAGAAAGCCGTAGGCAATGATTGGTCGTGATTGCTTGGATGGAGTCTAGTCCAATATAGTATTGTCTAGAAATGATTGATTGTAAGATTGTACCAGAATGATTGAAGGATTGTCACTCCAGATTGTCACTATAATGATTGTCACTCCAGATTGTTACTTGACCTGATTTCTTATATTTATCTTGTCGATAAATGGTGAGAGAAACCAAGTTCCGTTCAGACGAAGGGTTACAACCCCGGTCCTTGTTTGGTTTACGGGTTGTAACCTGGCTATCTAAATAGTCCCATGGTTATCTCATCGTATATCATCCTGTCATACTTTTCCATATGTTCTGTCTTTTATCGATTCTGTACAAGATTGTCTTTTATATCTACCTATCATGCCTTTTTCTTAAATTACTGTCTCTTATTATGTAATTATATTATTGTGCTGATTTGCTGGCTTTGGTTCTTATTTCGTGGCCTCTTTTGTGGCACTTGCTCTTTCTGGGGTCTGATCCAGCTGGTTTTGTATGGCCAGATACCAGAGCAGCTCCAAGGGATCTACCTGTCTTCCAGCCCGATGGTGAACACTAGACGAAACCCGGGCAACGAGTGGGTTTTCTATTTTGTTTCGCTCACTCTATTGTAAAAATTATTCTTTGAGGCGTTTAGCCGACGAGCACCTGTTAGCTCGATGCACTTTTACTTACTGTCTGCCTACGGGCTGTAACATGATTGGCAACTCGAGGTTGATCATGTATGACTTAACTCTTGCTAGTCCTTATATTTTGTACGACTAGCTTCATGATCACCTGGATATGTAATGTTTGGGATGCTTTACAATTGTATATTTGGTGGTCTGATATCTTGTAATTATTATTAGTTGGTTAAGATTGAGACAATAGGATAATTTATGACCTTAAGAGACTGATGGCTTGTAGATAAACCCTCACATATCTAGACAGTCGTGACCGTATGGTGAGATGGATTCCATTTCATTATACGTAGCTAGCTATGCCCGCCCCCGCTCTCCAGTATTCTGGTTCTGGGGCGTGACATGGTTTAAGTGGTGGCCCATGCAGGTCTTGTCAATCACGATATGTGGAGGTTTACCGGATAGATGTCTCAATCTGTACTCGCCTTTGATCTCCACTCGTATCTTCTTATCTCCTTGGATCCCTGACTTGATAACATGCTTGCATCATTGTTCTATCCTGGTCCTGTTTGCCATTAAATTGTTTGATTGAAAACTTTAATACAAATAGAACAGTGTTACAATGTAGGACTTAGATGTAGTCCTAGGAGTACACTTTTGTTTAAGCTGGGTCCTTAGTGCCAATGGAGCGAGTGGTAATGTGTTGACTCCGTTGATCGGCTGACGACGGTTATCAGTTCTCTGAAGGTGTGGATTGCTCTGGGTGCTAGAGCTTGCTGAGAGGAGGAAGACATTGAGTGTCTGTATCTGCCTCTCTGATGATTTCTTGTATATTCGTTGTGGATTATGTGTGTGTATGAAGGAGAAGATCCCTCTATTTATAGTTTTGCAGGCTGGCTGCTCATGCGCGCATGTAGGATGCGCCGGTGTGTGGGGATGCCACGTGGAGGTTGCTGATGGAGGCACGTAGATGATGCGCCCTGATTGAGGAGGAGAACTCTTCATACTGCTGTTGTGAGCCGGCACGTAGCAGAGGAGAAGATCTTTCTGTTGCTGAAATCTTGGACGAGTTGAGTCAAAGGACACGTGTCATCGACCCATGGCTTGAAGATCTCGGATTTGGGGGGGTAGTGATCTGGTAAGCTGCACCTTGGATCTGGACGCAGGAGGAGGCTGCGGCTCATAACCTTTAGGAGTTACAAACCATTTAGGGCGTATGGCTTTTAAGGCGCATGCAGGTGACCTTCCTTCTGTCTTTCGGGATCAGAGATCAGTCTGGGGCGCATGGCTTTTGAGGCGCATGCAAAGCTTCAACTGGAGACTCTTCTTCTGTCTTTAGGGATCAGTGAAGGATCTGAGGCGCATGACTTTTGAGGCGCATGCTGGTTTGGATGCATGGCCGTAGAGGCGCATGCGGATGGCCACGTGGCAGTAGCCGTCGGAATAGAGTCATAATAATGCTGACGTTGCCGACGCTTCGTTCTCTGAAAAAAGCTGTCAACTGTTCAGACTTTGGGAAGCGTGCTGCCAACTCTGGTGTCAGTTCAGCATTTAATGTTTGTGACGTTCGATGGACAGCTGAGTGGGCACATTGGTTGGTGTTCCACTCGGCATGGAGATGTGAGGGGGGGCGCATCCTCTGTGATACGTCGGGTACTGTAGGGCGCGTCTGTGTGATGCGCCTGATGCTGGAGGGCGCGTCCGTGTGATGCGCTGTTTGGCTGGCGCATCCGACATGTCCTTTAATGACGCGGCTGTCTCGCTCCTCGAGTGCTAATAGCCGTTTGGCTGAATTCGAGGCGTCCGGTTCATCCATTTAATGTAAATTCATTACACAGAATTCGAAGAGTCATCCACTTGGCGTATGGATTTGATTTGCCCGGCCTATAAATAGTGGCATGAAGAGAAGGTTTGCTTCTCGTTCCCTCACGTACTTCCAACATGAACTTGGATATGCGGGTGCATTATGTTGACGAAGTACTCCCGAGAATGAAGATGAGATGTCGTGCTATCTTCGATGCACTTGAAGGTGACTATTACATCCAAAAGACGGAGTCGAGGGCTTCTGAGGCAGGCGGAAGGTGCCTGTTGCATCCAAAGATAGGGATGTTCGGGCCTCGTCTCCGTTATTCCGGAAGAGTCGTAGATCGGAATGGTGGTGCTAGGCTCTCTCTTCCTTCAAAGTGGGTGCCGCCCACTTTAATTGTGTTGAAAGCTCCTTGTGCCATGATTTCGATCACGGTCTTCCTTGGTCTTTGGAGGCTCTTTCGAAGCCTTCCCTGGCCACAGCATTTGCGGTGCTCTTCCCTTCCTTGGTTCCAGCCAGAGGGTTAAATGCTTTGCTTGGCGAAGCACTTATCAGGTGTGCCTGGCTGGAAGAGCGGCACATAACTGGGCTCTGCTCGGCCAGGTGAGCCTGGTTGGAAGAGTTGCTCATAACTGAGCTGCTGAAGGGATGCACATAACTGAGCTGGATGCACATAACTGAGCTGCTGAAGAGATGGTAGGATGCGCCTGGCTGGAGACGCATGACATCTGCTGCGCCTGGCTGACAGCGCATGGTGACTGCTGTGCCTATCGGAAGGCGCATGGTGGTTGCTGCGCCTATCTGGAAGGCGCATGGTGGCTGTTGGCTGTAGATCTAGCATCCTTCCTTTGTAGAAATTCTCCTTTGTACAACCTTTTCTAGACATGTAATAGACTTTTATATATATAAATAAAAGTCCTTCTTCGAATGTCTATGGCTTATTTGATTAGCTGTCTGAGTTCTGGCGCATATAATGCCTGGCGCATGGGATTTCTGGTTGTGAAATTCCATGCTTCTACAAGACCCCCTTCAAAGTTTTCAAAACTTTTGAATAAGTTTTGGAATACTTTGAATAAGAAGCATGGAGGTCAGGGCGCATGATTTTTGGGCGCATGCTTGTTCGGGCGCATGCTCCTTTCAGTTGATGATGATGACACTTTGGTAACCCAAAAGATTAATGATGATCTTTTGGTTGTATTTATTGTTATCTCCTCACGGAACCCGAAGCGACGGCTGAGATTACACGTCATCGGTTTACGCGTGCGACCAAGCCCTATAAATAGGTAAGGGTTGGGGAGAGAGAGAGAGTTCATCTGCTCTGTGCCTTTGCTTTCTTTAGAGTTTTTCTTCAAAACCCTAACTTTTTCTTCTCTGAGAGAATGGCTCCCAAGACTCCTCGCGGTGGTGCCGGCAAGGGGAAGGAGAAAGCGAAGGAATTCGTTGATGAGGATGCACCTATCACCCCTGCAACTCCGGCCGACGTTCGTCCTGAGGTGACGGGTGGGTTTCATCTCCTTCACATAAGCTTTTAGGCCAGACTGTGCCCTAACTCAGATTTGCTGACGCGTATGGACTTTTGTCCTGATGATACGCCGAGGTTCTACCCCGCCGACGTGCATAGGTTTACACTTTTATCATGCACCGAGGTTTAATGGCTGACGCGCATGGGTTTCGTACCCTGATGATGCGCCGAAGCCTTTGCTGACGTGCATGAGCTCACGCTCTGATGATGCGCCGAAGCTCCAATGCTGACGCGTATGGGCTTACGCCCTGATGATGCGCCGAAGCTATTTGACATTTTTGCCTGACTTCCACCTTTGTTGTATCAGTGTCGATGACGATCCCTTTGTTGAATGAGGTCCTTCTGGACGCTTCTCTTTGTCAGATGGGAGTTTTGCGATGACAAAAGCTCTGGCAATGCCCTGTATCGAGCTGATTCATATTCACCAAGGCCACGACCATATGGCCGAAATTCTGGAGGCTTCGGTGATTGAGCTGGATGAGCGGCTCGCGGAACTTCAACGCATCCGGCGAAACAACCTCTCTGTCCTGATAGATGCGGAGAAGGGGAAGCTGATCGCCGAGATCGAGTCTTCATACCAGGCCACCGTGGGCATTTGGGAGCACGAGGTGGCTGAGACTGAGGCTGCGGTAGAGCAGTTGTCTTAGTCCATGAAGACGACGGTGGAAACTCGAGCTGCATTGGAAGCTAATATCGCGGATATCGACACCCAGATGCGCCGCCTTGAAGACCAATGGGCCCGTCTCCAGTTAGAGGTCGAGCGTGTCCGGGCTGAACATGCAGCATTTAAGAAGGATGAAGCGATTTTTACTCAGCGGACTCTTGCCTTGGCGCAGCAACGACAACAGCTTGATGAGAAGCATGCAAGTGATACTTCCGCTGGGGCCGTTGAATTGATGCGCCAAGAAGCAGAGCGACAAGTCCTGGCGACGGTGGAGGCCCGCGTAGTTGACTTAAAGCTTCGAGTCAGGGAGCTCTCAGCCCATCCTGGGGAGATTCAGGGACCATAGCTTTTTCCCTTTTTCTTTTGTGTTCTTTTGCAACCCTTACTGGGGGATGATGTAGTTTCTTGTACTCCTTTTTCAGAAGAATAAAGAAATCTACAACCTTTTTTGTGACGTGTTCATCTTTTGTTGTCATGAACTTGATGATTTGTGTGGACCTATTATCTTTTGCGCACCTTGGTTTTCAGGTACAGATAATAAGTTTGAAGGAACCATTATGTTTGCTCAGAGGTAATGTGGACATGGCAATCATTGGGTTCGAAATGATAGAATCTCCCTACTCAGAGGTATTATGGACGTGGTAGGAATGATCTTGGGGGATACGCTGAACAACTCAGAGGTTATATGGACGTAGAAGTTCTGCGATAAATGTACAATAATGCAGGGGTTGTTTGTACAAGATGTTTACTCAGAGGTAATGTGGACATGGTAAACATGAAGGGTAGTGTAGGCTTACGAAGTGTAAGATTCTGCTTTGTAGGGTGTAGAGACAACTCAGAGGTAATATGGACGTGGTTATCTTTCTACTGGAAGATGCCACGGAACAGCTGGGTTTCGGAGGCGTATGTGTTTGTGGAAAGAGGTTGTTTGAGGAAGTACATGTCTGGAGGATGTCAAGAATAGTACTTCTTTAGGAACTTGCCGTTGATGGGCATCATGAACAAGTCTCCATTGGGTTTGGCGAGACGGTAAGCACCGTTTGAGTATACCGTCTCTATGATGAAAGGTCCTTCCCATTTGGGCTCGAACTTTCCTGGTGTCTTGTGGGTCAACACCATTGGTATTCTGACTGCTAAAACCAGGTCGCCAACTTGGAAAGTACTCTGTTTGACCTTCTTGTTGAAAGCCTGTGATATTCGGGCTTGGTAGAGCTCGATGCGTTGTTGAGCTAGGAGACGCTTTTCGTCAAGTGCCTCCAGTTCTTGCAGACGACGACGTTGATTGTCCTCTTCTATGAGTTTATTTGTGATTGCTACGCGGAGCGAAGGTATCTGTATCTCGAGAGGCAGTACTGCTTCGCTTCCGTAGACCAGGAAGAATGAAGTGTTGCCTGTTGGGGTCCGTACCGTTGTGCGGTAGGCCCAAAGGCATTCGCCAAGCTTTTCGTCCCAGTCGCGTTTGTTGGATGACACGACCTTTTTGAGCAGCCTAACGATAGTTTTGTTGAATGCCTCAGCCAATCCGTTTGCTGTCGGATTGTAGGCGGTTGAGGCCACGTTCTGAATGCGATTCTTGTCACAGAACCTGCTAAAAATGTGGCTGATAAACTGAGGACCATTGTCATGGATGATCCGCCGGGGTACTCCGAAACGGTAAATGACATGGTGTTTGATAAAGCTGACCACCCTGGAGCTTTTTACTTCTGCTAGTGGAACTACTTCCGCCCATTTGGAGAAGTAGTCGGTGATGGCCAGGATGAAACGGTGTCCTCTCGATGAAGGAGGGGTGATTGGCCCTACAATGTCCATGCCCTAGGCTTCGAAGGGCCAGGAGGCAACTGTAGGATGTAGCGGCTCCGATGGTGTATGTATGAAGTCTGCATGAAGTTGGCACGCGTGGCACTTCTTAGCATATTCGACAGCGTCGGCAGCCATGGTTGGCCAGTAGTAGCCCATACATCGCAGTCGATCTTGCAACTTAGGACCGGGTTGATGAGCTCCACAAGTTCCGTCATGAGCTTCTTGAAGAGCTTCGGCTGCTTCTTCGTTAGACAGGCATCGAAGGAGGAGCCCATCGAAGGAGCGTCGGTACAGCGTTTTGGTAGCTGTATCGTAGTAGAATCGAAGAGAGCGTCTCCTGACTGAGACGGCTTCCTTCGGGTACTCTGAAAGGATTCCGTAGACAGCAAAGTCGATGAACGGGAACCTCCAGTCCCGGATATTAACCCCAGTGTTCGTCGGCATGGCGTGGGCCACCCGCAAGCATAGGTTGTTTCTGGGACAAATCAGATCTCGTCCTGTTACCGTGATATAGTGTTGAGTCCCAAAGGGCGCTGCTAATGAGGCTGCGAGGCCGGCCAGAGCATCGGCCTCCAAGTTTTGTAAACGGGGGACATGTTCAATGAAGAACCCGGTGAAGGTTGAAATGATGTTCAACGCGACTTCATGATAAGGGATTAAATCTTCATGGCGAACTTCGTATTGTCCCCGAACCTGGTTTACGACGAGTTTTGAGTCGCCGTACGCTTCCAGATGGTCGACCCCCAGCTGTTGTGCGAGCTGGAGTCCCATAACGAGTGCGTTGTACTCGACAACGTTGTTGGAGCACGGCTTCGAAAGAGAGTACGCACGCTGGATGACCAGCTGATCGGGGGAGACTAAGACTACCTCCACTCCTGCGATGATTTCGCCTTTGGGGCCTGTTCTCGAAGCGCCGTCGAAGAACATCCTCCAAACGGAGCTTCCTTCGGTGACATTGGATTGATGGACCTCATCCGGGATATCTTCATAGAGTTTTGAGGATTCTGGGATGGGGTGTGCAGCTAAAAAGTCAGCCAGAGCTTGACCCTTAACAGCTTTTTGTGGCACAAATACCATGTTGTACGGTGTTAGCAAGATCGCCCATGTAGCCAGCCGGGAGTTCAATGATCCTGGCTTCGTCATGAGGACTCTGAGCGGATTGACTCTGGAAATGACATGAATTGTCTGACCCGAGACATAATGACGAGTCTTCTGGATGGCAAACACCAAAGCCAAGCACTCCTTTTCGACGGGGTTGTACCGGTATTCGGCCCCGATGAGTGTTCGACTGAGGTAGTAGATTGCTTGCTCGAAGCCTGTATCACTGTTTTGAGCCAGCAGAGCGCCAAGAGAATGATCCATGGTACGGACGTAGAGGAGAAATGGTTTGCCGGCGACTGGCGCCACCAGGACTGGTGGGCTTGTTAAGTAAGCCTTGATGTCGTCGAAAGCCTTTTGACACTCCTCTGTCCAGACGTAAGAGACTCCCTTCTTCATGAGCTGAGTAAAGGGTTGACATCTACCGGAGAGGTTTGCTATGAACCTCCGGATATATGCCAGACGTCCCTGTAGGCCCCGAAGTTCTCGAAGGTTCTTCGGAGGGTCCATGTTGAGGATGGCTTTGGTCTTCTCAGGATCAACATGAATGCCTTTCGCTGTGATGACAAAGCCCAAGAATTTGTCGCTAGAAACCCCCAAAAAGGATTTAGCGGGGTTCATTTTGAGTTGATGTGCCCGCATGAGATCCAAGACCGTCTTCAGGTCCTGTAGGTGATCTCCTTTGAGGCGGCTCTTGACTGCGACGTCGTCAACATAGCATTCGACCGTCTTGCAAAGATGTTGACGGAAGATGGTGCTCATAGCTCGCTGGTATGTCGCACCGACGTTCTTCAAGCCGAAGGGCATTACTGTGTAGCAGAAAACACCCTTTGGAGTCCTGAATGACGTGTGTTTTGCGTCATCGGGGAACATCTTGATTTGATTGTAGCCTGAATACCCGTCCATGAAGGACATGCGCTCAAAGCCATATGTGTTGTCGATCATCACATCAGTGATTGGAAGCGGGAATTCGTCCTTCGGGCAAGCAGAGTTGAGATCCCTGAAGTCGATACAGACTCGTATTTTCCCGTTCTTCTTGGTGACAGGAACGACGTTGGCTACCCAATCCGGGTGTTGTTCCTCACGGATGAAGCCGCTGGTCAAGAGTTTGTCTACCTCCTGATCGATGGCATTCATGATGTCCGGACGGAAGCGTCGCTGCTGTTGTTTGATAGGTTTGGCATCAGGTAAGATGTTCAACCTATGCATTGAGATCTGTGGATCGAGTCCCGGCATGTCTTCATAGCTCCAAGCGAAGACGTCGATATACTCTTTAGCCAGTTGGATTAAAGATTCTCGAACTTCTCCTTCCAGGCTTTTACTGATGAAGATGGGTTTGGAAGAAGACCCCTTCCCGAGGTCAATCTGCTCGACTTCGTCTTCGGTGGGAGGTTCACGAAGCTCAAAACGAGATTCCCATTGTTCCCCTAGGCGTTGGGCCCAGGGTTCTTCTTCGAAGGGTTCTGGCGCATGGTCTTCGCCTTCACCTTTTTGAGGTTGTGCTGACGTCATGTTAGCTGACAGCACTTTCCTGAAGACTGATCCGATACTGGTATCGGAATCCCAAGTCGATGCTTCGGACGAGTGGGAATGTTATATGTCTTCTGCATCTGAACTCTCTGGGGTTGATGGCGGCGTGACATAGCCTAGCCCTCGTCCAGTCCGATTATAATAGTCCTGTGGCTTTCCATTGGACATCGAAAGCCGGACAGGAAGATGCCGACCCTTGCCGTAGTTTAAGCCTTTATTGCTTTTTAGGTCGTAGCCCATCTTTTGGATGATGTGCTTTGCCACATCCGTGTACCGATAGACTTGTACTCTGCCGGTATCAGGTTCGGGCTCGATTGACGGGAGGTCCTGATGACGCTCGACTTTGCCCGAGATGATGGTGCCTTGGTCTCGGCTCCGTGGAGGGACTATGAAGACTCCTTGAGATGGGACTATTCGATTATGGTAGACGGTCGTTATTTGTGTTTGTAACGACCGTAGAGCGTTGTCTAATGTATACATGGCATTCCAGTGTGGAAGACAAGAATAATTAAAAGACACTCTATTATTGATAAAATACGAGATCTTATCCCGTGGGATTACATTGTCAAAGGAGGGTGCCTCTACGTCAGCCGAGATATAATCACCAAGCTCCTCGTCTGTAAGAACTGGGGGTAGACTAGGAGAGTCCACCACAGCTTTGGGGTCTGAAAGGGTTATATGAGCCTTCTCTGACACCTTGGATGACTGCGGCGGCTTGCCCTTGAGACGCATCTTGAGAGGTGCCTGGGCTGTGCCTCCGGTGAGTGGTGCCTTCCCTTGTAATTTTGCCACCAGGGGAGCCGATGTTTGAGGTGGCTTTCCCTTGAGGCGTATCTTCAGGGGTGCTTCGCGAGCCGGCGCTTTCCCTGATAGCTTGATGCTCATTGGAGGCGCCTTCTGGGGTGGTTTCCCCTTCAGTCGGATTTTCAAGGGGGTGTCGGGAGTCGTCTCAGGCTCCATGTCCGGTTCTGTTGCCGTCTCTGCCTCATCATCAGCGTCGTTGGCTTCCTCCTCGTCAATGGGCTTGTACAAGTCGGAATCGGTGAAGTAGGCTTCAATCCCTTTGAAAGGTTCGATGTCTGCAAACTCCGTCCGGATGACGCCATTGGTGGATACATACTTCATGCATTAGTGGAGCGTGGAGGGCACCACCATGTACTCATGCAGCCATGGTCGACCGAGCAGGATGTTGTAGTTGACCTCGGCATCTACCACATAACAAGTCACCTCAGTTTTGAGACTGCCAATGTGACATTTCAGTCGGATCTTGCCCAATGGCTCGCTCTTACTAGCATTGAAGCCACTGATGGTTGTATTGGAGGGCGCCAGCCGGTACATCGGGATCCCCAGCTTAGATAGCAGCGTCTTCGGAATGATGCTTAGGGAAGACCCAGGATCGATCTGAATCCGGCTCACCTTGACCGAGCCAATGTACCCTGTATAATACAGCGGTCGGTTATGTCGGTAATGCTTGAGCAACATGTCTTGTTGGATGAAAGTTATGTTTAGGGTAACTTCATCCGTACAATGACAGTGCGCACAAGTAGTTGGGAGATCTTCAGGCTGCTTGACCTGACTGAGAAAGGATTCAGCGTCCTTCAGAGCTTCGCAGAGAGCTTCTCAGAAATCTTTAGAAAGATGCAGGAGCTCGAACAAAGACAGGTGCGCAGGTGTACTGGCTAATTGTGCCAGAATGTCGAAGTTGTGAGGCTTGGACAGCCCCAAAGCATTCTCCTTCCGTAGAGGTCTGTCAAAACGGGCCTTCACCTGCTTCTGCTTGTTGGCTGTTGAGGGCTTAGATGGACCCTCCTCAGGGATGGTGCTAGGAGGCACCCCCTCGGCGGCGGCTTCGCCGGATTGGGAGCTCTGTTGTGCACGTATTTGCACTGGAAGTGCCTCTTCTGTTGAAGAAGAGACTGTACGGCAAGACTTGATCTTCCTGCCTTTTGATTTGGAGGTAGGGCGTACCTCCGATTGAGTTACCTCGGAGATGAGGTCGGGGTGAACCCAGAGGACCTCTCCTCGAGATGTGGTGAGCGGGGTGAGTCCACTCACATTGTCACGAGTAGGTGGTAAGTTTACCACCTCCATTGTCGCCTTAGGGATGGGGACGACGCCATCTTGTGTGGTAGTTGGCGGCAAGGTGCCGAACTGAAGCGAAACCATATTGGCCAACACCGTCTTCTCTTCATAGTCGACGGAGATTACATCCGCATTGATCATGCGCTGGATGTAATTCTTGAGGACGTAGCAGTCCTTGGTCGGGTGTCCGACAAACCGATGGTAATGACAGTACCTCGGGTTGTCCACTTTCCCAACTTCATCGGGCCGCTTTGGGTCCGGTAGCTTGATCTTGTCACCCTGCTTCAGTATCTCGAAAAGTTGCAGGGTGTCGTCATCATTGAATGAATAAACCTCCTTGGGTCTCGGTGCCAGTAGAGGCTTCTGAGTAGGCGCAGATGCGCCTTTTGAGGCATTAACAGTCAATGCCTGTTTCCCCTTTGTTTCTCGTCTGGAGCTGTTAGCTGCGGACTTTTTCCCCTTATCGTCAAAGGCGGGGAAGCTGACACCCAGAAGACGTGCATTGGCCGCCTTCTTTTCTGCAGCTTCAGCTTCGATGATCAGGGAGCTCCAGTCAGGAGGGGGAGTAGAGTTGAGCCAGAGCTTTACTGCAGGCAACATGTTCATGCTGCAAGCGGAGAGGAGCGCATGTTCTGGCATGCCTGGAGGTAGCCTGAAACAAGCCTGTCGGAAGCGTTCGATGAACGCCCGAACCGTTTCCTTCTCCTTCTGACGTATCTCTATGAGAGACGCCATCGTCATGTCCTTCCCGCCGTCGTAGAAGCGGTCGAGGAAGAGGCGCGTCAGGTCGTCGAAGGACGATATGGAATTGCCGGGGAGGCTGCAGTACCAGTCATACGCCACTCCTTTCAGGGCCCCGACAAAGATACTGGTGAGGAGCGCGTCCTCCTTCGGAAGATGCCCTATCTGTGACTGGAAGTACGTCAGGTACCGTCGCCGAGAGTCCTTCCCGTCGTATGGGGTGAGTGTTTGTGGTTTATACTTTGGGGGATAAACCACCTTGTTCCACTCGAGGGGATAAGGCTGGAGAATGCCCATCTTCTGGCGTTCTTCTTGTCTGTTCTTGGACTCAAAGCGCTCCTGCAGGTCTTTGATCATTTCGACCACATCCTCCGTAGAGCTAGGAGTTGGGGAAGGAGGTACCATCTGGATTGGAGCGTTCGAGAGCTCCGAGGTCCGAGGTGCTTCTGTATCCGAGGGTGCCCGTTGGAGGGGCACACTCGACTCCCCATTAGCTCCTGGGTCAGGACCAGTTGAAGGTGTCCTGATCAAGGCCGACCGCATCTCAAACACCGCTTGAGTCAGTGCTTGCATAGAGGCAGAGAGGGTTTTGAGACCTCCCTCTAATGAGTCTATGTGCTGGACTATGTCCTGTGATGGTGCATCAGACTCGACATCATCTCCAGCCATGTATACTGTCCTGACACGGCCAGGAGTGGATGGATTGGTTGAGGCTTCGCTTTCGGCCTCACTCTCATGCGGGGGGGTTACTTCTCCTAGTGTTTGGCCACCCCCAGCCACATTCTGGAGTTCATCTTCAATAGGCGCATCTGCAAGGGTCTGATTGCCCTCAGCTCCGTCTTGAAGGACCTCTTCGTTTCCAGAACTACCCCCGGCGGTGTCCTGGAGGACATCCTCATTTTGAGGGGCTTCAGGGAGAATAATCTCGCCTTGATGATGAACATCCGCCGCAACTGTGCTTTGGACATCTTCGTCTTCGGAAGGAGGCTCAACAAGGGTCTGGCTACCCCCAGCTTCCTCTAAGGACTTCTTCCTCGACCGAGTGCCTTCAAACACTCCAGAGGTCGAGACAGCTGCCTTGGTTTTTCTCGGCTGGCTTTTGGATGAAGACGAGGAATTGGCAGTCGTCTTCCGGATTGATGAGGAGTTGGAGACCACGTTGCATGAAGCAACCTTTGGCTCCTCTTCAGCTGACACCTTTGTCCCAAGGCGTCGTCGGAGAGGTGTCGATGATTGCAGCCGTTGGAAGACCGACTGTCTTGGTGGAGCTGCCGCCTTGCAACAGCAGTTGATGGTGACCACCGCACAAGTATGCCCCGTGAGAGGCGCATCGTGCTTGTTGGTCGACTCTCCTGACCGGCGCTTGTGAGTGATCACGTTGTGCAGGTCATTGGAGGAGAGTGGTGCCTTCACACCCCCTTCAGACGTATGGCAAGGCCAAATGCCGGGGTGGTCAGGTGAGTGCTGCGCCCCCTGATCTAATACCAAGCAGGCATTACGATCAGTAGTGGGGGAACCACAACATTTGAAGTGACTTGAACGGACCTCAAACACACAACCAGAGGAGGCGCGGGAGTTCAAGACCACTGAGTTTGCCTCTCTCGACTTGGTTGTGCACGCAGTAGATGCGCCCAAGCGAGATGAGGACTTTGAAGATCGACTCGTTGCTGGTACAGAAGCACTTGAGTCAACCTTGTACAGCTTGCCATCGGCAGCGCGCGTGATGACGAGCGTGTGCCTCTGGCCGGCTGCTGGCATAGCACGTTTGTGGCGCATGGCCCGTGCCGCCTTGGATTTCTTCGTACCAGCCCGCTGGGGCGCATAGTACTCAGCATCCAAATTCTCCTCGCCATTACAGCGAGTGAGTCTGTCAAAGACAGAGGCTTTTTGTGACACATCAGAGGTGATGTGCGGGGCATTGGCTGCGCCCCTGCTCCGTCGACGTATCTTCCTCGCCTGATAGGGAGATAGCTGGGGAACGTGGTCAGCCGCACGTTTCCCCAAGAGATGCGCTGCATCGGCGGGCGCACCTTGGTTGCTGAGAACGTCAGCAGGAAGGGAAGGCTGGATTGCTGCATCCCCTTCAGTGGTGGTGCCCGAGGCATCGACCTTGCGCACCCAGGCCGTGCGGATCTTCTTCGGCTTTGGTAGCCGCTTCGAAGGACTCGTACTTCCTTCAGGAATGAACTCCTCGTACGCCTGTTGATTGAGGCGCACGACCAGCATCTTGTGGGAGGAACCCACCTTCACGTCGTCGGCCTGTGACACGACTTTCTCGGAAGAGGAGAAAGAAGTCCCCAGCAGAGTCGCCAGCTTGTTTGCCATTAAATTGTTTGATTGAAAACTTTAATACAAACAGAACAGTATTACAATGTAGGACTTAGATATAGTCCTAGGAGTACACTTTTGTTTAAGCTGGGTCCTTAGTGCCAATGGAGCGAGTGGTAATGCGTTGACTCTGTTAACCGGCTGACGACGGTTATCGGTTCTCTGAAGGTGTGGATTGCTCTGGGTGCTGGAGCTTGCTGAGAGGAGAAAGAAGTTGAGTGTCTGTATCTGCCTCTCTGATGATTCCTTGTATGTTCGTTGTGGATTCTGTGTGTGTGTAAAGGAGAAGATCCCTCTATTTATAATTTTGCAGGCTGGCTGCTCATGCGTGCATGTAGGATGCGCCGGCGTGTGGGGACGCCACGTGGAGGTTGCTGATGGAGGTGCGTAGATGATGCGCCCTGATTGAGGGGGAGAACTCTTTATACTGCTGTTGTGAGCTGGCACGTAGCAGAGGAGAAGATCTTTCTGTTGCTGAAATCTTGGACGAGTTGAATCAAAGGACACGTGTCATCGACCCATGGCTTGAAGATCTCGGATTTGGGGGGGTAGTGATCTGGTGAGCTGCGCCTTGGATCTGGGCGCAGGAGGAGGCTGCGGCTCATAACCTTTAGGAGTTACAAACCATTTAGGGCGCATGGCTTTTAAGGCGCATACAGGTGACCTTCCTTCTGTCTTTCGGGATCAGAGATCAGTCTGAGGCGCATGGCTTTTGAGGCGCATGCAAAGCTTCAACTGGAGACTCTTCTTCTGTCTTTAGGGATCAGTGAAGGGTCTGAGGTGCACGGCTTTTGAGGCACATGCTGGTTTGGACGCATGGCCGTAGAGGCGCATGCGGATGGCCACGTGGCAGTAGCCGTCGGAATAGAGTCATGATGATGCTGACGTTGTCGATGCTTCGTTCTCTGAAAAAAGCTGTCAACTGTTCAGACTTTGGGAAGCGTGCAGCCAACTCTGGTGTCAGTTCAGCATTTAATGTTTGTGACGTTCGATGGACAGCTGAGTGGGCACATTGGTTGGTGTTCCACTCGACATGGAGATGTGAGGGGGGGCGCATCCTCTGTGATGCGCCGGGTACTGTAGGGCGCGTCTGTGTGATGCGCCTGATGCTGGAGGGCACGTCCGTGTGATGCGCTGTTTGGCTGGCGCATCTGACATGTCCTTTAATGACACGGCTGTCTCGCTCCTCGAGTGCTAATAGCCGTTTGGCTAAATTCGAGGCGTCCGGTTCATCCATTTAATGCAAATTCATTGCACAGAATTCGGAGAGTCATCCACTTGGCGTATGGGTTTGATTTGCCCGGCCTATAAATAGTGGCATGGAGAGAAGGTTTGCTCCTCGTTTCCTCACGTACTTCCAATATGAACTTGGATATGCGGGTTCATTCTGTTGACGAAGTGCTCCCGAGGGTGAAGATGAGACGTCGTGCTGTCTTCGATGCACTTGAAGGTGACTGTTGCATCCAAAGACAGAGTCGAGGGCTTCTGAGGCAGGCGGAAGGTGCATGTTGTATCCAAAGATAGGGATGTTCGGGCCTCGTCTCTGTTGTTCCGGAAGAGTCGTAGATCGGAATGGTGGTGCTAGGCTCTCTCTTCCTTCAAAGTGGGTGCCGCCCACTTTGATTGTGTTAAAAGCTCCTTGTGCCATGATTTCGATTACGGTCTTCCTTGGTCTTTGGAGGCTCTTTCGAAGCCTCCCCTGGCCACAGCATTTGCGGTGCTCTTCTCTTTCTTGGTTCCAGCCAGAGGGTTAAATGCTTTGCTTGGCGAAGCACTTATCAGGTGAGCCTGGCTGGAAGAGCGGCACATAACTGGGCTCTGCTCGGCCAGGTGAGCCTGGTTGGAAGAGTTGCTCATAACTGAGCTGCTGAAGGGATGCACATAACTGAGCTGGATGCACATAACTGAGCTGCTGAAGAGATGGTAGGATGCGCCTGGCTGGAGGCGCATGACATCTGCTGCGCCTGGCTGACAGCGCATGGTGACTACTGTGCCTATCGGAAGGCGCATGGTGGTTGCTGCGCCTATCTGGAAGGCGCATGGTGGTTGCTGCGCCTATCTGGAAGGCGCATGGTGGCTGTTGGCTGTAGATCTAGGATCCTTCCTTTGTAGAAATTCTCCTTTGTACAACCTTTTCTAGACATGTAATAGACTTTTATATATATAAATAAAAAGTCCTTCTTCGAATGTCTATGGCTTATTTGATTAGCTGTCTGAGTTCTGGCGCATATAATGCCTGGCGCATGGGCTTTCTGGTTGTGAAATTCCATGCTTCTACAGGTCCTTCCTTAATATTCCTGATGTCATTGCTTCAGTGGCATCATTCCTGTTGATCAGCCAGAAGGAGCTCAGCCAGTAGTCCAGCAACAGCAAGAAGATCAAGATCAGTCCTCAACAGCCGCCTCTCGAGCCATGCCTTTTGAAGGACCAGTGCCCCCAGTTCAGCCAGTCTAGCCAGTAGAGCCTGATGATGGCACTTTGGAAGGTCTCATCAGATCATTGTTAGCTTCTCAAGATCGTCGAGGTGATGTATTGCACCAGGCAGTACAAGATGCTCTGAACAGAGGCGGTCATCCGGAAAATAGTGCAGCCAACAGTTTTAAGCGCCTGAACCCTCCATTCTTCGACGGCACCGAGGATGCCATTACCGCAGATGCTTGGCTCCAAGATACAGAAGTTATTCTAGAGGCCGCGAAGACTCCAGAAGACGAGAAGGTGGCGGTGGTGCGCCTGCAGTTATTAGATCTAGCCCGTAACTGGTGGGCCATACAAGCGGTGGGATTGACAGCACCTGTTCCCTGGGCCGTGTTTAGCGAAAGATTCCAGACCAAGTATTTAGACGCGGTGGCTCGATATGATTTGCAGACCAGATTTGCCAACTTGAAGCAAGGAGGCAGGACGGTCGACAGTTATGCATCGGAGTTTTCCAGACTTAGTCGGTTTGCTCCCACCTTGGTGGCTACCGAATATGATCGAGCCCCGCGATTCCAGCAGGGGCTCCACTTGGAGATCATATTGGCAGTAGAGCAGTTCGAGCACAGAACTTTTGATGCCGTCTTGCGAGCCGCAAGGAGGCACGAGTATACCTCCCAGAGGATTGTGGATAGGACCGGAGGTCGGAAGCGGTCCCACAGTCAAATGAATCAGTCTTCAGCACCAGTCCCGGCAGCTAGGGCTTTGACTATTGGAACTCCGAGGCGAGCAACCTCAGTAACGTCGGTTCAGCACTCTATCCCGACGTACACTCCGCAGAAACAGAAGCAAGCGCAACCCTCCGCCGTGGGTTGTTCTTATTATGGGAAGCCTGGACATGTTGTGTCAGAGTGTCGCAAGACACTGGGATTATGCTTGTTGTGTGGGGTACCGGACCATAGGGTGGGGTCCTACCCATTCAGAGTCGATTCAGCATCAACAGTATCTAGTCCCTCGGTTAGGGGACCAGCACCAGCTCCAGTACCAGTCCAGCAGCAGCAACAGTTGCCGAGGCCGTTGCCGCCTCAGGCCCAAGTGTTTCAGTAGCAGTACCAGCCTCCGAGGTCATTGCCGACTTAGGCCCAGGCTTTCCAGCAGCAGAGGCCTCAACAGTTCGCCCTGGCCCAGGCCCAGATCCAGAATCGACAGAGAGGTATCTGTGACCTATTGTCTTGCTTTCCGCCGTCGTTATGCGGGACACGTGTCATGTTTCATGTGTCCTAATTACAACGGTATATCCTGGGCCCGAGCCATATCCTAGATTAATTGAAAACGGTTATTGGTACCAACCTTTTCATATGAGGAGAGGCCCGTGTCCATGTTTGACCAAAGAGAGAGACCTCAAGCGTAAGACTATCAGTTTAGTTCATGTTGCTTGAGTTTATCGCTCCTTGGGAGAGTCAAACGTGGGAGTGTGAGGATGATATCCGATCACGTTATCCCTACCTGTTTGACTCATAAGGTATAATGTCTTCCTTATGCCTTGCGCTCTTCATTCCTGGATTGCATGTATGATTGTATGATTGAACTACTTAGTGTAGCTTGCCTGTGCTTAGTGTAGCTTGTCGTAGCAATCTCTAGCTCCCTGATTAAATTCCGAGGACGGAATTCTTTTAAGGTGGGTAGAGTTGTCACCCTCATTTTTCGTATTTCCTGTATTTCGTATTTGTACTCGTAATTTGATTTTGGCACGTGTTTTATTTTTTTGACTTGTAGATTTGGTTTCTCGTAAATGGGTTTTGGACCATGGCTTGGTTTTATTTTGTGGAGTTGGTTTGGTTCATCATGAGTGGAACACCTTAGCCTATTCTCCACCTCCATTCCATCACAACCACCCTCATTAAAACCCACCAACCTTTTCTCTCTCCTCCCTAACTCCATTAATTTCCTACAACTTCTTCTTCTTCCACACAACTCTCCACACCATAGGCAAGTGCACCTTGCCACCACATGAGAACCACTTTTTATTTGTCCATTAGCTAGATTAGGCCATGGTGATCAACATTAGAACTTGACATTTTGTGATTTGGAGTTTCCATTGTTCTCGATCTAAGTTTTTACTATTTTCGAATTTGCATGATTTGATCTATTTAACGTGGAATTTTAGTTTGTTTGATGCTTCCATGTGGAAGAGAATTCAATTTTACTCAATTTAGAGCTTTGAAAATCTAAATTTTGTTTTGATTTGATCAAGTTATGAAGTTTTGAACTTTGGAGTTCTTGGAGTCTTCTTCTCGGCCTGGAGAAGAAGACAGCAGCCTGCGCTCTTTAGCGCAGTGCTGGATTGCGCATCCCCCTCGGCCAGCGCTTTTTAGCGCAGTGCCGACCGCGCAGCTTGCCCCATGGCGAACTGCGCTCAACCCGAGTGCACATGGATTCATGCGCAGTCTGCTCATGCGCAGTCTGCTCATGTGCAGTCTGCTCCTGCGCAGTCCACTTCTGCGCAATCCATCCATGCGCAGTCCATCCCTGCGCAATCTGGTCCTGCGCCATCCATTTCCTGTGTAACCTGAATCAGCGCAAACCATCTGCTGCGCCATCCACCCCTGCGCGGTTAGTACCCTGCGCAGCTCACCCCTGCGCAGTTGGCCCCTGGCGCACTTGATTCCTGCGCAACCCGACCCTAGGGACCCTTGCACAATTTGTCCAATCATGGAGATTTAGTTTTATTTTCTTTAAGCTTGACTCTTCTACAGCCCTGTGTATTGATATTTTATTAAATATTTTACGCCCATTTTATATCCTTACGTCTTTTGTCATGAACTTGATTTTACTTAATATGTTTGGAATGACTATTGTACATAGCTTGGTATGACAAGGAACTAGCATAACACGACAGTGACCCGTAGTGGTGCACTCCTGACATGACCAACCTGACTTGATAGTGGCCCGTGGCGGCGCACTCCTGACTTGACTTGACTTGACTTGACTTGATAACTTAACTTGACCTGTCTTGACACCGTGGGTGGTTCTTCATGCTTGCTTGTTAAATCCACTTGTCTAGTCTTGCATCATGTCTAGGATGGGACTCCTGAGTACCACGGTCAGGAGTACCCACTAAAATTTACTAAGGCTAATAACTAGAATAATTCAGTAGTCATGAGAGATTTCCCCAGTTACAGGAAATCCCGTTATCCCGGCCGCAATTGTTTGGACTTGTAGCCTGCCGTCGAGTAGGGCACATTTCCAGCTCACCGTCGTGTGGGGCACATAATTATTGATAACTGCTTAGTGAATCCAAATCGCCTGGATAACCTGGATTAGCTGCAGGGCTTGTGGCTGGAGGAACATCTCATTGCATCTTGCTAGTAACTAGAATTGTGATAACCCTAGTTAGTTAATGTAGAAAGCCGTAGACAATGATTGGCCGTGATTGCTTGGATGGAGTCTAGTCCAGTATAGTATTGTCTAGAAATAATTGATTGTAAGATTGTACCAGAATGATTAAAGGATTGTCACTCCAGATTGTCACTATAATGATTGTCACTCCAGATTGTTACTTGACCTGATTTCTTATATTTATCTTGTCGATAAATGATGAGAGAAACCAAGTTCCGTTCAGACGAAGGGTTACAACCCCGGTCCTTGTTTGGTTTACGGGTTATAACCTGGCTATCTGAATAGTCCTATGGTTATCTCATCGTATATCATCCTGTCATGCTTTTCCAAATGTTCTGTCTTTTATCGATTCTGTACAAGATTGTCTTTTATATCTACCTATCATGTCTTTTTCTTAAATTACTGTCTCTTATTATGTAATTATATTATTGTGCTGATTTGCTGGCTTTGGTTCTTATTTCGTGGCCTCCTTTGTGGCACTTGCTCTTTCTGGGGTCTGACCCAGCTGGTTTTGTATGGCCAGATACCAGAGCAGCTCCAGGGGATCTACCTGTCTTCCAGCCCGATGGTGAACACTAGACGAAACCCGGGCAACGAGTGGGTTTTCTATTTTGTTTCGCTCACTCTATTGTAAAAATTATTCTTTTAGGCGTTTAGTCGACGAGCACCTGTTAGATCGATGCACTTTTACTTACTGTCTGCCTACGGGCTGTAACATGATTGGCAACTCGAGGTTGATCATGTATGACTTAACTCTTGCTAGTCCTTATATTTTGTACGACTAGCTTCATGATCACCTGGATATGTAATGTTTGGGACGCCTTACAATTATATATTTGGTGGTCTAATATCTTGTAATTATTATTAGTTGGTTGAGATTGAGACAATAGGATAATTTATGACCTTAAGAGACTGATGGCTTATAGATAAACCCCCACATATCTAGATAGCCATGACCGTATGGTGAGATGGATTCCATTTCATTATACGTAGCTGGCTATGTCCGCCCCCGCTCTCCAGTATTCTGGTTCTGGGGCGTGACACTTGCTCTGGGAAAGTATGGGTAATGTATAGAGCTGGATGTCCTCCTGATAAATAATGACTTTACAAGTTGGTTAAATTATAGACAATTCCAATTATTTATCTTACAACTTCTATCTATGTCTTAATCATAAGTAAAAAAACATTCTAGTCGGTTAAGATTACTAAATAACCTTTGGTAGAAAAAGTTTAGTTAAAACTAGAAAAGGTTAGGTTCAATTTAATTATTTAGTAGACTTGAAATATCAAAATAAGTTTTTTTAGAAGATACAAATTTTAGATTACTTCTTAAAACAAAATTGGTCTTCAGGATTTGGATCTTGGCTTGGTCCAATCTTATAATTTTGGTCGACTTGGACCATTAGTCCAACTACTCAATTTGCTTTAGCAAAACCAAAAAACAAAAGCCTCCAGTTCTTTGCTCAAATCAAGCATGGCTGCCAACAATATTATCTCGAAAGTCCCACAGTTCTTGGACAAACCAATCCGACTCAAGCCACCTTCCAAGATCCACACCCTTTCCAGATATGCCACAGCAACCAAGCTCAAAGAATAGCTTTCCCAGAGAACCCAAAACAAGGTTTGAAATGTAGGAACCTTCCCTCCAATGGTTTTGCTCCAAAGAAGCTATCGGACACAGCCAAGGAATGAAATCCCATATTGTCAAATAAGAAAACACAACCAAAGAAAAATATACAAAAAACTTATACACTTCAAATACAAAACCAGAAAATTAATTATACAATAATACTAAATAACGAATTGCACCCTGTCACCAACAATTTGGGTGCAAAACTCAGCTGCTTGATCATGAGCAAGCCCGGACACATGCACCTGGCCACAGGACACGAACAAACCAACAGGCACGGATATGAACTCGTATTGACACGAGCACCACGTACACGACTGAAACGAAAAGCAGCAGACACAATCCAAAAACTCCCTGCATCCCGGCCAACCCCAGTAATAGACTCAACTAACAAATTCTCAAACAACAGTATCACAACAAAGGAAGATCGAAGTACACCTTATGTATCTCAACTGTGCCAAGAACAAATTGAAGAAGCCTATGCACACAAGGACTCGGACACAACTTCTTTCGAGAACAGATCAAGCTAAATAAACCCTTCAATCAACCAAATAGGATGTTTAAGAATCAAACAAAATTGAAAAGAAATAAATCATTTCTCTAGAGCAGATTTCTCAAAAGGATCACGAATATATTACTTACAGAGTAACTGATCAAAATCTATATCGACCGGTGAGAAAAAATAAAGTTCCGTCGATCTAATCACTGAGCATAACAACAAGAAATCTAAATTGCTTTTTAAATCATAGATCGCATCAAAACTCCAGATCTGAAAGTAAATTCAAACTCATCGATCAATGCTCTGTTTGAGGAAGACGAAAAATCGAGATGGATCCTGTCTACAGAGCCGAATCCCTATAGTCGATCCAACAAGGAAGGAACCCGAGATTTGTTCACAAATCAAAGAATTGAAGCTTACCGAAATGAATCGGCTGTAGTGGAAGAGGAGTATCGTCGGAAAAGACGATCTCAGATGCGTCCACCGCGTCGAGGAAACATTTGGGGACGTCGCCACCGAAAGCCATCTCTACTGCTATCGTGTATGCGTCGAGGTCTCGAGCGAGATGGGGATGCTGCACTCACAATCGCTATCGCCATCGCCACCCATCGCCGGAGTAGAGACTTAGGGTTAGGGCTAGGTCGGTTGCGGAAGGAAATTAGGGAGAAGGAAAATGGGAGCTCGAGATTTTTCTGAGCTAAGGAAAGAAATGAGTGAGCTCTTTCTCTCTCTGCTGTGATATATCACACAGCCAATTTACCAAATAACCCCCCTACCCCCGTAAAATAGCAAATTAGCACAGAGCCTCTCCCCTTTTAACAAATTAAGGAATCAATAAAATTTAGTTAGAAGAAATCAAAAAGGGTTTAATAGTGGTGGGCCCCACCAATAGTTGTTACAACTAATTTTTAAATTTTGAAATCCTGCTCCCAAATTAATTCCCTCCAAAAACAACCATTACTAAATCAAAATTAGTAAATCAAAATATTTATTGTAGAAAACTTTAATTCTCAAAAAAAATAGGAGATGGGGTTACAGGCAACCAGATGTTTGACCTTGCCTTGACATAGTATCGTACTGATACGAGGGTCGTAGTGCCAGGATGAACTTGGGAAGCTTTCAAAACGCTTTTTAAGGAGAAGTTTTTCTCGGATGTGGCTCTTAGTACTTTAGAGAGCCATTTCGAGAGTCTCATCAAGGGGAGCATGCTAGTGGACATGTACGCTATGGAGTTCTATCGTCTGGGCAAATTTATGGATGGGCAGAGTGATACAACAAAGGCAAGGAAGTTTTGCAAGGGCTTGATCAAGGAGGCCAAGTCATTGACCAAGGGTGACCGCTAGGCGACTTTTGAGCAGATTGTGTCGGACGCATTAAGGACTGAGGATGACTTAGAGCTCAAGTCCAAGAGAGTGAGGGATGATTCAGGTAGTGCAAGCTGTAGTGAGGGACTGGTGAATCGTCCTTATGGTTAGAAGGCAGTGCATCATCCGTAGCTATTGTTTGCACCAGCTAGAGCTCATGTTCAGCAGGTACAGCAACAGACTCGGGGACAAGACTAGAGGATGTCAACTTATGCCTACTCTAGGAAGTTGGGACATACTTGGGATGTTTGAATAAGAAGGCTAAATGTGTGTCTGTTCTATGGATTCGATGCTCACTAAACGAAGGATTTCCCTACCGCACCCCCCTTGGGCTAAACACAGGGTCAGAAATATGGAGCTAGGATACTTGTGACGTAGCATCATGCCCTGCACCATCAGAGGGATATACCCCAGAGGGGCAGGGATTTTGTATTGACAGTCGAGGAGGCCGTTGCTATGGGTATCGGGTTAGCAGGTTTGTCTTTTTCTGTTCTTCTTCCTGTCCTTTTCTATCTTACTGTGTGATTTTATTACTACTTGTTAGAATGTCTTATGTTGTGGTAGATAGTGTAGTGACCCTCATTGAGACTATGAAATCACGACCAGAAGGACCATGATCTTGCATATTGTTAGATAAAATTTCTTGACTTTGATTGTTGGGGGTTTGACCTAGAAGGAGTACGACCAATTTTAAATTTTGAGGACAAATTTTTTCCAACGGGGGTAGACTTGTCACCACTACTTTTCCGAAGAGGGATATTTTTGACTTTTTTATATTCCTTGTTATTATTTTGAATAATGGTATTCAAATTATATTTTTAGTAATAAATTTATATTAAAAAACTATTAATTTTTTGGATTAATTATTTACAATAATTAGTATAGTGCATATGCTATACTATTATATATGATTAGTGTTTAGTCATTTAGTTAGAATAGTTGTTAGTGATCCTAAAGGACCAAAATCAACTTGACATGGCCACTTAATTAATGATTAGGACTAGATCATTAAATTTAGTTAGTCTCTATTTAGATTAGAAGGATTAGTTAGAAAATTTGACTAACACCTATTAGAGAGTGGGGCTCTTCACTAAACTTGTCATGACTAAAGAGAAGGGATTTGAGGACATTCCCTATTAGCCATAACCCTAACCTAATACTGTAGCCCCTTTCCTTTATATAGCCTAACTACATCTTCTTCCTCTTCCCATTTTCAAAAGAAGCCCTAATTTGAGAACTTTCCTTCCACCATTCCTTCTACCACCAAAACTCCTACAAATCAGCCCAAATTATTTCCATTCTCTTACTCTTGGAGAGTAGAAGACTCTAGGATCAAGGTATTGGAGAAAGGAACACTTGGACTTTTGAAGTTTTTGGATTTTGGAAGCCATTTCATTGGGAATCCATCTCCCAATAGGTAATCTGTCATTAAATCCATTTATTGTGCATTAATTAGGATGTAGGCATTATTTAGGAACCCTCATGCATTAGGACTACCCATGGAGAGGAGTTTTGACTCTTCTTCCCTCATTTAGAGACTTTTCCTTTAGTATTTTGAGCCATTTTGGAGAAAAACCAAGAATGTTATTTCTAGGATTTATGAATAGGTTTGTTAAGTCCTAATTGTGATATAGAACATGTGGATATACTTCGGGTCGATTTTGGATCCATTTGGAGTGCGTATCATGGGTGTATCACAACGTATCCCAATACGCATGCCAAGTGTTTGATAAAATGACTAAGTGGACTCCCAATGTTATAAATTCAGTTTTGACACTTGTTTGTAAATGTATATTAATATAGATTATCATTTGTATATCTATTTGGTGATATATAAGGTTAATATATGATTTTACATAACTTGGGAGATGTGGACTGATATTTATATGTGTATGTGTGTTTCATTGGTACTAGTAGCGAGTGTGTCACTATGTTAATGTGTGTGTGTTCATTATTGTCACTATCCGTACCCAGTGTAAGGGCACGAGAAGTGAGTACGTCCAACCTACGCCGCAATATCGGCGGGTAGAATGCTGTTCTATATCACAATCACAACTATCACGAAATGATATACTCTCCAAACGGAGGACAATCATAAAAGGATACAATCTCAATCACAAAACTAGAGGTAGATAATCAGCACGATAATATAGATATGAAATCCACAAGAGAAATACAACAAAATAAAAAGTCTCGGTGTTATCAACACTATAAACAATATCTCAATACAATCTCAAATGTCTCATAAAGCTAGATAATAAGATAAGTCTAGACTAAGCTAATGGCAAGTCCTTAGTGACTACTGGATCCTCCTGAGGGTCCAGGTCACCTGTGTCAACTAGGCCTGCTCCATAGTAAGTATCACAACAATCCTCATCATCTGAAATATTTTCAACAGGTCCAATTAGGACAGAAATGAATACATATCTCTCACATAGTTCATAACATGAAAGGAAAATATGAACAAGCTATAGAATAATATACATGAAGCACTGTAAAGAAGTAGTAGAGAGACTGTAAAAAAAGAACATGATATAGTGGAAATAGATATACATGATATAGATAAAAAAACTGAACTAACTACGTGATTTAGCGCACATATTTGGTTATGTAAACAGGCTTAGGTTATACATAACTTAAATCTAATTTGGAGTTGTACATAATACTGGTGTAGATCACATAACCAAATAAATACTCCCATTCTCCAATCAGTACACAAGGATCTGTCCAGGTTATGTTATTGCACATGAAAGGTAGTGTCTCACATGGAGGATCAGTCCATATGAAACAACTGGTTTATACTTGAAAAGATGACAAGATTATGAGTGTACATGAATGTCACATGAGTATACATGAATAAATACGAATATACGGAGTAGACGATGCACATGATAAAGTACATGAGCACAATATACTTGATGTATCCGAAGGGATAACATTGCATGAAGAGATCCATATAGTACTAATCCTTGATAACATCGTGACAGCATCAAGTAAACTAGTCTATAACAAGTGAATATGTCCAAACAAGTATAAAACGGTCAGAGAATGTACTCGTCTGATAATCCAAGCTACTGATGAGGAACTGTAACTGAACTGGAGTGATGTAATCCTATTTAAAATAATCATAAGTCATAACATGGTCTAAAATATCATAAGAAAGGTCTATAATACAGTTCTACATGATTCTAGGTCCTTTTAAGTCAAAGTCAACCCTTGGTCAACTCTGGTCAACCTGGTCAACTGTAGGTCAACTAGTTCGTTTACTAATTTTTAGATCAAGCACAAGTTTCCAAGTTATTCTAAGTTCGTTTGAGTCGATTTGGATCAAGTTTGACCCAAAGTTGACTTTTCTCAACTTGGTCAATTTGTTGGTCGACTCGGCCATTCTAGGCTCATTGGGTCAATCCTAAACTGACTCAATACTCCCTAGGTTACATTCATAAGCAAACACTTACATATAGATATATATTCATTCATTCAAGTAATATTATATATATATATATATATATATATATATATATATATATATATATATATATATATATATATTATATATATGTGTGCGTCGACAAGGGACTATTTTGAGGGTTCAAAACTAAGAACAATAGCTAAATATTTAACTATGAGACTATATCATATATATATACATGTATACATATATATGTCATATATATATATATATATATATATATATATATATATATATATATATATATATATATATATAAGAAAATATATATATATATATATATATATATTTTCTTATATATATATATATATATATATATATATATATATATATATATTTTCTTATATATATATATATATATATATATATATATATATATATATATATATATATATATATATATATACATAAGCATATACACATATCTCTCATATAAGTAAAGGAAGTTGGTCACTCGAAGAGGGAAAGAAACTCGACTCTGAGATTACGTATCTCGACTAACTCATCAATGTATATATTTATATACATATAGCTATATATATGAAATACACCCCCCCCCCCCCCCCCCCCCCCCACACACACACACATATATATATATATACATATACTATACATAAAGAGGAAAACCCATATATATACATAAATAGTAGATAATTAGGGTATAAACCCAACGACCACTCCCCGCAAGTCCATAATATCATATACGAGTTATAAACTCATAAATCATTGGTTAAAATCGAGAAATCAATTATTCATCTATTCAATTCAAATCTAAAATTTGTCGAAAAAACCCAAAATTCAAATAACGATCCACAACACACAATATACAACTAGAACCCACAAAACTTTGCAAATACGAAGGTGCCTATGTGTGTGACGTGCTCGTGTACTCACGGGTCGAACCCGTGTCCATATCGTGTCCACAGAGTGCGTATCGAAAAACCGGATATGCAAGTCAGAACGTGTACGTGCATTTCGCTCGATTGGACGTCGCACACAACGTGAGAAGCCTCGTGCTCACGCACGTAGCTAGGTAGGGTCCCAAGCTAGGTCAAAGATACAGTGACACGACACCACGTCGTGTCTACGCGACACAGGACATGCGGATCCCGTGCGGCCTGTGCGAGCACGCCCGTGCGTGCCCGTGGGCGCGTATCGAGCCACGTGGCTCACGATTCGAGCCACGTCGTGTCTCGGGATTGAATCCCTGGGTAGCCCAGGTATAGGGCTTCATGCTCGTGCTCCTGGAATGGGTCCTCGTCGCGTCGTGTTCGCGTACGAAGACCGTGTCAGTGATACATTTTAGCTGCGTGCACAGTGCAGTCTGAACCGTGCACATTGGATTTCTTCGCACACGCTTTACGAAAGATCATAAAATTTTAGGAATACGTGGGCAGAGGTTGCTCCTACGCGCCCATAAAATTTCCCATAAAACGAAGCCCTGTGCGTCGAGTTATAACGCACAGACAGAAGGGCATGCAAAGGGTCGTGCACGGGCCTCGTGCACGCGTGTCCGTGTCCTATTCGGACACTGAAATCGTGTCGATTCAAGATCCATCTTTAAGAAAGTTTTTACAAATAATATTAGCAAGGAATTCGTGAAAACAGAATCAAAAAATAATAATTTTCAGTTCTAAGTGGCATTTCGTTGAACACGTGTTCCATAGGACCGACACGTGTTCGATACGGCTATCAAACGAAATCACAAACCTACCAAACTTGATGCATAGGTTTGGGGTACCTATATGGATGCATCTACAAAGAAAAAACGAAATTAACAAGTGTTTAGAGAGATTTACCTATTGAGTGTCAAAACTCAATGAAATAAGCCTCCAAAACACGTCGATGCCACCTTCCTCCGGCCAGACGCCTCCGATCCCTCGCTAGCAAGTCTCCAGCAGGTTCTTCTCCTTCCAACGGTTGCAATGCACTTCATTTGAAAGGATTTGGGTGAGAAACGAGAGAATGGAGCCTTTGGAAGAGAAGGGTGAAACTAGGGTTTGAACTTGTGAAGGAAATTAGGTTTCTACACAATGAGAGGGAAGATGCTGTTGTGGCCAGCCAAGGGAGGTATTAGGGTTAGGTTTAGGGTTTGGTCATGGGCCAGCATTCCTTAAGTTGCTAAAAAGGCCCATTGACAAAAAGGCTTTATGAAAAAAAAAGCTAAAAATCAATTAAATGATTCTTAAAATAGGCAATAATTCTAAATTAAAATTTAAAAAGCCAAAAATAAATCTAATTACATTATTAGGCTTCTAATCAAGGTTGACTAAGGTTATACCACCTTCTACTACCCGAACATCAATCAAAGCTACACAACAATCAATTTAATTAATAATTTAATAAAATTTAAAATAATGCACAATGACTAAAATACCCATAATCCAGAAAAAGTGAGTATGACAGGTAATTAGGTTTCTAATGTCATGGTTAGTCTCTAATCATGGTTACCTAAGGTTAAACTGACTACTAACGCAACACTAATTAAAATATTATAAATTAATCCAAAAATTTAAAAAAAATCACATAATTACCAAAATACCCTTATTTTAAAAAAGTGGTAGTTACAATATGTATGTGTATGTGCGTGTTTCAGTAAAGGTTGAGTGAATGTGGACTGCTATTGAACTAAGGTGTATTGTATGTACATAGATACATATATATTTAGGAGTCTCTATATAATCTATGAGTGTGTGTTTGTATATATCTAACTGTGCATAGAGAGAGTCCATGTGTTATATTAGAGGCTAACTGTCTTAAAGAAGAAAGGGGTGAAATGAAGGGGGTATGAAGCATTATATAGCAGCATTTCATGAAGGTAGGCTCGGGCTAGATAGGTGTAGCAATTAACTAAAGAAGAAGAGGGCTTGGGCTTTTAAGCATAGAGTATAGCAGCAGTAGTTGTTATCTATTAGCAACAGCACCTGGCTGCCTTAGATAATAGTAGTAACAGCAACTTGCTATTTAGAATAGTAGCTGCCTACAACAGTGTAGTCAGGGGCTATTGCCTCTGTACTGGACAGTACATGGATGAGCAGTCAAGGCTTGGCCTTGGGCTCAGGCAGGTAGTGTACCCATGCACTACACTGCAGCGTATTTGGTCTTGGGCCATTTGGCCTATAAAGGAACCTAGGTGTGGGGCTAATGCCCAAATTGCTCAAAGTGTTACCTGTGTACTGGTGTGCATATGTAGGTTAGGCAGACCAACTGCTTCTTGCAGCAAGCAAGATAGATGGAGGCCTTGGCCTTGGGCTATATGTGAGCGACAGGTTAGAGTGAGTGTGAGTGTCACAGGGTTATGAGAGGGACTGTCATATGACAGTATAGGTTAGGGGATTAGAGTGTTTTCCATAGTGTACTTAGTGTCAAGTGAGGGAGTGGTATGTGCCCCAAGTGACAGTGCACTTGCGAATGTTATCCGATGACAGTTAGTTAGAGTGAGAGAGAGTGATGAATTAGTGAGAGTGAAAGTGATTTGTGAGTGTTAGCACAACAGTTGTGGATGTGAGAGTTAGGGGGAAGGTTATCAATGGCGGTTAAGGTACATATAGGGTTTAGGTAATAGAGAACAACATATATTGGTAAGGGATTACCTAGAGTATATAGGTTCACCTATGTATTTAGGTAAGGTAAATATCTAGTATAGGTAAGGGAAATTACATAGTATAGGTAAATACCAAAGAATATGTAGAGTATTAGGTAATGTAGGGTTAAGAGGGTTTAGCTATGTCTAATATAGGCAATAGGTAAACAAGTAAAAGTTGGGTAACTAGGAATTATTGTTATATCTTACCTAATATTCATATATGACAATTCAAGTATCCCATGTTATGATGTAGTATTGATACCCTAGTATCTTGTAAATGCTAGTAAAGCCTAGAAACATAGGGTATGGTTCCAATATCCTAGAAATAGACTCATACGACTTAGAAATGGCTAGTTTAACCAAGTTGGACCAATTTAACCTAGAATGGACATTATGACCTAGAAATGACCTAGTTTGACTAGGATTGACCTTGTTTGACTTCCATGACTTAGAAAAGGCATAAAAGCATATAATTAACTCGTTTAAATATATTATTTACTCTAGAACTCCAAGTAACTCTGTAATTTCATATTTAGGTCATTGTGACTTTATTTTGGGCATTGATCCTCACACATTTCTCATGACCTCAGGTGAGCACATTCTCTGATAGTTTTCATTATCTGATAATTATTATGATTCAGCTCCTAGTATAGTATTACCTGATTCTCTGACATGACATAGATTAGTATTTCTGGAATCATTTGCTTGCGGCAGGTGCATCTTACCTGTTTTGCCTCTATTTTTGGAATCACCCACTAGAACCACCTACTGGAATACTTTTTGGCTTTACTACTTTTGGCTGGTCTTGTACTTGATTTACTTGTCGGGATATGGATTCACTTGTACTATTCGGGGTAAGAAAATACTCCAGTAGACATATAAATATTCCCAAACATGCTGGAATCACCCTACTAGTCTAATCTGGAAAGATAGCTCTCGCACACTTGCCAAGTGTGTGATATGCCGTATTTACCCCTAGCCGTTAAAATGTTGAAAGCGATATTTCAAAACACACTAGTTTAGTGCTTTCTTGCTGGATTAACAATATACTTGCTAGACTCACATCATATATGGTCTAGTTTAGTTATATTTATTTATAGTCTTTATTGCCATATTTTTTTTGTTTCACCATACACACATTTCTTGTACTTTAGTTAGCTGTTGTTCTATTTTATTTTTTGACTCAATATTTTTTGCTCATCAAGTATTAGTTACTATAGCTATTTTATAGTCATTATCAATTAATTGGAATTGCTATAAGAGGTGTGCTCGTTCCATCTTGACTGGATATATCTTTCAGATGACTACTCAGGGGACTTGTGTCTGATATTCTACAGAGCCGATGAGGGGATAGCAACCATGGGTCCTGATACTCATGAGTGATTACCGAGGGGCTTAGTTACTCTTATAGCAATCTGATAGATACATTATTAGAATTCTTGACATGTGTATATATTTGAGACTTTTTTGTTATATTTGAGAATTGGATATTGATGTTGTATTTGGACCGATGTCAAGCCCTAAAATTAAATTGAAAGTTAGGTCAAATTCTTCGGTAGATGGTCAAATGGCCTAAATTGACCAGAAAGTTGTACGATGTAAATAGAAAGCAACAGACCAAGTTTCAGTAGAAAATGATATATCAATATGAAGATAAAATTGTCTAGATCAAAACTCATGGAGGACGTTTCGAGAGACGGACATTCCTGACGCTACAAAAATTAAAGTCACGAAAAAGTATATTTAATAATCAAAACTAATTATAACAAAATATTTATTGAAAATAATTCATTTAAATTTTTTTAAAAAATCCTAAAAATCTAAGGGGCTTACAACCTACCCACCTTAGAGAATTTTGTCCCCGAAATTACATTAAGGCATAGTATAAAAAAGATAGAAGATTAATATCTAAAGGAGTTAAGTACGACTACTCGTGCATGGTTCATATGTGATGTTGATGTCTCTAGTATCTAAGTGCTAAGCTACTCTAAACTCTCAAGTTTGTAGATGCAACAATAAAACTATGGTCGAGATTCTAGTAGTAAGGTTTTTGGGGTAGCATATTTCCTAAGAGGGAATACGAGAGTTAAGGTATTACAATCTGCATTAGCCCTAGGTACTACTACGGTACTACTGGTCAATAATTCTATAAGGGGATTACTATCAATTCAGCGCTACTCCTATATGGGTCAGGATTTTACCAAGTTAAAAGGAATTGACCCGGTTGGACATAAGTGGTGGAGGTGGCATGGGGGAGTTTATAATTGCATAATGAGGTGGCAAGTTCAAGAGAATCGTGCACGGAGAAGTTATAGGTCATGGTAAAGAAAATTTTGATAAGTTCAAGGAGTAATTTTCCATAAGATTCATGTACGACTAGGCAGGCACTTAGTCAAGAAATTTTGGAAGAGAAGATGCCTATGAAAATACGAATATTGGGCACAAAGGGGGATAGTCAAGTATTTGATTTTGAAGTTGTGAGCCCTTGAACCAAAATTTCTATTAATATAGTTACTACTACTATTATTATTATTACTACTGTTAATATTATTATTTTTTTAACTGTCATTGTGTTCAGATATGAATTTATAAAATAATTTATTTATGACACTATAATAAGTCCCAAGAAATGCAATTAGGGAAAAAAACTACGTAGAGGGGGGTTCACTGAAATTGTGCAAATTTAAATGACCAAACGGCCAGCAGCAGATAAAATCGACTTGGACTCAAATCCCTTCTCCTTATCATCCTAGGCCTTGATCGAATACATATATATAGAAGAGGCCAGATGCTCGATCCTTTTTACACCTCATCCAAACCCTAAATCCCTGTGCGCCCCCTAAGTTCGAGTTCGTAGGGACCGGTGATCGAGAGCTTGTTGTTGAGTAGGAGCCTTCGAATTGCCAAAGCATGTAAATTCTTCATCTGTGCAACCAAACCATTTAAATTCTTGAATCTTCATTTAAAGCTCGATTTGTTTCAATATTAGTAATGCCTAAAAGAACCTAAATGGGGAGATGTTTGTACCCTAAAGTTCAACTATATACAACCATTGTTGTGTATGCCAAAACAATATATGTGTATCAGTAAACACCTATATATATGTGTCAGGGACTAGTTTTATGTGTGTGTGTAGTTCAAAAGTTGGGTTTTGCCTTGGCCGAAAGTCTAAGATAGATATTAGGATACCTGTAGGTGTGACCCATGTACACTGAGGACAGGGCATATATTCCATATAAATGCAACATGTATCCATATAAGACAAGAGAAGCCAGTAACAGAAAATATAGTACTAAGATTGGGGCTTGTACAGGGTACGGGTAGCCATATTAATTTTTTCTGAACAAAATTCACAAAAGAATTTATAAATTTGCATATGTGTGCTTTAACCATACGCATGTCCAGGTTAGAGTATCCATTCAGAATTGGGAACAGATGGGCCTGGGGCTAAGAGTGAAAAGAGGGTATCCATATTTGGACTGATCGAGTAGTACACATTTGTAAATTCCAGTTGCACATCAAGTTAAGATACGTTGATGTATCAACTACTCGCCGATACATTGGGTGGCGTTCAGATGGCAATGATTACTTGTAGATGACAGGTAACCCCTAGTACATATCAGCAATACTATAGAAAGGAGTATGCATACATCTATGCATCAAGTTGACATCAGATGTCTTCAAACTGTTTTGGACAGATATACACATCATATCAGGTTGCACAGATAGATTAATTACCACCTTGTATCAAATAAATTAATTACCACCTTGTATCAGTTAGATTAATTACCATCTTGTATCAGATATATTAAACTGATGTGTCAGTTAACATTATGAGTGGCAAAGGCTAATAGTGTAGCCTGGGGTGAGCACATACAACACACGACTAGTAGGTATATATGTTTAGAGTACCAATTCAACATAGGATAAATGAAGGTATCATATAAGCACTATTAATAGGTATAGATGGTCATGTGAACCTTGCTCACATCTTAGTTTAAGGTTGTGCACACCTCACAGTGGCAGTTGCACTACCATAGAACAAACCATAGGCAGATGAGACCAATAAGACTTATGTATAAGCCATAGTTTGCAAGGGACTGTGGCAGACCCCATATGCACATCTGCTGCCAAGGGGTCAAGGAGACAATTGATTAAGGGAGAGGTACGAGCTTGTGTGGCCTAACTAAACCTTGCTTATGCCCTATGTACTCTAGAACAACAGGTATCAGGAATGAAAGAGTTAGAGAGTTAGGGTTACTGAAGTTGTAGTCGAGGTACATGGCACCATTGTGCAGTAAATAACTGGTTACAAGGGAAGTGTTCCTAGTTATCGGGTGAGAGCATAGGTAAGAGTGCTAACTTGAGAACTACTGTTTAGATTATACAATGATATGGCTGAAACAATAGAAGTCTGTAGAGTAAAATATAGACTGTGTGGGTATGCATAGTATACAAGTGAGTATCAGTTGGGGTAAATAGGAGGACTGTCATATTGTGTACACCTGGACCAATGACTATAATAGAGGCGGTAAGTTAAAGGGTAACACCCTAGGCAAATACACGTACAGGTTAGTATCAAGATATTAGAAAGGAATACTAGGGTATGAATGTATATGGGAATATGTGGGCACATCTCTAACACACCAAATAGACATTAATGAACCAAAGCTATAAAAGGATATGAAGATTAACCTTGACAAATAGAGAAATTGAGAAAAACTACATATATATAAATATTACAAATAGGTATTGAGGAACACTATGTAGCATACCCATCTAACAATTAAATGCAAATAAACTTAAAAGTCTAATAACCAAATAAATAGGCTTGTTTGTACTCTCGAATTATGTATTGATTCTATTAACTTATAAATAGGTTGTTTGGGCTTTGACTCAGCACCTGACTCGTATCCGTAGCTCAGAACCATAGGCAAGTGCATATTCTGATTGCTTTCAATTCTAATAGTTTTCCAATACATACTATACATATATTTCTTTGCTTACTGACATGGTGGTCACACGAGTTAGTATCATGGATCTTCACATATTACATTCTCGTTTATCATGCTTATCGTGTTTATAACTTGTTTGGGTCCATGAGTACATATCAAAAGAGAAAATAACTTAGCAGATGTGTGAACTACCCTTTCTATCCCTCGTGTCTTTCGTAGAACATAGCAACCGCACATTTCACGTATGAGGTGCCGAATTTACACCCTAGCCGTTCACGTGTCGAAAACGATATTTTAACACATGTAGATAGTTGTTTTATTTACTCTTTTCTTGTTTTATCACCACTTGCCAGGTCACCCTATTTACATAGTTTCCTTCTAGTGGATGTACTTTGTTATATATATTCCTTCTTTATTCCAGATATGCCATGACATCAGTTTACTTTCTAGTTTACTTTCACATATGCTATTTTTATGTATTTAAATTCTATTATGTTGCGAATAGCTTGTCAGTATGTATGCTTGTTCCATTCCTGACTGAAAAACTAACATTTTTAGGTGATGAGTTAGAGGAGTTTTGTACTACATACTATGAGTAGATAGTAGACCTGATCTTGGCATACCGGAGGATCTGGACGTGACTTTAGCGGAGTTCCCCTTTGCAGATGATATTTAGTTAGGTATCATTTAGTATTGGCCGGAGTTGCCTTTGGAAACCTTTTAGCTGTTACATTTTATTCGAAGGATTTTGTGAGCTGATTTGTGGATATTTATCTAGTACTATTTTATCTCTCTTTGAGACTATTTAGTTTATTTTCTATCTTTCTCTCTGGTTGTGGTTATTTATATAAATAATATTCTATTTTGGACTTATCTGTGGATTTTGGATTGTATTATGGAAATATATAAACTGCATGGTTCTGTTGATAAAATGAGGAGATGATTAGACAACGTTCTACCGCAGACACTACGGTGTAGGCTGGACGTACCCACGGCCCATGTCCAAATACTGGATGCGGGTCATGACAGAAAATATGGTATAGTTAGGGGTGGGATAATATCCTTCTCGATCTCATAGTTGAATGATCACGAAGTTATAACCGCTAATCAGGGAATATGTTATTAAGGAATAAAAGATAGTGATATAGTCTGAAGCTACAACTTCTAATCACTTAGGATAATCTGATAGCCAAACAAGCTGAAGAGATTGTACATCAGTTTCTGCTATAGTTTAGCCTATCTATCGGGTTCCTAGGATAACACATGATACGACTAGCTAATCGTAATCCAGAATCAAACTAATAGTATTTGAAGGTCTTATGCCTTGTCTCATTTCCATTAATACACTCTATTTTACAACTTATTTTTCTCAATAAAAATTTATACTATCACAATATCAAGCTGCTCAAATGTCCTTTATCCTCGAAAATACACGATATTTAATTCTTAACCTCTTTCATCCTTATAAAACATCTTCACCTTCGGAAATATATCATCCATTATGCAAAACTTTACTCTATATCCCATTTATCAATCTATTTAGGGTTACTCTACCTCTATATCTTGAAATCTTTTCTTCCCATCTCATGCCATAATCTTGATCAGGTGCTAACAATTTTTCGTATCAACATCTTCGTATTTCATTATCATTTTTCTAACCTTACCTTTATATGTCATAAATTTGTATCATCTATCTCCTCGATCTAATCTCCTCACTCTTTATGTGGATCTCAACTTCAAGATCTTGTTTGAGGTATAGTTCTCTCTGTAGTCCTTACAATGTCATCGTAGATAATCATGGTTATAATTCTCATTTCAATAACGTTTTCTGAAATTTTAACCTTACTCCCCTTTATTTATTTAGCCCAAACGTACTGTTCCTTATAATTCTTTCTTCTTGTATAACCACTACTTATCCTCAAACTAACACAATATTCCAGTTGTAATTCCTCTAGGGTCTCTAACTAACTTGTATCAACAAAGGGTTTACTAGTCTGCCTCTTGAGGTACGGTTCTAACTCAATTCCTAGATTATTGGCTATGATTAATCATCAAAGATCATGATCAATTCTTAAACTCCAAAACAATATATGTGTATCAGTAAACACCTATATATATGTGTCAGGGACTAGTTTTATGTGTGTGTGTAGTTCAAAAGTTGGGTTTTGCCTTGGCCGAAAGTCTAAGATAGATATTAGGATACCTGTAGGTGTGACCCATGTACACTGAGGACAGGGCATATATTCCATATAAATGCAACATGTATCCATATAAGACAAGAGAAGCCAGTAACAGAAAATATAGAACTAAGATTGGGGCTTGTACAGGGTACGGGTAGCCATATTAATTTTTTCTGAACAAAATTCACAAAAGAATTTATAAATTTGCATATGTGTGCTTTAACCATACGCATGTCCAGGTTAGAGTATCCATTCAGAATTGGGAACAGATAGGCCTGGGGCTAAGAGTGAAAAGAGGGTATCCACATTTGGACTGATCGAGTAGTACACATTTGTAAATTCCAGTTGCACATCAAGTTAAGATACGTTGATGTATCAACTACTCGCCGATACATTGGGTGGCGTTCAGATGGCAATGATTACTTGTAGATGACAGGTAACCCCTAGTACATATCAGCAATACTATAGAAAGGAGTATGCATACATCTATGCATCAAGTTGACATCAGATGTCTTCAAACTATTTTGGACAGATATACACATCATATCAGGTTGCACAGATAGATTAATTACCACCTTGTACCAAATAAATTAATTACCACCTTGTATCAGTTAGATTAATTACCATCTTGTATCAGATATATTAAACTGATGTGTCAGTTAACATTATGAGTGGCAAAGGCTAATAGTGTAGCCTGGGGTGAGCACATACAACACAAGACTAGTAGGTATATATGTTTAGAGTACCAATTCAACATAGGATAAATGAAGGTATCATATAAGCACTATTAATAGGTATAGATGGTCATGTGAACCTTGCTCACATCTTAGTTTAAGGTTGTGCACACCTCACAGTGGCAGTTGCACTACCATAGAACAAACCATAGGCAGATGAGACCAATAAGACTTATGTATAAGCCATAGTTTGCAAGGGACTGTGGCAGACCCCATATGCACATCTGCTGCCAAGGGGTCAAGGAGACAATTGATTAAGGGAGAGGTACGAGCTTGTGTGGCCTAACTAAACCTTGCTTATGCCCTATGTACTCTAGAACAACAGGTATCAGGAATGAAAGAGTTAGAGAGTTAGGGTTACTGAAGTTGTAGTCGAGGTACATGGCACCATTGTGCAGTAAATAACTGGTTACAAGGGAAGTGTTCCTAGTTATCGGGTGAGAGCATAGGTAAGAGTGCTAACTTGAGAACTACTGTTTAGATTATACAATGATATGGCTGAAACAATAGAAGTCTGTAGAGTAAAATATAGACTGTGTGGGTATGCATAGTATACAAGTGAGTATCAGTTGGGGTAAATAGGAGGACTGTCATATTGTGTACACCTGGACCAATGACTATAATAGAGGCGGTAAGTTAAAGGGTAACACCCTAGGCAAATACACGTACAGGTTAGTATCAAGATATTAGAAAGGAATACTAGGGTATGAATGTATATAGGAACATGTGGGCACATCTCTAACACACCAAATAGACATTAATGAACCAAAGCTATAAAAGGATATGAAGATTAACCTTGACAAATAGAGAAATTGAGAAAAACTACATATATATAAATATTACAAATAGGTATTGAGGAACACTATGTAGCATACCCATCTAACAATTAAATGCAAATAAACTTAAAAGTCTAATAACCAAATAAATAGGCTTGTTTGTACTCTCGAATTATGTATTGATTCTATTAACTTATAAATAGGTTGTTTGGGCTTTGACTCAGCACCTGACTCGTATCCGTAGCTCAGAACCATAGGCAAGTGCATATTCTGATTGCTTTCAATTCTAATAGTTTTCCAGTACATACTATACATATATTTCTTTGCTTACTGACATGCTGGTCACACGAGTTAGTATCATGGATCTTCACATATTACATTCTCGTTTATCATGCTTATCGTGTTTATAACTTGTTTGGGTCCATGAGTACATATCAAAAGAGAAAATAACTTAGCAGATGTGTGAACTACCCTTTCTATCCCTCGTGTCTTTCGTGGAACATAGCAACCGCACATTTCACGTATGAGGTGCCGAATTTACACCCTAGCCGTTCACGTGTCGAAAACGATATTTTAACACATGTAGATAGTTGTTTTATTTACTCTTTTCTTGTTTTATCACCACTTGCCAGGTCACCCTATTTACATAGTTTCCTTCTAGTGGATGTACTTTGTTATATATATTCCTTCTTTATTCCAGATATGCCATGACATCAGTTTACTTTCTAGTTTACTTTCACATATGCTATTTTTATGTATTTAAATTCTATTATGTTGCGAATAGCTTGTCAGTATGTATGCTTGTTCCATTCCTGACTGAAAAACTAATATTTTTAGGTGATGAGTTAGAAGAGTTTTGTACTACATACTATGAGTAGATAGTCGACCTGATCTTGGCATACCGGAGGATCTGGACGTGACTTTAGCGGAGTTCCCCTTTGCAGATGATATTTAGTTAGGTATCATTTAGTATTGGCCGGAGTTGCCTTTGGAAACCTTTTAGCTGTTACATTTTATTCGAAGGATTTTGTGAGCTGATTTGTGGATATTTATCTAGTACTATTTTATCTCTCTTTGAGACTATTTAGTTTATTTTCTATCTTTCTCTCTGGTTGTGGTTATTTATATAAATAATATTCTATTTTGGACTTATCTGTGGATTTTGGATTGTATTATGGAAATATATAAACTGCATGGTTCTGTTGATAAAATGAGGAGATGATTAGACAACGTTCTACTGCAGACACTACGATGTAGGCTGGACGTACCCACGGCCCATGTCCAAATACTGGATGCGGGTCATGACAGAAAATATGGTATAGTTAGGGGTGGGATAATATCCTTCTCGATCTCATAGTTGAATAATCACGAAGTTATGACCGCTAATCAGGGAATATGTTATTAAGGAATAAAAGATAGTGATATAGTCTGAAGCTACAACTTCTGATCACTTAGGATAATCTGATAGCCAAACAAGCTGAAGAGATTGTACATCAGTTTCTGCTATAGTTTAGCCTATCTATCGGGTTCCTAGGATAACACATGATACGACTAGCTAATCGTAATCCAGAATCAAACTAATAGTATTTGAAGGTCTTATGCCTTGTCTCATTTCCATTAATACACTCTATTTTACAACTTATTTTTCTCAATAAAAATTTATACTATCACAATATCAAGCTGCTCAAATGTCCTTTATCCTCGAAAATACACGATATTTAATTCTTAACCTCTTTCATCCTTATAAAACATCTTCACCTTCGGAAATATATCATCCATTATGCAAAACTTTACTCTATATCCCATTTATCAATCTATTTAGGGTTACTCTACCTCTATATCTTGAAATCTTTTCTTCCCATCTCATGCCATAATCTTGATCAGGTGCTAACAATTTTTCGTATCAACATCTTCGTATTTCATTATCATTTTTCTAACCTTACCTTTATATGTCATAAATTTGTATCATCTATCTCCTCGATCTAATCTCCTCACTCTTTATGTGGATCTCAACTTCAAGATCTTGTTTGAGGTATAGTTCTCTCTGTAGTCCTTACAATGTCATCGTAGATAATCATGGTTATAATTCTCATTTCAATAACGTTTTCTGAAATTTTAACCTTACACCCCTTTATTTATTTAGCCCAAACGTACTGTTCCTTATAATTCTTTCTTCTTGTATAACCACTACTTATCCTCAAACTAACACAATATTCCAGTTGTAATTCCTCTAGGGTCTCTAACTAACTTGTATCAACAAAGGGTTTACTAGTCTGCCTCTTGAGGTACGGTTCTAACTCAATTCCTAGATTATTGGCTATGATTAATCATCAAAGATCATGATCAATTCTTAAACTTGATCAACTCTAAAACTCCATGCTATACCTTTACAATCCTTAAGTCATATCTAATAACAGCATAACTAATGATCTACATTATTTATCGATAAGCAATTATACGTTTCTCACAAGCACGACTAACTATATGCTGGAAAAATTGAAGGCTTGGTCAATTAAGTACTTATATCTAATACCTCTAAGTCTAACTCTATTGGTCATTCTTCTATTCCTATCTCCAACAGTTCATTTAAGGTTTGACTCATCCAACATAGAGTTGGTTGACTAGTCTAACTTAGTCTTACATATTCCTAGATCACACTTTTTCTCGATATTATTAATTAATAATCCTCTTCCTAGGACAATTTTCTTATCCTCTAAGAAAATTTTCTTTTTCCAATATCTCATATTCTGATTTCGGTATCCTCCAGGTTAAAATTTCCTCAAATTTTTTTACAACTCCCAAAGTTTATGTATAGTCATTATCATCATGCTTCATTAATTTGTTTTCATCCTGCCGGATCATCGGATTTTAATTGCTATTATCCTTTGAAACTTCCAAGTGGTCGCCCTTCAAATTCAATACTTATCATCAAAGAATTGTTTTTTGTACTATGCCTAGTCAACCTGTATGGGTTTATGATAGTTCTATGCAGAACTCTATCTAACTCAACCAGAGGGTGGCATTGTTTGGCTTAATGGTCCTCATGTCCCTTGTTATGGTTAAACCCTGTACTATTCTCTATTCCACATCCTATCTTGCTAGAGTGTCTGTACAAGCCTACCCATCTTAGCTAATCACCTAGTCCTGTCAATCATGGGTTACTATATCCTACAAGTAAAACTTTCTAGCTCAATGTGATAATTTACATAATGACGTCGAATCACCAATTTACGACTCAACAAATCATTCAACTAGAGGGATTTTCCTATAAAACCTAAACCTCGATCGAAATGCCCTTCTTACTATTAGTATATCTAGTAGTGATGTCTATCCAACCTCTATATACCCTAAATAAACACGTATGATAAGATAATACTGAAATGATTGTCAAACACTAAGGTTCGTCCTTCCGATAGAGGAAAAGACGAGAATTCATAAATAAAAATTCAAGATTGGTATGATTGAGTACAAATATAAAATTTCAAGGACGGTAGTAGAACTCAAAAGAATTTCCAATAGCAGTAGTGGATTGAGATTCTAATATATTATCCTAATGCAGGCTCGTTCGGGACAATAACGTAATCGAAACGATTTATCTGGACCTGCATGGGCTACCACAAAAATATGTCACGCCCTAGTTCCAAAATATACAGAAACTTGAGATGCAAACAAGCTAACTAATACAATCTGGGATAAGTTTCCAATCTAATAGACTTATCCCTAGACGTACTACGCTGTCAAGGGTACTAAAAGCATCTGATCATCTATATCTCAATCCACAGTAATGAAGCGAATATCAAGAATGAACATAATATATTAAAGTTGGCCACCCAGTAATATAAATGTTCGAGAAAGCTCGAGAAAGGAATAAGCATACAAATAATATGTTACATAGCAGCATAAATCAAATAAAGATAAAATATATACAGAAAAAAGTAAATAGAAATACCAGATTATATATATATATATATATATATATATATATATTTATATATATATATATATATATTAAGGTGTGTATATATATACCTGAAAGCTTAGTGCATCACGCAGCACCTGTCCAGCTACTCTTTACTACATGCTCAGCAAATACCCGAAGAGATCACTAGGTCCTCAACGAGACGTAATAAGATACAGAAATACATGCCATAATATGAACTGAATAAAATGAACAACCTGAATCATAACACGGTCTAATATCCAGTTCATAACTCTGATCAATCATGAACAATGGATGACATACCGGCACATGATAAGTCACTGTCCCATGATATGGTCTGATATGGGTACTCGAACTAATCATTCTATGTGAATGCATGTTGACGATAACTTTGGAATGCATGGGTGGGTGGATAAGGATTTGCGTTGAAACACAGGCCGACGTCGGATCATGAGCCGATGAATGTACACATACAAGCGTACCTGCCGATCCTACCTAGCGTATAGCTAGTGACCGCTGCAAGATATACACTCTAGCATGTACATACTCCTACCTGGACAACCCTGAGGCTAAAAAATATAACTGGTTGTCCCATACGCCTTCTGATAGTCTTCTCTGCCCATGAACTGTGTAAGTCATATCCATGACTCAGACAATCCGTATCTCAATGCATCTCTAACCTAGACAACATCTAACTCTATATGTACTGACACACGAGCCACTCGCACCGATGATCAGTCGAATGTTTAAGTTTGTGCCAACATAATGAATCCTCACTCACAATGACATATAATGTCTCGTGATAAGTCATAATAGTTATTCGGGATAACTTCACCATTCTAGGTACGTCTACTAACTCTAAGTCACACCACGCATCCATAACATTGATACCATCATCGATAGTACCCGTCATCCCTGGACGCACAATACCAGTGTCACCAACTAATAATACAGAAATATATGTGAATAATTTAAACAGAACAAGTATGACAAATATTTTTTCTGGGGTGAAGCGGTGATCCGATGATGTCCTGCAAGCGAATAATCAAGTCCAAGAAAGGTAGCAACATAGGAGTCTCCATGAACGTCTCTGGATGCTAAAACAAACATCACCAATATTTTTAGAATAAGAAAAATAGCTAAGTTAGACTATCCATAAGTCTAATTCTGGACACAAGGGTAAAATGGTAATTGCGGGTCAAAATGTGGTCCGCCGTTGGGCCCACTTGCACCAAAATTTATGTCAGGATTAATGTCATCAAAATATAGCAAACTATATATCCACGAGTCAAGAATGATGATATGAACCCAACAACATATCCAGAATTGGAATTCGATAAGCCAATCTCAAAATGATCTGTTGACTCGGACTATGGTACCCGATTTACACCGAAATACGTACCAGGCCAAATTCACTAAATCTAGAAAACTATATATTAACGAGTCTAGAATGATGATACGAACCCAATAATAAATCTAGAATTGGATTTCGATGAGCCAATCTCAAAATGACCCGTTGCCTCGGACTGTAGGACCCAATTTGTACTGAAATGTGTGTCGGGGCCCATGTCCGCCAATTCTAGAAAACTATATATGATTTTGGGGCAGAACGATGCCACGAGTCCAGTACTGGTGTTAGAATTAGAATTCAAAGTCCATGGTCCAAAATTTGAATTTTACAAGTTAAAAATTACGAATTCGAACGACCAATTTTGGCGTCAAATTCAACCAATCAAATGAACTCATAATAAAATTAAATTTTTATCACAAGGAGAGGGTTATACCAACTGTGCACAAGAACTGGTAGCTCGTCAAATGGAGTTGCAACAGAGAAGAAACAAATTCGTGAATTTGGCTCCACAAAACTGTCAAAAATAAATATAATTATTCGCGCAACTTGGTGGCCAATTTTGATCTAGTAAATGATCGAATTTTTAACACCCTATTTTCCAAATGAGGGTAATTTTGTAATTATAATAATTATTTATTAATATTTATTTCATATTATTTTTTTTGATAATTTTTAATCATTTTTTAAACTATTTAAAAACTGCTCTAAGTCATGACTTGTGATTTTGATGTGCTGCTAGTCAAAGAGACTGCATGACCTAGAGCCTAACCATGTCATTAGGATAATTTAATTATCATTTTAGCTTGAGGGTATTCTTGTCATTTTGAATTTATTTAAATTAATATATATTTAATTGGAATTTAATATGATTATTGGAATGGTGTAATTTAAATATAATTTAATTAATTGCCTTGTATTTTGTTTAGCCCTAACCTAGATTTGACCTAACCTAGATTAGTTATAGCTAGACTTAGCTAACCATGGTTAGTGTTAGTTAGTATTTATTAGTCTTGGTTAAGTCATGTTAGTTAGAGCTAACTAGGTTGCCTTTAGGTCAAGTGTGAAACCTAGGCTTGAGGACCATTGATTAACTAGATGGATTGATAGAAATTGATCAAATCCTAAAACCCTAGCCCTAACAATCATGGCCGGCCACTAGGGCATAATCCCCTATAAAGTCTCTCTCAAAACACTTGCCTCTTTTGTTCATTCTCTCCATTTTGCAAGAACAAGGTTTGTCCCTATAGAAACCCTTTCCTATTTTAATTAATATAAATCCTTTTTCATTCAAACTTCTTCCATGGTGACCTAATTTATATTCCCCTACTGTTCATGGAGGCTATTCTCAGATTTGGGACAATTTGGAGCTTGGGGCTAGCTAGAAGGATCCCACATTTTGAAGCTTTCTTTGAGGAAGAACACCAATAGGTAACTTCTTATTCCCTCCATGAAATTTTGATTTCTATGCATGGATAGAAAGCCCTAGGTGTCCTCTAACTGTAGGAATAGGTTTTGCAAGGATTTGTGTCCTTTACGTGTCCGTATCGGACACGTATCAGTGTAGATACATAGGTGTTCGACGAAATGCCACAGTGGGCATTTCGATCCTATTTTCTGATTTTGTTTGAATAGAAGATTAGGTTTTAGTGTCACTTATAGGTTTCTAAGTGTCTAAGCATGTTTTGTGTCGTGTCGGAGTCGTATTGGACCCGTGGACACGCCCCGCGCGCACGCGGTTAGCTGTCCTGCTACCCGTATGTCCGTACGACCGTTCTAGGGCTCGTGGACACGTGAGATTGGACATGGAGCTAGGGACAGTGTCTGACACGATACTCCCAAAGTCTCGTGTCCAATGGTCTCGTGTTGTGTGAGCTAGGACACGTGCACGGGTTCACTACTGTGCGTGTACTGTGCAGTGCTGAGTTCGTGTGGGGTTTTGGACACGTTCGTGTCAGGTTTTGGACACGATATGGGTGTACATCACGTGCACGTATTGCTTGTTAATCACCAACTCTTAATTCACCAAATTAACATGATTTTGTTATTCGAATTTGAAGTTTCCATGAGGACTGATACATGCTTCTGTTTTGTTAATACACTGAGTTCATTTCCAGTTTCAACCTATTTAATTAATGATTTTTGTCATATTAATTGATTGTACATGTGTATTAGTTCATGTTAGATTGGTTTTATATATTAGACTAGATTTTATGTTCAAGAATGGGATTTCGAACATTGAATTGGACTGTTGACTGATACTTGCTTTAGTTTTCAAATCCTGAGATTCAATTCCTGTCTAAAACCGATTGTAATGATTAATTTCATGTTTGATCACTTGAACATGTGTATTAGCTACTGATGGTTAGGATTTCATTAAGGTTTTGGATTCAAATTGCTGAAATGGAATTCGAGCAATGGCAATGGGCTGTCTAATGTGACTGATACTCACATTTCAGTTCTTATTTTTATTTTATTCCCTGTTTTAAACTGTCAATTGATTTCCATCTTTCAAACTAAATTCTGAAATGTTTTGCCATATTCAGTCAATCACATGATGCGAGTTCGCATTGGATCAAATGCATGTTAGTTTTCGTTCATTGTTGAATAGGATTTCGATTAAGGTTAACTGTCATTGATTTTTTGTGTTGAAAAAAAACTGAATTTGAATTCTAAATTAAATTCTAACTTTGATTTCCAGTTTCAACTGAATGGAATGTGTCATTGCCTGTTTAAATACCACTCTATGTATATGGGTAGTTCACTGTTGATTCAATTAATTGATTCATGAACTGTCAATTTGATTTTTCCTTATTAAACTGTCACATGATTTTCCTAAATCTGAGAATATCACTGACTTTGATTTCCATTCCTGTCAACTGATTCCAATGCTAAATTTCCTATGTTAAATCATCATAATATTGTTGAATGATGGGATGGTGTTGGGACAATGGGGTTCGATTTGAGTTGTACTATCATGTTGATACACTCACTGATTTCCATTCCTCATGACACTGTCTCCACACTCACACCCCCACACTCATATACACACTACTTTAAAACTCATGACACACATGGTTTACACATTGCTAGTCCTATAACTAAGACACATGTTAACTCAAGTTCACTTACCCACTCACTAATTCTAAACTGTCATACACTCTATGTTCACCCACCATGCCACATGCCACTATATTCCACTCTCACACAGGAACACTCATGACACAAACACACACAGGAACACACATGTACACACACATTCCTAATCTAGCACTCTACTGTTCACATGATTCACGCACACCCCTTGACACAAATGCAAGTTCCCTCTACCTATCACTCTATATATATGCATATATATATATATATATATATATATATATATATATATATATATATATATATATATATATAATATATATATAATATATATATATAAATATATATGTGTGTGTGTGTGTGTGTGTGTGTGTGTGTGTGTGTGTGTGTGATACATATATTATTATGTAGCCTATATATGTATAATGTGGTTATTATATTAATTTAGATATAGTTTAATATTTTAAGGTGTGAATGTGTATGATATAGCTATATGGCCTATGGCCTATATACAGGGCATGTAGGCTATGGGGGTATACCTATGGCTTATTGCCTATGGGTATGGCTTGAATGCCAGTTAAGTGTGTAGTTGACTTGTATAGCCTAGAAAGTGTGTGTGCTTACTAGAATAGGCTGGTTAGGCTTAGTGAGACTTGTTTGGCTTAGGCTTGACCTAGTTGACCTAGTTTGACTAGTCTAGTTGACTAGAGTTGACCGAGAGTTGACTTTAGTCCAGTTTGACCCCAAACTTCATGTAGATGCATTGTAGCAGTCTGTTATATCATTTTGGACTTATAGTGACTTGTACTATTCTATAGGAGACAGACACCACTCCTCGGACAGTAGATACTCTTCAGATACTTAGGATACAGACGAGTACATTCTCCGATCATTTCATATCCTGCTTAAGAGTATATTTCCTGCTTTAGATTACTTTACATGATGCTGACACGTTGGAAACACGGATTAGAACTATATGGATCTTGTCGTGCGATGTTATCTCCTTAGCGGATACATTAGGTATTTCATGTTCGTGTACTTTATCATGAGCATCGTGTACTCCTTGTGTTCGTGCTTTTCGTGTACAAATCGTGTAAAATCGTGTATACTCATATGCTCACATGATCTTCGTGTACGACTATACTTCGTGTGCAATAACATAACTTGGGTAGATCCTTGTGTATAGATTGGGGCGGGGGAGTAGAAGTGGTTATGTAATCAATCCAGTAGATTACTCGTGTACAACCTTTTTAGATTACTCATGTACAACATCGTGTCGTTTATATAACCGTGAACCTAGAGGTATGTAGCTTAGTCAAGGACTCTGTAATTATCGTAGCCTTGCTCACTAGCATGACGAAGACTCTGAACAACATAATTTTGGACAAACGCATATGATTATCATACCCTTCTGTTGTTATAAAAAATGTATTTCATCATCAAATAACTTAGGAGTAGGAATATTTAGTTTTATAGAGCTTATTCATATGTAGTTCTTTCATAGTGTAATGATATGATGACTTGTAGAGTGTCTGTACCCTAGAGATGATAGTTAGCATTGGTATTAGAATAGTAACCTATTGTAAATGATTTATCTGTTATTTATAATTCCAACCAGTTACATATAGGATGTTAGTATACCTTACAGCCTTGATGATTGTTATTATTTTCCCTTACCTTTTTCCAGTGAGGCACCCATGACCAGATCATGTCCTTGAATATAGTTGTAGTTTTACCTAAGACTGAGATGTCTATATATATAGATAGGCTACAGATGATATTGGCAAATGGGATATGGGTTTGGTTGGTATCTATAGGTCATTGTTGTATAGGATTATTGACATGTTGTTAGCCTATATTGGTCCAGTTTCTATTTTAGTTAAGTTCTCTTTGTGTTGAGTTCAGTCATATTTGATCAACCTTTATAGGCAGTGTGCAGACCCTTCACTAGATACCATGTTCCCTTGGATCATACTTGTACAAGTTGTTCACTGTATCTCTTAGCATTTTATCTTACTTGATAGCCTTATAATACCCTTCATTATAACCTACAGTATCTGTCCTATAAAACCTTTTTGGGCAGGGTTGTTCAGTCCATTTATGACAGTTGTATTCATTGGGGATATAATGTGGGTTGTTGATAAGAGTTCTCCCTTAACCACTATTCTGTCCCAACACACCCTGTAGTATCTGACCTCTTATTGGAGTGATAGGCATGTGGTAGGGAGTTGGTGTTATTAGATTTTGAGTAGAGTTGAGGTGATGAGGGTAAAGTATATATATATAGCTTGTATATATGTAATGTATTTTGATTTGGTACGTAGCCTGTACTCATTTGCCGTATACTGCCTATTGCATTCTCTGTACACCAGTTTGGTTCACTTCTTTCAGACCACTGTCCTGCATATAGTTAGTGCAGCCAGATAGAGAGGAGAGGCCAGGTTGATCTAGAGGCATGTTTCAGTCACCATGTAGGTTTTCTTTCACTTTGACTTTACAAGTAGACCCAAATGTCCTGTCCTTTAGCTTATAATTTTAGTCTCCTTAGCATCATTTCCTTTTGCCTACACTGATGATTCAGACCATTCATCCTTAGCCTAATTTTTAAGCACTGTTCAGTTCTTTATGAGTTTAGTCTACTTTAACCCTTTAATGATCAGTTATATGTATATATATAGATAATATACCAAGGATATATGTATAGGGTTGTTGTTATTAAGCTTATGTATATGTGGTATTGGGATTGTGTGCTTAGAATATAGGTATTTAGTTATGGGTGACTTGATAGGATTGGAAAGTTAAGAGCTAGCCTATTATAGAGTTTTTCTTTTGCTAATCTCTAGTTGCCAACACCTAGATAACTAGCATAGGTGAAATCCTAAAAAGTTGACCAGTTGATGACCAAGTACTTGGATGTTAAGAAATTGACTAGTTGTTGACCAGTAGTTGACCATTGTCAATGTTTAACTTAGTTGACTGGAGATAGGATTAGAAGTAGGTTGTTGTTGTGTTGATGATCATGTTTGATTATTTAGTAACTTGAGACCTTGCTTGTGATTAAGTTGGAGACATAGTTTTTCTGCAGATATCTCCGACTCGTGGTACTATACGTTTTGGTGGTGGTGGGAAGCTTAGCCCGTGCTTTATCGGACCTTTCGTGATCAGTGGGAGGGTCGGTGATGTGGCTTATAGGCTAGACTTGCCACCTGCACTAGTGGGTATCCATAACGTATTCCACGTATCACAGTTGAGATGGTACATGGCTGACCCTAGCCATGTACTTGACCATTCAAATATTGAGGTAGGGCCTACGCTCAGTTATCCAGAGTAGCCAGTGGAGATTCTGGATCGCCGAGAGAAGGTGCTGAGAAACCAGGTGATACCCTTGGTTTGTGTCGCATGGAGGCATCATTCTATAGAAAAGTCTACCTGGGAGAGGAAGGATAAGATGTGCGAGCGATACCCATATCTGTTTGTACCGTGAGGTATGATTATCTATCATTCTCATCAGTGTAGTTTCGCCTTTTAATTTCGAGGACGAAAATTTTCTAAGGTGGGTAGGATTGTAACACCCAGTTTTCCAGATGAGGGTAATTTTAAAATTTTGTAATTATAATAATTATTTATTGATATTTATTTCACATTATGATTTTTGGTAATTTTTAATCATTTTTTAAACTATTTAAAAACTGCTCTAAGTCATGACTTGTGATTTTGATGTGCTGCTAGTGAAACCCTAGAGACTGCATGACCTAGAGCCTAAACATGTCATTAGGATGATTTAATTATCATTTTATCTTGAGGGTATTCTTGTCATTTTGAATTTATTTGAATTAATATATATTTAATTGGAATTTAATATGATTATTGGAATGGTATGATTTAAATATGATTTAATTAATTGCCTTGTATTGTGTTTAGCCCTAACCTAGATTTGACCTAACCAAGATTAGTCATAGGTAGACTTAGCTAACCCTGGTTAGTGTTAGTTAGTATTTATTAGTCTTGGTTAAGTCATGTTAGTTAGAGCTAACTAGGTTGCCTTTAGGTCAAGTGTGCAACCTAGGCTTGAGGACCATTGATTAACTAGATGGAATGATAGCCATTGATCAAATCCCAAAACCCTAGCCCTAACAATCATGGCCGGCCACTAGGGCACAATCCCCTATAAAGTCTCTCTCAAAACACTTGCATCTTTTGTTCATTCTCTCCATTTTGCAAGAACAAGGTTTGTCCCTACAGAAACCCTTTCCTATTTTAATCAATATAAATCCTTTTTGATTCAAACTTCTTCCATGGTGACCTAATTTACATTCCTCTACTGTTCATGGAGGCTATTCTCAGATTTGGGACAATTTGGAGCTTGGGGCTAGCTAGAAGGATCCCCCATTTTTAAGCTTTCTTTTAGGAAGAACACCAATAGGTAACTTCTTATTCCCTTCATGAAATTTCAATTTCTAAGCATGGATAGAAAGCCCTAGGTGTCCTCTAACTGTAGAAATAGGTTTAGCAAGGTTTCATGTCCTTTACGTGTCCGTATCGGACATGTATCAGTGTAGATACCTAGGTGTTCGACGAAATGCCACAGTAGGCATTTCGATCCTATTTTCTAATTTTGTTTGAATAGAAGATTTGGTTTTAGTGTCGCTTATAGGTTTCTAAGTGTCTGAGCACGTTTTGTGTCGTATCGGAGTCGTATTGGACCCGTAGACACACCCCGTGCGCACGCAGTTAGCTGTCATGCTATTCGCGTGTTCGTACGGCCATTCTAGGGCTCGTGGACACGTAAGATTGGACACGGAGCTAAGGACAGTATCTGACACGACACTTCCAAAGTCTCGTATCCAATTGTCTCGTGTCGTGTGAGCTAGGACACGTGCACGGGTTCATCACTGTGGGTGTACAGTACAGTGTTGAGTTCGTGTGGGGTTTTGGACACGTTCGTGTCAGGTTTTGGACACGATATGGGGTGTACATTACGTGCACGTATTGCTTGTTAATCACCAACTCTTAATTCACCATATTAACATGATTTTGTTATTCGAATTTGAAGTTTCCATGAGGACTGATACATGCTTCTGTTTTGTTAATACACTGAGTTCATTTCCAGTTTCAACCTGTTTAATTAATTATTTTTGTCATATTAATTGATTGTACATGTGTATTAGTTCATGTTAGATTGGTTTTACATATTAGACTAGGTTTTATGTTCAAGAATGGGATTTCGAACATTGAATTGGACTGTTGACTGATACTTGCTTTAGTTTTCAAATCCTGAGATTCAATTCCTATCAAAAACCGATTGTAATGATTAATTTCATGTTTGCTCACTTGAACATGTGTATTAGCTACTGATGGTTAGGATTTCATTAAGGTTTTGGATTCAAATTGCTGAAATAGAATTCGAGCAATGGTAATGGGCTGTCTAATGTGACTGATACTCACATTTCAGTTCTTATTTTTATTTCATTCCCTGTTTTAAACTGTCAATTGATTTCCATCTTTTAAACTAAATTCTGAAATGTTTTGCCATGTTCAGTCAATCACATGATGCTAGTTCGCATTCGATTAAATGCATGTTAGTTTTGGTTCATTGTTGAATGGGATTTCGATTAAGGTTAACTGTCATTGATTTCCTGTGTTGAAAAAAAACTGAATTTGAATTCTAAATTAAATTCTAACTTTGATTTCTAGTTTCAACTGAATGGAATGTGTCATTGCCTGTTTAAATACCACTCTATGTATATTGGTAGTTCACTGTTGATTCAATTAATTGATTCATGACTGTCAATTTGATTTTTCCTTATTAAACTGTCACATGAGTTTCCTAAATATGAGAATATCACTGACTTTGATTTCCATTCCTGTCAACTGATTCCAATGCTAAATTTCCTATGTTAAATCATCATAGTGTTGTTGAATGATGGGATGGTGTTGGGATAATGGGGTTCGATTTGAGTTGCACTGTCGTGTTGATACACTCACTGATTTCCATTCCTCATGACACTGTCTCCAAACTCACACCCCCACGCTCATATACACACTACTTTAAAACTCATGACACACATGGTTTACACATTGCTAGTCCTATAACTAAGACACATGTTAACTCAAGTTCACTCACTCACTCACTAATTCTAAACTGTCATACACTCTATGTTTCACCCCACCATGCCACATGCCACTATATTCCACTCCCACACAGGAACACTCATGACATTGTAGAAGCATGGAAAGTATCAGAATGATGATCTATACGGCTCGGAACAGGAGAACCCCATACAGGAGCAGTCCTATGCGGTTCAGAGAGACTCTTAGTCTCATACGGCTCGGGACAGGAGAGTCCATGCGGCTTACATAGGGACAGTCCTATGCGGTTCAAAGAGCCCCCCAGCCGTATGCGGTTCAGAAGTACATGCGGCTCACATACGACCAACAGAGATATGCGGCTCGATCAACACCACGTGTCCCCATGGGACCCCTTCACACAGCTGGCCATCGAGTAATGGCCCTATTCAATGCTCAGCCATGATTTGACAGTTGACGGCTCTGACATGAAGTGTCATAATGGTCCTGTCATAATGACAGACTCTTTGGGAATAGGAGAAAATCTCTGACACGATCCGAGATTGACACGTGGCTACTCCCATGCGGCTCCAGCAAAGAACAGCTTCATGCGGCTAGCGAGAATCATCTTCCTGCGGCTCACCAAGAAGCCATCCCATGCGGCTCGCAAGTATTATACCTATGCGGCTCACCGAGAAACTATCCCATGCGGCTCGTAAGTACCATACCTATGCGGCTCACTGAGACGCTGTCTCATGTAGTTCATAGATATCATGCGGTTCTGACAGGGTCCACCATTAAGACACGTGGCAGAGATTCAATGGTCCCCCCCGACTTAATAACTGGTAGCAAGGATAATTATAGGATGCAGATCAATCAGAGATTTACCAGATCCTAATGACCATATTTAACGTTATCCTCATAATTATGAGATCAGGTCATATCATTCATGATCAAGCCAATAGGACACGTGGTGAGAAATCTAAGCTTAACACAACCAATCATGAAGATTTAAAGCAATCAGCATTAATCATTCACAGGATTCAATACTATCTCCATTTATGGCCCAGATCCTTCACGCCCTAAACTAAGGGTCCAGATTGATTATACATCAGGCCGCCGCCACTTTGAGAATGGGTAATCATCCAAACCCTAATGATGCCCCCACTATTATAAATAGCAAGGTGCTATTCCCTTGTGAGATATACGCGATCAGAGAAAGAAATACAGGGAGACTCCCCCAGTAATCAGAGAGAAAAATACACAGAGAGAGAGATAAGCCAGAAGAGTAATAGAGGGAGAGCAAGAAGAGCATTTCTTCAGCAACGCTAACCATCTCTTCACAGAAGCCAAGGCTGCATACCGATCGTCCAAGGAGTAAGGCAGGGCTGCCGTCGCCTTTTCGAGCCTCTATCGTCACCCCCCAGAATCTAAAATAAACAATTATACTTAGACTGCTGTACCTAGGTTTTCGTCCCTAGGCTTTCTTTGTACAAGCGAGTTTGTAACGTGAAGTAAAAGTTTGGTCCTCCGATAATTGTTCCGTTCTTTTATATTTCATGGCAAACACAGTGGCGACTCTGCTGGGGACAAACTTCTCCACGGCTGAGGAGTTGGTGACGCAATCGGATGTAGCCAAGCTTGGCTCCACGCAACAAAAGATGGTCGCCCGGTTCGACCAATAGGCGTTCGAAGAAATGCTCTCCGACAAGAGCGCTGGCCCGGTCCAGAAGCGAGCCCACACAAAGAAGGCCCACAAGGAGTGGAGACCCCGATCCTTCGTTCCTACTGAAGCTCTTGCGGAGATACCCTCTGTTGTTCAAGACGGCGAGCAAGACTCCCCTGTGGCCCTACTCCAGACCGTAGATAACTCTGCTGTCCCCAAGTCCGGCAGAAGAAAATACTATGATGCTGGACTTGCAGGGGCAAAGAGGAACTCTATGCGATCAGAGCCGCATAAGGGTATTAGCCGCAGGGAGAAAACTCATGCGGCTACATCCGCCAGTCGCATGAAGAAAACTCATGCGGCCATATTTGTCAGTCGTATAGGTTATGCGGCTACAGTTGCCAACCACATGGATGAAACTCATGCGGCTATGGAAATCAATCGCTTGCACCCATACGGCCACAATTGCCAACCGCATGCGGTCAGCCTGCACGGTCGTGACTCCTAGCCGCATAAAAGCAACTCATCCGACAGCAGAAGACAACCGCATGCAGACAGCCTGTACGGTACCCAATTCTAGCCGCATAGCATCCGTTCCACGCTTCTCTCGTTCAGTCTTCGACCGTCTCTCGTACGGTCCTGACTCTTATGGTTCTCTGGATGATAAGCCAGACTCTGTGGTATTCAACTTGGACTCCTCCTATTACGTACCAGCAAGTGCTAAAAGGAGGAAGTCTAGGGCAGCGCGGGCTCATCAAACCCAGTCAGCTGTCCCAACCTCTGACTATCGGGGCGTCCCGTTGACTGTCACACGGGCCTCTGATGGAAAGTTGTATAGAACCGCTCGAGTCCAGCCCCCGGCGGCAAAAGGATAAAGTGGTTCCTCTGACCTGCGTGAGGTGATCCTCCACAAACGCAAGGAAAGAGGAGGAGTTTTGGTGTGTAAAGAGTCCTCGCTTGGACATCGCTGCACCCAAATCATCGTCAACTGCTGTTGCAACAATGCGGCAGTGACGGAAGATCGGCCGTCCGTCTTCCAAAGATTACGACATCCGAGCTCAGAAGACGAGGCACCTCCTGTTGTCTCCTGCAATTCCGCTCAGAAGGTTCCCGCCGAAGGGAGAGGGAAGAAGACAAGCATCTCCAGTCCCAAGATATCAACCACTACAGCTAAGAAACTGTCGTCTAAACGGTTGTCCTCCACCGGAGTATTCCAATACACCCGTTCAAAGACGAAATCTGTCGCAATAGGAAATTCATTATCCCCATCGCTGGGGGTTGTGGGAACTGGAGGTAGCACTCCTCTGAACATCCGCAACAATTCGATGTTTCAAGGAGTCAAGCTCGGGCAAACAACTCTCCCATCAGGTACAACAGACGCTGATGTCCCCGAGAACATCCATGACTCTCAAGACGAAGCAAGCTCTGAGGATGGGGATATCGTTCTCTCCGAGTCCGAGCCCGAAGAGAACATTCCCACCTATCCCGATGACTTTTCGGTGCATGGGTACGACTCGGAGGGCACATCCTCCACCGTTCCTTCCATCACTCCTCATGCAAGGACGGTGTTCATGACGGACAGCAATCAAGGTGGTTCCAGTGATCGCCAGCGCATCGACAATCTCGAAGCAATATTACTTGCTTTGGTCAAGTCTGTAGACGAGATTAAAGCGGCCCTTCCAACTCTGCAAGGAGGAACGCCTGGCCAAACAAGCGGGGGTCCCGCGGTCAATGCGGACTCGAAGTCGACAGCACCAAACCCGGGCAATAACCCTCCCGAAATAACAACCCCTACCGCGACAGATGAGGCCCGAGAAGTAAGAAGAGAGGTCCAGGAGCTCCGAGCCATGTTCCATGCCCGAGAAAACGCTCAAGACCTCAGAATACGGCAACCATACCCTGCCGAATGGAGGGATGTTCCATTCCCACCAAAATATAAGTCGTTCAATATCAACCCGTATGATGGCAAGACCTCAGCAAGTCGGTACATCACTTACTTCGAGGTCACCACCGACCATCTGCCCCATGATGATGCTATCCTCACGCGATTATTCATTGGGGCATTGGAAGGAGTCGCTTTCGACTGGTATCGCAATCTGCCGGACAACTGCATCCACTCCTTCGCCGGCTTCAAGCGCCTGTTCTTGGAGCGATTCTACGAAGTAGGACAGGACGTCACTATGTCCACTCTTATGGACGTCGTCCAAGGGGAGAAGGAATTGACAAGGAACTACATTGAACGGTTCCGTCAAACTGCCATGAAGCTGCCCTACAGAAATCCAGATTCCTCTTTAATTAAAATTTGCCAAAAGAGACTGCTTCCAACGATCAGTCTCTGGATGGGCGAGAGTCAATTCAAGGACTGGAAGGCATTTATCATCAGTGCCACAAGTGCCGAAGAACGACTGAAGAAGGCTCGCCAACTGGGATTGCACATCTCGGAAGGAGAAAACAAGGGCAAGCGTCCCAACAACGATAATGGGGGTAACCCCTCCAACAATCGGGACAGCAAGGAAAGCAGGCTATATTGGCCGATACAGCACAAAAACCTAAGCTGAAGCCCGCAGACAAACAATGGCCGCAAATCACTTACTCCTTCGAAGACGGTCACGTCAAGCCCATCTTAGACATGCTCATACAAGGGGACAGGATTCAGCTTCCTCCACCAAGACGGGAACCGCGGCCGGCAGAGATAGAGAATCCAAAGTACTGCCATTATCATCGTTATTTCTATCATGCTACACACGACTGCTACCAGCTGAAACGGTACATCCAAAATCTCATCGATTCGAACGCTCTGGCCATCGATTTCGAAGAGGTAACCGTGTCGGCCAATATGGTGTTCGTACAATTCGGCAGCTTCCCTCCGACGGAGACTTAAGACGGGGTGGTCCCCGTCCCTCTAGCGACAATGGAGATTACCAATCTTCCACCTCCCCGAGATCGGGCTGCCGGTCTAGTACCCCTCACCACATCACGAGGGGAGGTCATGTGGATCCATCCAGACTTGGTGTCAGAAGTGACTCGGCCCACACCATCTTCCACCGACAAAAAGAAAAGTGGAAAAGTCAGGACCTACCACACAATCTCGACAGACAACGAGGAAGCTACAGCCGTCGTCACGCGGTCCGGAGCGCAATCCCAACCTGTGGTTGACAATCCAGCTGAAAATCATCAATCCACTACAACTGATGCTCCGGGACCGGCTCAGCCTTCGACGACCGACAAGCCTAGGCCGAAGGAGACTCGCTTCGACAAATCTCTCCGAAAAGACGCAGCCCAAGGGCTAGAGAGGCCCTACAACTTTGACATCTTAGCACAATTGGCTAACACACCGGCCAAGTTGTCACTATACGAACTCCTAAGACTCTCCAAGGACGTTCGTATTGCATTAAGCGAAGTACTCCAAAATGCCTATGTCTATCTGGCTCAATCCAACCTCACTGGGGAGGACTCACCCGTGGATCTCCAAGATAGTGCCCACACAGGAGTAATGCCCAACATCGTCTTCACTCCGCAGGACAAGCTCATCAAAACCAACCTACACGATCGTCCGCTATACTACACGGGATACATCGGCGACGTGAAGGTGGATCGGATGCACATAGATCCTGGCTCTTCCATAAGCATCATCCCGAAGGGTTTTCTATATCATCTCCGCATCCCAATGCATCGCCTGACACCTACAAGCACCGCCATCAGCGGTTTCAATTCGGGCAGGAGCTACCCTATTGGGAAGATTCGTCTGAAGTGTCAAATTGGCGACCTCCATTCTGAAGTCACCTGCTACGTCATAGATGCAGACACTTCTTACAACATCCTCTTGGGGTGCCCATGGATACACGATTACATGATCGTGCCTTCCACGCTGCACCAGTGCTTCAAATATGTCGATAAACACGGCTTTGTGAAGACGGAGTTTGCTGACATCGATCCCTTCAAAGGGGTCGAATCTTACTACTCAGACTCCTGCCTATACGAAAAGTCGAAGAGGCACCTTGATGAAGGAAATGAACAAGCTGGTACCGAAACGGCCACGGGATCAGAAGGACCCCTAACGATCCACCTCCAAGCTCGCAAACCGGGCAAGTCCGCACCCCTTACTGCCACTCTGCGGAAGGACGCGATCAGCCTCTCGGCACAAGAAGAGCAGATGATAATCCGACTGCCAAGGTCCGACCAAGTGCCGAGACCCACAACGAGGCCACTGACAATCAGACTGCCGAGAGTCAGTCAACCCCAAACGGAGAAGCTCAATCCTTCTGATAAGCCACTGACGATACGCCTTCCTAAGAAGGGTCGTCACTCCGATGAAGGTCTGACACTTCTAGCGAACCAGCCACTCCTCGCTCCACGTCAAGTGCCAAACTGGGGGTCTCTAGTCTGCCAACAACTCCATGCTCTACTCCATCAGCTGAACCTTTGACAATCAATCTGCCCAGGACGTCCTCTCAGTCTTTATTTACACAAGGGGTAGCCGAAGAGGAACCGAAGTTAGCCAAATATGTGGCTGCCCACACTGATGTTCCCTCCGCTGATGATGTAATCCCCCTAGAAAAGATACCTTACTTCATCAATAAAGGGTTATCTTTGAACTACACCGAGCTCCATAAGCTATGTACAATGTATGCTATGGAACATGGTATAGGCACTCACCTACACACACAAGTGACAAATATGTACACCGCAATCCAGCTTACTCAAGTAGAAGATGCTTACCAAATAATCGAGGGAGGGGATCATCCGATCATCTTCGGCCGGACGAACAACCCGCATCCCTTCACCATAGAGGAAGCCGACCTCGGGTCAGATGCCGGAAGACTGCCTCTGTATCTTTATAGCCCCCAATCCAAATATCTCATGCAGAAACAGGGGTATGATCTGGAGACGACACCAGGTTTGAACTACGGCACTGGGCGACGATTACCTTTGAAACCGCCGGTCCCGGCAGGCAAACCACGAGACTACTATAGCAAAACTCGATGCGTATGTAACGCCTACTACGACCCTGAGAGTTCAGATGAAGAATGCGACTGGCAGTCACATTCAACCGGGTCATCGACTTCGGACTCGGATACCAGCATCGGAGATGTGTTCAGACAAGTCATGACAGTAACATGGTATTCGCCGACGCTTACGAAGAAGACGAAGACATCCCCAAAATCCTCGAGCTAGAGCCGTGGGCCGAACAATTAGATGCACAATGGGAAAAGCAGTTCGAACAGAGAGAACCTCCTACTGAAGATGAAGTCATACAGGCTGACCTCGGCAGCGAATCTTCTCCAAAACCAATTTTCGTCAGTAAAAGCCTAGCAGACGAAGAGCGGGAGTCGCTGCTAGAACTTGTCAGAGAGTACATTTATGTGTTCGCCGGGAGCTATAAAGATATGCCAGGGTTAAATCCCGACATTGCTCTTCACAAACTCAATATTCGGCCAGATGCGAAGCCAGTCAAGCAACAACAGTGAGGCTTCCGCCCAGGCATTATGGACGCGATCGAAGCCGAAGTCAACAAACTGATAGCCAGCGGCTTAATCCGTGAGGAGCAACATCCCGATTGGGTCGCCAATATAGTACCCGTCCTCAAGAAGAATGGAAAGATTCGAATCTGTATCTACTTCCGCAATCTGAACGAGGCGTACCCCAAAGATGATTTCCCCCTTCCTATCACAGACATCATGATCGACAATACCTGCAACTTCGAACGTATGTCATTCATGGATGGCTTCTTGGGGTACAACCAAATCAAAATATCTCCTGATGACGAAAAGCATACATCATTCCGAACGCCAATTGGTACGTACTGCTACACAGTCATATCTTTCGGTTTGAAGAATGCTGGCGCCACCTATCAAAGAGCCATGAGCATCATCTTCAGAGACCACTTACGCAAGACAGTGGAGTGCTATGTTGACGATATAGCCGTTAAGAGCCGCTGCAACCATCTGCAGGATCTAAGGACGGTATTCGACCTAATGCGAGCGCACAATTTAAAGATGAACCCTACGAAGTCCTTTCTGGGCGTATCCAGTGGAAAGTTATTGGGCTTCATCATCACGGCACAAGGTATCCATGTAGACCCTGAGAAGACAAAAGCAATCATGGAGATGGGTCCCCCGAGAAACCTCTGCGAACTCAGAGGCCTTCAAGGGAGACTAGCTTACATCAGGAGGTTCATTTCCAACCGCTCCGGGCGATGTTGGCCGTTCACCCATCTCATGAAAAAAGGAGTCTCATTCGTATGGGATGAGGAATGCCAGCGTGCTTTCGATAGCATCAAACAATATTTGTCAAATCCTCCAGTCTTGGTGGCCCCGGTTCTCGGAAAACCATTTCTGCTCTATGTACAAGCAATAGAACACTCCCTCGGGGCTCTGCTGGCACAAAACAATGACACAGGCCATGAGCATGACATATATTACCTCAGCCGAATGATGATTGGGCCAGAACACCGATACACCGCTGTGGAGAAGGAATGCCTTGCCCTGGTGTTCGCCATTCAGAAAACACGACACTATGTCATCGGACAAACGATACATGTGATCTCACGAGTCAACCCTCTCAGAGTCCTCATGACTAAACCAGGCGCACTCAGCTCTCGACTCGCTATATGGGCAATATTGCTGTCCCTTTATCATATGATCTTCGTCCCACAAAAGGCAGTCAAAGGTCAAGCCCTGGCAGACTTCTTAGCAGCCCACCCAGGCTTAGAGTCCTCCAAAATATATAAAGAGATCCCAGACGAGGTCGCCGACTCACATGCAACCTCTCACGATAATATATGGCGAATGTTCTTCGACGGTGCTTCGAGGACCGGACATAAAGGCAATATAGTCGTCGGAGTCGGGGTAGTGCTGATCTCCCCTTCTGGATTGGTGATTAACCGCGCTTATTCCCTCACCGAGCCCTGCTTTAACAATGTGGCCGAGTACAATGATCTGGTCATTGGCCTCCAACTCGCAAGAGAGCGGGGGGTAGAATACCTTGAAGCATACGGCGATTCCCAACTAATCGTCAATCAGATACGGGGCTCATATGAGGTCCGCCACGAAGACATGACCCTTATCACCAAATCGCGATTGACATCATCTCGTCGTTCGAGGGATTCTTCATCGAACATGTCCCCAGACTCTGAAATATCGAAGCTGATGCCTTAGCTGGTCTTGCCGCTTCCCTAGCAGTTCCGAACTATGATCGCCAATCAGTGGATGTGATAGGCCATGAACTGGTCTGTCCCAAGAACAATGTGCAATTCGTGGCGAGTTATTCCGCCCAGATGATTGATGATGCCCCAGATTGGAGACAACCATTTATCGACTTCGTCGTCTACGACATCCTGCCCGAGAACCCAAAGGAAGCCACTTCCATCAGACAGCGTTCTCTCAGATTCTTCTACGATACAGAGACGAAAATGCTGTATCGTCGCTCCTACGATGGATTACTGCTTCGGTGTCTGTCAAATGCAGAAGCCAAAGAAGCCGTACGAGAAGCTCATGACGGTATCTGTGGGGCCCACCATCCCGGTCCTAAATTGCAAGACCGCCTTCGACGAATGGGCTACTATTGGCCCACGATGGTGGCAGATGCGATAGATTATGCTAGAAAATGCAAAGCCTGCCAAGTCCACGCGGACTTCATTCACCAACCATCCGAGTTTCTACATCCGACAGTAGCGTCCTGGCCATTCGAAGCATGGGGAATGGATATCATTGGTCCAATCACCCCACCTTCCTCCCGAGGACATCGCTTCATACTTGCAATCACTGATTACTTCTCCAAATGGGAGAAAGCTGTCCCACTCGCAGAAGTTAAGACCTCAAACATGATCAGCTTCCTTAAGCATCACGTCATCTACCGCTTTGGACTGCCCCGAAGGATCATCCATAATAATGGTCCGCAGTTTGCAAGCCACGCATTCTATCGGTTTTGCGATAAGCACCATATTCATAATATCGCTTCGACACCATACAACCCGACAGCAAACGGGTTGGCATAGGCATTCAACAAAATAATCTCAAGAAGTTTGTCTCCTCTAACAAATGCGACTGGAACGAGAAGCTCGGTGAATGCTTATGGGCTTATCGTACCACAGTTCAAACAGCCACCGGGAATACACCATTCTCCCTGGTGTACGGGAGTGAAGCAGTCCTCCCATTGGAGACTCAGATCCCCTCACTACGCGTCGCCCTCACACATCAATTGACGACAGACGAAAACCACCATCGCCGGCTACAGAAATTGGAGGCACTAGATGAAAAGTGCCTCTTGGCTCAGCAACGAATTGAGCTATACCAAGCACGCATCTCCGGAGCCTTCAACAAGAAGGTTAAAATCAGAACATTCCAGGTAGGCGATCTCGTTCTGGCAGTCCGGAGGCCGATGGTCATGACTCACAAGACCGTCGGTAAATTCCAGAAAAAGTGGGAAGGCCCATTTATCATTGAGACAGTATTCTCCAACGGTGCTTACCGCCTCGCAAAACAAAACGAAGACTTGCTCATGTTGCCCGTCAACGGCAAGTTCCTGAAGAAATATTATATCTAAACGACATTCTCTCCAGATCTTTGAGTCATGTACCCGCTGGTACCGCTGAACTCACATCTACAACATGTCAGATTATCGAGTCATGTACCGGCTGGTGCCGCTGAACTCACCTCCACATTCCCTTCAGATTATCGAGTCATGTACCCGCTGGTGCCGCTGAACTCACACTTTCTCAATATTCTAAATTACCGAGTTATGTACCCGCTGGTGCCTCTGAACTCACATTCCGTTCACTCCTTCAGATAGTAAGTCACGTATGATTATACCTCTGAACTTCCTTCCTGGAAGAGATCCTCTCTCATGATCCACTACCCGCACTTCCAGTGCACAAAAAGGGTAATCGATCCACAAATTTCCGAAACGGCCATGTCCTCATTACCTCTGAGTCGTTTTTCACTTCCACCAAAAATAAACCGCCCCCTCGCATAGAACTTCCACGTTCTCCTACCTCTGAGTCGTTCTATGTACCCCCTCTTCATTGAGCCCACTCCTGCCATGTCCTCATTACCTCTCAGTGGGAAGGCTCCATCGAAGAAACCTTCATGCTTGCCATGTCCACATTACCTCTGAGCAAGTATGTCGGTTCCCTTTCAACCTATTATCTATACCCACAATCGGAGTATGACAAGGATAATAGGTCCACAAATGTCCTCTGTTGACCACAAATGTCCTCTGTTGACCACAAATGTCCGCTTTTGACCACGAATATCTTCCGTGAAGTCTCCCCTGCCATGTCCTCATTACCTCTGAGCAGGAAGATTCTACGATAAAATCCTCATGCTTGCCATGTCCTCATAACCTCTGAGCAAATATGTTGGTTTCCTTTCATCCCATTATCCGTATCCTGAACCAGGATACACCAAGGATAATAGGTCCACAAATATCCCTTGCTAAGCTTCTTAGCATAAATCCACCATCTCACCATGCCCCGGGAGCCCAGCTGCTCTACGGCATTCTTTTTCCCAATACCGAGAACACCCATGACCACTTTGCCATGGCTGTTCCGGATATCCTGACCAAACTTGTTATCCGTACCTAAAACCAAGGTACGCCTAGGGTAACAGGTCCACAAATAATCCCCAGCAAGTCTAGTTCTACGAACACCGCAAGTACAAGAAAGAGAAGATGAGTTGAAACAGGCTCATTCATTCAAAATTCAAAGTGCTACATCATTTAGGATCACATCCTTTACAAAATCAAAACAAAACGACGAAGAAGAAAACAACAGCAAAAGAAAAACGAAAAACTGATCACTGCTCCGGGGCACATAACACCCTGAGACGGTCCGTCAGCAAGGCAACCGACCGCTCAAACCTCTGGGTAGCTCGACGCTCCGCCTCTCGAGTCAGCACCACCTCGTCCTCCAGTTGAGCATGGGCTTTCCAGTTATCCTCGAATCTCTTAAAGGCCCGCTCCAAGTTGACAGAAGAGCGGGAAACCCTCTCGGCCTCCCGAGCAATCGACTCCTGCTCCGTACGAGCAGCCTCCAGCTCCTACTCTAAGAAAGCCAACTCCCTCTGGAGTGCGAGAATCCGCTTCTTCGTATCAGCGATCCTACGAGAAGAAGACTCTTTTCGAGCCCGACAAGCCTGACTTCGACGACCCAGCCTATCGTTCGAAGCGGAGAACTTGTCAAGGTCTTCCTCCACAACTGGTCCGACAGTATCTCGAGCGAGCTTGATCCTATCCCGAGCAGCAATGAGGAAGCCCCGCTCCCGTTCAATCGTAGTAGGCAAACCCGCCTGCCGTATCGCCAGCAATTGGGTCACAAGCTGATCAGCCTCTGCCAACTTAGGCTCCAGGAGTGCAGCCAACCCCACCCCGCCAGGAAGGACTTCAAAGTTGCAACCTGACCCCGAGCGCACCGGAGAGATAGAGATAAAGGGGTCCCCCGTTCTATAGCAGCGTCTACGCCCCTTTTTAAGTGGCGATAGAAGCTGTCGACCACATCCTGCGTCACCTCGTCCAGAGCCTCCGAGGAAGCCGGTGTCAATAGGAGTGTAGCTGGCAACGCTGAAGAAGACGCAACAGAATCTGTCGCTCCTGCCATAAGAGAAACAAACTTCGTACGGAAGGACGCATGAACAGCGGCCAACTCCTCCTCAGCGGCCCGCAGAACTTGAATGCTCGGAAGGGTCGAGAGGTCAATCTCCGGAGTCGTATGATCAGCAGAGGATAAGGTGGAGACCATCGCCAGCTCCATTCCCATCTGCCCGGGGCTGGCGGGAGGCCCCTCGATATGAGACGGCGAAGGAGAGGAAACGCTCCTTTCTTCCAGATCACGGCAGGCCGAGCCTTCCCCAAAAACATCCGCGGTGGAAAGTAAAGGGTCAGGACCTGCAGGGCCAAGGCAACCATGAATCGCTTTGACCCGGAGGATATGTTGATAGAGCAAATAAGCCCCCTCACTAGTCAATATTTGGCTTATCTTACCAGTGGAGGAGTGTGGAGGCTGAGGTTCGCCTACAGCCACCGCAGCCTCTTTACCAACAGTCCCCGAGTCAGGTATAATAGACTCCTCCGCCCCTGCACCCTCGGAAGGGGATGCAACGAGATCGGCGTCGCCTTGCTGAAGTCCAGCGGTCTCGGAGACGGGCCCGAGGAAACCTTCGGCACCCCAGGCCGAGGCCTCAGCAACCTGGGAGCCTCAGCAACCTGGGAGCTTCCAGCCACCGCTGAAAGAGCCCCCGCAGAAAGTACCGTGGCACACATGTCGCTAATCAAAGCAGCAAGGGCTGGATCAACTCCAGGGACAGTAGACGGTTCATGAGAGGCCGGTTCAGCAGACGCCTACAAAGAAAAGTGATTAAGTCATATCTCCAAGAGAAAAGAAAACTATAACAAAGAGATGGCTCCGACTTGGTCTTACCTCCGGAACAGCGTCTGTACCTTCATCCCTCTCGGTAATAAGTAATCCACGAGACCTAACGGCAGCTCTCTTCACGGAAAAGGTCGCTCTGCTGTCAGAAGACTCGCGTCTGACACGTTTACGTGAGGGACCAGACATAGCTGGAGGCTGTTCTTCCCTCACTACTTCCTCTTGTGTAGTAGGCAACGGATCCTCCGCCAGTTCATCGGGTGTGGGAAGTGGTTGATCCGTTACTTCTTCACCCCCACCAGAAATGGAGTCTTCGCTATCATGATCATCCTCCTCCTCAGCCGACTCGGAAGGTTCTGATTCAGGGGGGGGAGTCTAGAGCGCTAGTTGCTTTCTAGCCTTAGCCCCCTTGGGCTTCTCCTCTAAACCGGTACCCACGATGAAACTGGTACTCGGATTGAAATTAACAGGAGGCTTTTTCGCCATAACATGATACAAAGCAACCACGTACAAAATTTCCCTCGGCGCCTTAGCATCGGGGACCGAGAAGCTGGCCCAAGTATGATAAGCATCATAATAATTCCACGCCCTGACACCATCAAGAACGCTACCTTCAAAGCCCAAACAAGGGTTGGAACAATCAAGGAATAACTGGCTATAACCAAAGTGGCGGGAAAACCTACTAGGTAGGTAAGGCTCCAAGTACACATTATCGCGGTTGCGATAAACCAGATGCGCGGGGCGGATGTTGCACAACCAGGTAAGCATATTCGGAGACAGAAAGTGAGAAGGTCCGGTACCATCAAGGTATACCTTCCTCACTTTCTCATCAAAAAAAGAGGAACAGACACAAAAAAGTCACACCCATCCACCCTTGCCAGCACCCTCCGACAAGCTGGCATAGTGTTGTATTCCCAAGACCGGCGATGGCATTTGAAAAGGAAAGCGTCTTCGTCTGTAGCATCTTTCGCTATTCCAGGTCCCATCAAAGACTTGTAGCGCATCGCCAACCACCCCATCAAATAGTGGAAAGGCAGTTCTACACGCTCAAAATCCAGCATCTTATTGCGCACAATAACTTTGGACGAGAATGTTCGAAGACCATGGTGTATGCTACACACCATAGCAGGAAGAAGGGCCAGTCTAACTCCAAATACCAGTTTAACGGCAGGAAGAATGAAGTGGCGACCGATCCTCTCGATAGAACCTGCTTCTCCCGAGACTACGCAGTTTCGTAGACATATCATTAAAAATCCAGCCAGGAGCGCCTTCTCTGACATCTGTGTGGTTCCGTAGTAAAAATAGCTAAGAGAGTCAGTTTGACTCCCGAATATGTCGCTCTTGGACCGCGACTTCTTGACGCTTGACATCAGGTCCTTTATCTCTCCATGCGTTCGAGGGGTTCGAGGAGTAACTTCGCCAGAAGGGTCAACTTTAAAAAGATAATTAACCCAGGATGTGGTGTGGGAAGCGGTCCCTTCTGAGCTATCCACCATTTTTATAGCCATCTGGTGACAAGCACTATGGTGGCACAGCAACTCCTGATACACCGCAACAAAACCTGGGAGTCGTCGGTTCAAGTCCTCGAACTCCTCATTCGACGGGGTATACACCTCGAAAGGCTCATTCCCATACGAAAGTTTGGAGACAGTATACATCTCATGGAGGGCAAGCCCCAACTCCCCTCCGGGTGCAAAGAACGTCCCCGTTCGCCGGTTATACATCTCCAAGAGTGCCACGAACAGTGGTTTATTGATAGGAAGCCCGTGACAAGTGCCCTGAATGGCATGGTAAAGTCCCACCTCTCGCAGGAATGTTCCGTAGGTCTGCAGAACCCAAGTGGTCAACTGGACCCACGTAGAAGTGGGGTTTATCCAGTTCAGCAATGCCAGTCTGCCAACGGGATAAGATTTTTTGCGAGCGAGTCGATTCAGGAATGTATCAGCTTGAGTGAGTATGAAGTTGGGACCGTATACATTCATGAAAGAGCCTGGGGCCAGACCCATCATGTACCGGAGGACGGAATCCTTACCCGCGTATACGGACCGCATGTTCGGGTTATAATGGATGTTGCCCATCAACATCCATGATTGGGTAGGAGTTAAGTTACACACCATCTTCCTATCCAACAACACCATATTGAACCACGATAGAGGATAATGACGTTCCATGAGAGGAATATGGATCGCCATCCCATCCAAAAAAAATCCCAGTTCTCAAAAATCTCTAATACTCGGGAATTCTTTATGATTAAAGCATCTCCAAAGAGGAATGAAGGCTTCAGATATAATCCATCCAGCTTCCCAGTAGTCATCATGGCACGGAAATAATGGAGGGTCTGATTCTCGATGGCATTCAACCTCTCCGAAGGCTCAATAGCAAAAAATTGATTCAGCACATGCTTAATTAAGTCGTCAAAACGCACACCCAAGGCAAACTGATTTGAACACACTATAAGTTCCCCCGCAGGATTTACTGGCAGATTAACTGAAGAAAGACAAAAGAAACAAGGTCAAAAAGACAGCCGAAACACAAATTACGTTATGCTTATGCGGCTTAGCTCAGCATATCCTCATGCGGCTCAGTTGAAAGAGCTCATGCGGATTTAGTTCGAATGGGCTTATGCGGTTCAGTTCGAAATAGGTTTATACGGTTCAGGGCGGATGAGCTTATGCGGTTCGGTTCAAAATGAGCATATGCAGATCAGTTCGGATGAGCTCATACGAGCCAGTTCGAATAAGCTTATGTGGCTCGGCTCGAAATAGGCTTATGCGGTTCAGTGCGGATGAGCTTATGCGGTCTAGTTCAAATGTTCTTATGCGGTTCAGTCCAAAACAGGCTTATGCGGTTCAGTTTGAAAGAGCCCGTGCGGTGCAAGTCCATATGAGCTTATGCGGCCCTGATGATGTAGTTATGCGGCTGCGAACAACAACTTTCATGCTGCTCAGGCCTGGGTCATATCCCATATGGCTCGAACATGAGTCGGACACGCAGTATACTTGGAAATACAGGCTCGTGCATAAAATATGCGGCATAGTCGTGACAGTTCAGGTTGATGGTCCTACCAGCAATACGTGGGTGAACGTCGGGGTGAAAAATAGGCACGTCAGCCGGCGGAGGAGCCACCACGTTCGCCACCGTCGATGAAGATGCGACCTTCTTGCCCTTCGCTGCCGCAGACGACGACGCGGCCTTCTTGCCCGTAGCAGCGATAGTCTTCTTGGGAGCCATTGACAATCGTTGATGGGAAAAGACGAAGAGGAATTCGACAACAAGGAGTTCGAGCAAAAAAGAGAAGGTAAAGAAACCCTCAAGGAATAAAATTACTCCTATTTATAGGCAAAAGAGGCACAAAAAATCAAACAAATGCCTCGATCCACGCGCCGCCTAAAAGAATAAAGAAAAAATGCCTCGGTCAAAACAAAACTGACCCTTGGGATCCTCCCCCAAGAGGCGGCGTTAATTTAAAAAATGAATCAAGGGCATTTAATGCAGAAGATTTGCACACGTGGTTGGGACACGTGGCAAAAAGTCTATGCGGCCCAACATCTCATGCGACCAGATAAATTCATATGACTGAATCATCTATACGGTCAACAAAGGCCATGCTTCTTATTCAAAGTATTTCAATTTTGCAAATTGAAAACTTTGAAGGGTGTCTTGTAGAAGCATAAAAAGTATCAGAATGATGATCTATGCGGCTCGGAACAGGAGAACCCCATACAGGAGCAGTCCCATGCGGTTCAGAGAGACTCTTAGTCTCATGCAGCTCGGGGCAGGAGAGTCCATGTGGCTTACATAGGGACAGTCCTATGCGGTTCAAAGAGCCCCCCAGCCGCAGGCGGTTCAGAAGTATATGCGGCTCACATACGACCAACAGAGATATGCGGCTCGATCAACACCACGTGTCCCCATGGGACCCCTTCACACAGCTGGCCATCGTGTAATGGCCCTATTCAATGCTCTGTCATGATTTGACAGTTGACGGCTCTGACATGAAGTATCATAATGGTCCTGTCATAATGACAGACTCTTTGGGAATAGGAGAAAATCTCTGACACGATCCGAGATTGACACGTGGCTACTCCCATGCGGCTCCAACGAAGAACGGCTTCATGCGGCTAGCGAGAATCATCTTCCTGCGGCTCACCAAGAAGCCATCCCATGCGGCTCGCAAGTATTATACCTATGCGGCTCACCGAGAAACTATCACATGCGGCTCGTAAGTACCATACCTATGCGGCTCACTGAGATGCTGTCTCATACAGTTCATAGATATCATGCGGTTCTGACAGGATCCACCATTAAGACACGTGGCAGAGATTCAATGGTCCCCCCCGACTTGATAACTGGTAGCAAGGATGATAATGGGATGCAGATCAATCAGAGATTTACCAGATCCCAATGACCATATTTAACGTTATCCTCATAATTAATGAGATCAGGTCATATCATTCATAATCAAGCCAATAAGACACGTGGTGAGAAATCCAAGCTTAACACAACCAATCATGAAGATTTAAAGCAATCAGCATTAATCATTCACAGGATTCAATACTATCCCCATTTATGGCCCAGATCCTTCACGTCCTAAACTAAGGGTCCAGATTGATTATACATCAGGCCGTCGCCACTTTGAGAATGGGTAATCATCCAAACCCTAATGATGCCCCCACTATTATAAATAGCAAGGTGCCATTCCCTTGTGAGATATACGCGATCAGAGAAAGAAATACAGGAAGACTCCCCCAGTAATCAGAGAGAAAAATACACAGAGAGAGAGAGAAGCCAGAAGAGTAATAGGGGGAGAGCAAGAAGAGCATTTTTTCAGCAACGCCAACCATCTCTTCACAGAAGCCAAGGCTGCATACCGATCGTCCAAGGAGTAAGACAGGGTTGCCGTTGCCTTCCCGAGCCTCTATCGTCACCCTCCAGAATCTAAAATAAACAATTGTACTTAGACTGCTGTACCTAGATTTTTGTCCCTAGGCTTTCTTTGTACAAGCGAGTTTGTAACGTGAAGTAAAAGTCCGGTCCTCCAATAATTGTTCTGTTCTTTTATATTTTATGGCAAACAGACACACACACACACACACACATACAGGAACACACATGTACACACACATTCCTAATCTAGCACTCTACTGTTCACATGATATACACACACCCCTTGACACGAATGCATGTTCCCTCTACCTATCACTCTATGTAGATACATTTTTTTTGTATATGTATATATATATATATGTGATACATATATTATTATGTAGCCTATATATGTATAATGTGGTTATTATATTAATTTAGATATAGTTTAATATTTTAAGGTGTGAATGTGTATGATATAGCTATATGGCCTATGGCCTATATACAGGGCATGTAGGCTATGGGGGTATACCTATGGCTTATTGCCTATGGGTATGGCTTGAATGCCAGTTAAGTGTGTAGTTGACTTGGATAGCCTAGAAAGTGTGTGTGCTTGCTAGAATAGGCTGGTTAGGCTTAGTGAGACTTGTTTGGCTTAGGCTTGACCTAGTTGACCTAGTTTGACTAGTCTAGTTGATTAGAGTTGACCGAGAGTTGACTTTAGTCCAGTTTGACCCCAAACTTCATGTAGATGCATTGTAGCAGTCTGTTATATCATTTTGGACTTATAGTGACTTGTACTGTTCTATAGGAGACAGACACCACTCCTCGGACAGTAGATACTCTTCAGATACTTAGGATACAGGCGAGTACATTCTCTGATCATTTTATATCCTGCTTAAGAGTATATTTCCTACTTTAGATTACTTTACATGATGCTGACACGTTGGAAACACGGATTAGAACTATATGGATCTTGTCGTGTGATGTTATCTCCTTAGCGGATACATTAGGTATTTCATATTCGTGTACTTTATCATGAGAATCGTGTACTCCTTGTGTTCGTGCTTTTCGTGTACAAATCGTGTGAAATCGTGTATACTTATATGCTCACATGATCTTCGTGTACGACTATACTTCGTGTGCAATAACATAACTTGGGTAGATCCTTGTGTATAGATTGGGGCGGGGCAGTAGAAGTGGTTATGTAATCAATCCAGTAGATTACTCGTGTACAACCTCTTTAGATTACTCATGTACAACATCGTGCCGTTTATATAACCGTCTTGTACTCTGAATCACTAGCACTGTTAGTTCTTCTATATGTAGTATCTATTTATTTACAGTCTTTCTTTTTATCGTATTATTCTTCAGTTTCCTGTATCTTACTCTCTAGCATGTTTATATTTTCTAACCTATTATGATTTTTTGAGATGTACTGTACTCGCTCCTGTACTGATTGGACCTGTTAAAAATTTTACAGTGAATGATGAGGCTGTGGTATCTATCCATTGTTGACACAAAGTCACAGTCAACCAAATATTGATAACATTGACTAAATAATACTTGTGATAATTCAATACGACACACGACGACTACATCCAGTTCAAGCCAGACGACAGCTCATTTTTGCAGATGTGAGTCGTTTTTCGAGTTTGTACTTTTATATTTTATTGAGTCTAGAATGATTGTAAGCTGAGTTATACTGGGCTCTTGAGACTCAACCCATAACCTATCCAAATCCATAAAGCTCCACATCCAGAATCAGCCCACTGGACCCATTCTATGCTCTGGAGACAGAGTTCGGGCCGAACTCTGCCTCCATACAGAGTTCGGGCTGAACTCTGTCCCCTAAAAATTAGCACCCTAATTTTTAGGGCTTGCTGGTTGCTAGTTGTCCAACGGTCAAATATTTGAAAATTCTTACCAGAATTCTGGCATAATTTTGCCTGATAAAAACCTATAGATAGGCCAAGAATTCTCTCATTTTCAATCATCCAATCTTCTCTTCTCTTCTCTCCTAAGCTCAATATAAGCCATACCCTTCTTCATTTACTAGCCACAAGTTTCCTAAGTCTCGAGTGCTCAGCATCTCTCAGTTAGGAGTCTTGTGCAAGAGTTCAAGAAGTAGCTTGAAAAATTTCAAGCATCGCCACTGCGATCCATTGTAAGAAGTTGACGTGCTCTTCTGAAGTAAAGGCACGGGGTGTAACTACTATTTCATAAATAGTGGATTTAATCCTGAGCTAGAGTTCTCAGGCCTGGACTAGTCCTCCACGAGGGAAACCAGGTTATAATTGGATGTGTTTGCGTATGCTCTCTTGCTCCTTATTTATTTTCCGCATTTACTCTGATTAATTTTAGCTTGTGAAAGAGTTGATTTTTTAATTGGTTATTATTACTATAACTCTATTCACCCCCCTCTAGAGTTGCCATCTGTTCTTCAATTGGTATCAGAGCTCTGTTCTCTTTACAAGGACTTACATCCTAGAGCTGATCCATGGCAACCACACAATCCTTGAATTCCAATCACGGTGAAGGACAGTCCACTCATAGGCCTCCCCTATTTGATGGAACTAACTACATATATTGGAAAACAAGGATGAGTTTTTATCTCAAGTCGCTAGACTTTGACCTGCGGACTATCGTCACTGACGGTTACAAAAAGCCCGCCAGAATAGTTGTCAATGGCGATCTCGTTGAGAAATCACATGACAAATATTCTGACGAGGAGAAGAAACAGGCAAGTCTAGACGCGAGAGCTATTAATGCTTTATTCTGTGCTATAGACAGGAATGAGTTCAACAGGGTATCTACATGTACCACATCTCACGAAGTATGGAAACTTCTAGAAGTGACGGATGAAGGAACCACCCAAGTCAAGGAATCAAAGATAAGCCGTCTCACTCAAGAATACGAGGCTTTCAAGATGAAGCCAAACGAGACGATCACGCAAATGTTCACAAGATTCTTCGACATCATCAACCCTCTGTCTTCGCTTGGGAAGCAATATTCAAATCACGAGAAGATTCGCAAGCTGCTTAGGGGCTACCAAAAATTTGGAACCCTAAGGTGACAGCCATCATAGAAGGAAATGTTCTCACAACCATGTCTATGGAGACCTTGATGGAAAAGCTAATGACTCATGAGCTTGACCTCAAGGACTTCGAAGAGCCTGCTCCTAAGGCTAAGGAGATCATACTCAAAGCTCACCGACGGAGGGCTGAACCCGAAGAGACGGATGACGACAACTCAGAAGATGATGATCAAGCCCTCATGGTTCGCAACTTCAAGAGATTCCTTCGCTTCAATCGAAGAAAGAAGGAACCACAAGAAGATAGAGAAGAAGAGCCAACCTGCTATGGTTGCAAGAAGACTGGACACGTCTGAAAAGACTGTCCATTCTTGAAGAAGAGCAACCGCTATGAGAAGCCATACAAGACCTCCTCAAAGAAATATGCCAACACAAGCATTTGGCATGAAAGCGAAGCTAGTGACTCCGAGGAAGAAAAGAACTCTCCTCAAGATACGGCCAATGTGTGCCTAATGGCGACGTCCGACAAGGTATCAAACGAAACTCTTGACGACTTTACTTTTGATGAACTTGGCGATGCTTTCACCGATTTACTTAGTGATCACAAAAAGGTCATTGGTAAATACAAACATGCCAAGGACAAAATCAAAAGTCATGAAGTTGAAATACAAAGACTTTCTCTATTACTTGATAACATTAGAGATACTTCACCCACGGATGTCACTGATGAGGTATCTAAGCTTAAAATAAGCTTACATGATGCCGAAGCACACATTGAAAAACAAACACAAGAAATCACAACACTCAATATGGATCTTGCAGAAGAAAAGAGCAGACACAAGATTGCCATTACCAAGATGCATGGTTTGAATGCTAAGATTACTGAATTACAAGCTGTCTCTAAGAAACTAGAGACTAAATTGGGAAAACAGGTTGCTCAACCTCAAACCCAATCACATGAGACACATACAAAGCATGACACCACTCATACTAGTCAACCACGTCATCCTCATGCTGCTCACAATCATGCTTACATGTACACACACTTTCACAAAGGACACAAACCACATGCACGTAGAAATAATCATCATATGTCACAAAAATATCATGCTACACATAGATACAATCATCACCATGTTGCACAAAGACACAATCAACATCACTCTATATATAGACAATATCATCATGCCATGCCATATAGACAATATCACCATGCCACTCCACATAGTCATCATCACCATGCTGAATCTACATATCATCACACTTCTCCTCATTATTCTGCTTATAGACATCATCAGCATGCTCCTAATATAAATAGGAATGCTACATATACTTATTGTGGTTTACATGGACACATTTTACCACAATGTAGAATTAGAAGATTAGTAGATAGAAAGATATATGCATGGTTTCCAAAAACTAACTCTTCAGGACCCTCAAGCACTTGGGTACCAAAGGTCACATCTACTCTTGATGTAGGTGGACCTTCCCTCCTCAACTAAAAGTAAGTGGATTCTCGATAGTGGATGCTCGCGGCATATGACGGGAGACGCAAATCTGTTCGCATCACTATCGATGAAGAGAGAAGGATATGTATCCTTCGGCAATAACCTAAAAGGTTATATTATAGGTAATGGTATTATTGGTTATCCTCCCTCTCCCGTAATAAAGGATGTCTGCCTAGTGACCGAGTTAAAGCAAAACCTGCTCAGCATCAGTCATCTTGCTGACCATGGTTATGACATTAACTTTGGACAAAACAAATGCCTTATTTATGATAGGTCAACAGGAGACATTGCTTTTGAAGGAATAAGCGAGGACAATATTTATATTTTCTATTTGTCTATAGATACTAACAATGCAGGTAGATGCCTATATGCTCATAAAGATGAACGGTTACTATGGCACCAGCATCTTGGTCATGCCAACATGGATACTATATCCAGGCTATCGACCAAGAAGCTAGTTAGAGGCTTGCCCGACATCACATTCAAAAAGGACACCGTATGTGCCGAATATGAGTTGAATAAGGCAACCAAGTCATCTTTTCATTCCATAAACTCTGTAAGCACTACTAGACCCCTGCAACTACTCCATATGGATTTATTTGGCCCTAGTAGAGTAGCCAGTCTTGGTGGAAAACTCTATACCTTTGTTATTGTTGATGACTTTTCAAGATTTACTTGGGTTTTTTTCTTACTTGTAAAAGTGTGCTATTTCGATTTTCAAGATTTTTGTCAAGAAAGTTCAAAACGAAAAAGGCTACATGATTACTCGAATTCGAAGTGATCATGGAGGCGAGTTCAAAAATTCTGATTTTGAAAAGTTTTGTGATTCCAATGGTTTTGATCATGAGTTTTCTTGTCCAAGAACTCCTCAACAAAATGGTGTTATGGAGCGGAAGAATAGGACTCTTGGCGATATGGCTAGAGTCATGTTGAACAAGTATTTACTTCCGAAATATTTTTGGGCTGAAGCTGTCAGTACAGCATGCCACATTTTAAATAGGGTACTTATTCGTCCTATTACGAAGAAAACACCCTATGAGCTTTGGTTTGGAAGAACCCCAAATGTTTTTTATTTTAGAGTCTTTGGCTATAGATGTTTTATCAAAACACCAAAGACAACTTAGGCAAATTTGATGCCAAAGCTGACGATAGTATTTTTCTTGGCTTTGCTGCCAAGAGTAAGGGATATAGAGTTTTTAACAAACGCTCATTAATTGTGGAAGAGTCCACAAATGTGACTTTTGATGAAGATAACAGTACAGCAGCTACTCTTGATGATGATGTTGAGCCATCAATGTCTACTCCAATGAACACCACAACCGAAACAAATTCTCTGGAAAGCTTGCCTAAGAAATTCTCTTTCAAGCCATCACATCCAAAAAATTTGGTAATCGGCGAGGTTTCACGTGGAGTAACTACTAGATCATCATTAAGAGACTCTATTGCTAGCACTGCCTTTACTACACAAATTGAGCCTAAAAACATTTTAGAAGCTTTCAATGATGAATTTTGGATTTCTGCTATGCAAGAGGAACTCAACCAATTCGAGAGGAGACAAGTATGGGAACTTGTTCCTAGACCGACTAATCACTCGATTATTGGTACTAAATGGGTTTTTAGAAATAAAGTAAATGAAGATGGTTCAGTCACATGCAACAAAGCTCGTCTAGTAGCCCAAGGATACAACCAAGAGGAAGGTATCGACTACGATGAGACGTATGCTCCTGTTGCTAGATTAGAATCCATTCGGATGCTTTGTACATTTGTAAATTTTCAAAATTTCAAATTATTTCAAATAGATGTTAAAAGTGCTTTCTTGAATGGCTTTATTAAGGAGGAAGTTTATGTAAAACAATCCCTTGGCTTTGAAAATCACAAATTTTCCGACCACGTGTTCAAGCTAAAGAAAGCGCTGTATGGCCTCAAACAAGCCCCTAGAGCTTGGTATGAACGGCTAAGCAATTTCCTGCTTGAGAAAGGTTTTTCAAAAGGGAAAATTGACACTACACTTTTCATAAAATCTTTCAAAGACACTATTCTTTTAGTACAAATATATATAGATGATATTATATTTGGTTCTACTGATGAAACTCTTTGTCAAGATTTTGCCAAGTGTATGCAGACCGAGTTTGAGATGAGCATGATGGAGGATCTTAACTACTTTCTTGGGCTGCAAGGCAAACAAATGTCAAATGGAACCTTCATCTGTCAGTCGAAGTATACAAAGGACATGCTGAAGAAATTCGACCTTGACAACGTCAAACCAATCAGCACTCCTATGGCTACTTCAACCAAACTTGAACCAAATAATAGTGGCAAACCCGTAGATCAACGTAAGTATCGAGGTATGATAGGCAGTCTACTTTATCTTACTGCAAGTCGCCCTGATATTATGTTTAGCGTTTGCCTGTGTGCTAGATATCAAGCAAATCCTAAGGAATCACACGTGACCGCGGTTAAGCGTATCTTTCGATACCTTAAGGGTACGGTTACAGTGGGCCTATGGTATCCCAAGTCAACATCATTTGACCTCATTGGTTACTCTGATGCTGACTTCACCGGATGCAAGGTCGACCGTAAAAGTACGAGCGGTACGTATCATTTATTAGGAAAAGCTTTAGTCTCTTGGTTTAGCAAGAAGCAGAATTCTGTCACACTATCCACAACAGAAGCTGAATACATCGCAGCTGGGCGTTGTTGTGCACAAATTCTATGGATGAAGCAAACCCTTGAAGACTATAATTTATCTTTCATGCATATTCCAATCTTTTGTGACAACACTAGTGCTATAAATTTGACTAAGAACCCCATTTGTCACTCACGCACGAAGCACATTGAAATTTGTCACCACTTTTTGCGTGATCATCAGCAAAATGGCACGATTAACTTAAAATTTATTGACACTGATCATCAGTTAGCAGACTTCTTCACAAAACCATTATCCGAAGAGCGCTTCAATTTTCTTTGTCGTAAACTTAGAATCTTAGATGAAGCTGTTGTAAATTAAGATAAACCTGTATAAATATCGAGTATATCTTGATTCTATTATGATGAACTTGCTATGGGTACAAGCCGAAAGGGTCCTTCTGACAACAAGGCGTAAAAGCCTAAGCGACACGGTGCACTAGTCCTCAGGACTACCGCTAGCTGGGATCTGGCCCCTGCAGCTAACCCATGGCAGCTTCAAAATATTGAATTATGATATAATTCCGTGTTTATTATATGGTTCATTTTTATTTATCACATGCTGAAACACTATTATTTCAATTTCATATTGCTGCTTCAGAATCAATTTCTATTATTCTTTTGTTTACTAATTGGGTCTTTCCTATCTTTATACTCATATCTTATATTGGTTTGTCTATTACTTAACCAATATTTTACTGTTTCTGCCTGATTTCCATTCTGTGACCAGGATCCGGAATTCGGGCCGAACTCTGCCCCTAGCAGAATTCGGGCCGAATTCGGGCCGAATTCGGCTCGACTATTCCAGAACCGGGAACTGCCCCAGCCGTTGATCAAAATGTTGATCTAATGGTCATTATTTGACCCGACTAAGAGAAACCCTTCCCCTATATTCGGTTTCTCTTTCATCTCCTTCCTTCTTACCACCTTTCCACCTTCTCAAACACAATTCTATCAAAACCCTAACCCTACTTTCTCCTCTTTTGTGCTCCATTCTTCCCAAACTCAAGGAGAAGGCTTATTTTTCAATTCTCTTCCATAGTTCATCACTAGTTTGAGGTATAATTCCTTACTTTTCTATATTTCAATTTCTTTCATTATCTATTGTGTTATGGCCCCTCGTCTGTTCAACCGCGGAAAGAGACTTCGGACAGAGGGAGCATCCTCGTTGAATGCACCTCCATGCATTGAGTCGCCCGTTGCACCACCCGTTGCACCGGCCATTGAACAACAAATCCATCCGTTGTTCAATCCTCCTCGTCCCAATGATCCAAACACTTACGACGACCGAATTTTTGTATCACTAGATGCCTCAAATGATTGGTTTAGTGATTTTCGGATACGTCCAGTATTTGCGGGATACCCCATCAACTTTACCATCTTCTCACAATATGATGCACTATTTCATGACCTTTGTCTTGATGAACTCGTTACTTCTAATTCGGTCATTTATCGTAGTGCCATTCAAATGTTTTACTACAACTTGACCCATGATGACACTCATATTTATTCACGAGTTGCGGAAATTGATATATCCTTTGATGATTTTGAACTGGCCGAATATCTTGAGCTTCAAGAGCCTAATTCTTGGGAAAAGCTTGTTGAAGCTAGATCCTTTATCTTTCCCGAAGGGATTTCACTAGAGAGCTTCAAGGACGACCTGTGTAGCCCTAACACACGTCAACCACCATCACCGTGCCAACCCCGCTTGACCACTACCACCATCGTCGTTCCTCTCGTCCACCACCGTAACCACCATCTCCCCACACCACCACCACCTCTATCACCACCACCAACCCGTTGCCGCCAATGGCAAACCCCCAACAACCCCCATGGCATCATCGCCACCACCCTCGCGGTCGACACATTGACCATCACCAAACAACTTGAAAGGAAAGGAGACAATAGAAAACCTCACCTACCTCTACTGAGCCGTACAGAGCCGCCCGCGTGCTCGAAGACTCCACCGTCCAGCCGTCGCTCCGCTAAACTCGCACGTCCTGAACTTCTTCTGCTGAAGGAGACCACAGCGAGCTAACGCCAGCATTGACCGTCCCGTCTTCCTTCTCCGCAACTTCAACTCCCTGCTGCCACCCGCTGACCGTCGAGAGCTCCGACCAGTGGGTTGACTTTCGACCTCTTCAGATCTAAAGCCGCAACGCCTCGGCAGGAAGGCCACACCCTTCACGTCCATCTCTACGTGATGAGTCAGAGCCGTCCACAGCGAGTCTCCGACTCCCAGCGCCCAAATCCTCTCCGTGTGCGTCGAGCGTCGGTCGCCTACACCGCCCGGCACCGTGCCGACGAGCTCCCTTCCAGCGTCGACCTCACACCGACCTCCTCGTGCCTCAGGACGGCAGTGTAGCTTCCTGTCCCGGCAACGCGCCATACTCGAGCATCTGGTGAGTCTCCCGACCCCTTCTTCCCCTCTCTCCTTCGTTTACCCTCTACCAAACTTTCCCTCGTCCTATTATACTCTCTCCATTCGAAGAAGACAGCCTTTAATTGTTGTGTTATTATTATTATAATATTATTATTGTTACCACTTTATTACTACTGCTATTAGTTATGGTTCATTAAAGGTATTTTACAAATGTATGATTGTTTATATATGATATATATATATATTAGTATTTGATACAAAAACCTTATTATACAATTATATAGTATGTATATGAGTACGTACTGTAGATATAAATATTATCATTAGTATTCTGAACTATTATTATTAAGAGGGTTTATTATTAGTATTACTATCATCATTAGCTATTGATATACATACATACATACATGCAACATACAAACATATATATATATATATATATATATATATATATATATATATATATATATATATATATATATATATATATATATATATATATATATATATTTATATATATATATATATTTTATATTTATATATATATATATATATATATATAATATATATATATATATATTTTATATATATATATATATATATATATATATATATATATATATATATAATATATATGTGTGTGTGTGTGTGTGTGTACATACATATATATAAATATATATATATATATATATATATATATATATATATATATATATATATATATATAAGTAAAGGATTTATGCAATAAATAAATTTTACTAGTATAAAATTTATGGCTGGTTTATATATATATATATATATATATATATATATATATATATATATATATATATATATATATATATATATAAGTAAAAGGATTTATGCAATAAATAAATTTTACTAGTATAAAATTTTATGGCTGGTTTTCCTAAAAAGTTTTCTAAAATAGTATTTACAGTTTGAGCAAAGACAAGAGTTAGCTTTAAATTTATATTATAAATATTTCAAAGTGTTGCCTTAAAGTATTTGCTAAATAAAAGGTAGTTTCCCAGACTATTATATGTAGATTATTTTCCAAGGATTTATTAATAAAACCTAGTTTCAAATAGTATAAATAAATTTCAAGTACTTTTCTCCACAAATTCTCATATATTGTCAAATCTGATCATGACTAATCTTATCTTCTATTTTTTTCATAAAATTTGGACCCGTACATATCGACCTCGGCTCTTGGACAAAACAGGACTTGTCGGATCACCGCACCACACCAGGTGTAACACCAGGTAAGATACCTTGCCTTATTTACTGTTTATAATTAGTCTGTATTTTTATTCTTAAATATTGTATATTTATTTCCTTTTATTTCGAGAGTACCTTTGACTGTTGTTCGTGGTTTTCTTACTTGCTTTCTATGTACCCATTGCAAGTGCTAGTCTTATTTCATTTTGTCTTTGCATATGGACCTAGAAGTTAAGGGACTACCGACTGTTAGTGTATATTCATAAACTTGACACGATGGTATCACAACTTATGTGTGAGATGAGTAGCATGTAGAGGTCCTTGCATGTTGGCTGATCACCAGTGCGCATGTGTTAGGTTTAACTGCTAATAGTGGTATGTTAGGAGACTTAACAGTTAGAAGAGTTACATGGTCGTAGATGCGACTTAGATAGGTACATTGGATGGGGAGAACAATACCTGATGTATGGACTTCTTTACACTTCCTTGTTTACCTGTGAGCTCCGCCGGAGACGCAGGCTCTAGGTGCCCTCTGACGTTTTCCAGAGTGTTATGGACGTACCCCTTGCACATGATGCCCTCTGACGATCTTCGGACGTAGGCCCCTGGTGTCCTATACAGGAACCATGTCGATCCCATTTACAGCCAGGGCCCATGCATCGAAGGATTGTTTCTCAACTACATGTTCACTTTAGTACGGTTAGGTTACATTATTGTTGTCTTGTCACTTTTATGGCATATTTTATATTCAATATTTATGGCATGTTCTTCCTGTATCTTGTTACGTCCCTCTGAGGACCTGTTGATCCCTTCAGGTGTGTGCCTTTGTAATTTTTGCAGGTGCTCTAGCCAAGGCCATGCTCTACTCTTTTGAGGATGATTGCACTTTGATCATCTTTTGCTTAGCCCGACAAATTCTTTTATCTTTATTGTATTTTTTCTTATTTACTAGTTGGTAGTAGATTTGTCTTCGCCCAACGATTTGTGTAAACAACAATTCATAAGTTTATTATAAATTCTTTCTTCTTTAATTATGGATGAGATTAGTATCATGGTTTACCGTATTTTATAACTTATGTATACATATGATGGTTCCATATATTGGAGTATATTTCGTATGTATGCAGTTGGCATGTCGACGTACTTAGTCCTAAGTATTTTGGGATTGGCGCGTTACATATTTTTGTGGTGGCCCATGCAGGTCGAGTTAGTCATTTCGGTTACGTTATTGTACTGAGCGGGCCTGCATATAGGACTAGAGTCTAGGATCTCATCTACAAGCTTGACCTCCTTCCTTGACTTCAAATTTCGAAATCTTTTTTGCCTTCCTTGATCTGCATCTTGTTTGATCCCTTTCTACCGTAAATTCTTATTTCTCGTGCTTAATGATAGTTAGGAAGATGACTACACTATTATATACTCATAGGTCAATTACATGGCTAGAAGGACTATATTGGCAATTTGTGTGCATTAGAGGTTTTATTTGAAAGGCATTATATACCTCGAGGATCAAGCTACCCTACTCTCCTAAAAAGTATGATCTTAATGATTAGTTAATTGCAAGTTGGGTAGTAGCGATAAATAGGATTTTTATTTTGAGACTATTATGTGGTACTCACAAGGAGATCGGTAGAATTTTATTGATACTGGTATGTGGTATTCATGAGAGGATCGATAGATTCTATCAAAGATTGAGAAAACAAAATTTATCTTTGAAGATTTGAGACAACATTTATGATTTATTACGTTTGTAGATGTACTTATTTTGGATATATGGAATCAACTTGAGGAAAATTTTAAATATTGCCACATGATTTACGAATGATAAATTTATTAGATTTCAAGTTTAAAGTTTCGATTATGGATATTAAAAGTTTTCATGAAAAAAAAGAAAAAAAAATAGATTGTTTATTTGAATTGTGATATGAGATTGACTGAAAAGTTTAAAAATTTTAAAGTTATCATCGACTAGAAAATATGAAAGTTAGTTTGTGATGCAAAAAAATGGTGTGAAAACTTTACTAACGATATAATAAAAGTTATTTTGAGGTTGACTAAAGGAATTTAAATTTTTAAGTTATGATTATGATTGACAACTTAGAATGGTTAGACATTTGGTAGACTATTTTTGAAATTTTTATTGAGAAAATTTTGTGGAATCTCGAATGTATAGAATGAGAACTTATATTGATAAGACAACCGAGATAGACGCGAGGTGACCCTAGTGAGATAAAAGTACTCCACATTACACCCATGGCCATAATAGTGGTATATACACAAGTGTAGTTAAGTCATCAACCCAAACTATGTAACTATATATCATCATCTCGATTTACTCACCCTTTTCCACAAATTCTATATCTACTATCATCATCTTCTAATCGTTTGAAATTTGAAAAGGATTAGAATCGTTCCTCTTGACCGTACCCTAACCTAGAAGACTATCTTCTCTATGGGAACCATGCCTTACGAGACTCTAACCTATTTAGGGATGATCTACTTGATTCTTTAATATGCTTAACTTTGTATTTTATCTTGAATGCTTAACTCTTGTCCTTTTATTTTTGTGCTCTAAACTAGTAGCTCTCAATCACTGCCCAAACCATACCACGACCATTGAACCTAACCGTACTTACCTTCTGATTGCTTGCTTCACTCATTGAGAATTTTATTTTTACTCCACTATGATTCATGCAAACCTCGTTTCCTTGAATATCCTTGTGCGAAGAAAAAAAAATTGGATCATGACTCCCTTCAATTATACATGGCAAGATTAGAAAAATCCAAAGAGAAGAGTAGTGGTATAGTTAATTATGAAGATTGTCCGATTAAAAAATATGCAAAATTGGTCATGAGTTGAATCGTGTGATATAGAAATTACTAAATGAAGTAAGGAATGCTGGATTGTGCCTTATACGATCAAAGATATATATATATATATATATATATATATATATATATATATATATATATATATATATATATATATATATATATATATATATATTATCATACGGTATTTTAATTTCACGGTTACTCCCTTATTGAAGATGAAAATATTTATTCTTGATGCCTTAAGAGGTTAAATTATTATGATGATTATAGGTATGGAATTAAGACGAGTGGATTTTCACCTTCAAAATTTAAGATTTATTGGAATTCAATTTCAAGAAAGTTAGTGAAGACGAAAAATTTAGCTTGAGGGAAACAAAAGTTATAGATATGTTGGAAAGGAAAAAGATTAGAGATTTTTTTGTTTGAATTCAAAAGTTTTTATTACGGAATATAGGATTTAACCATATTCTAAGGAATCAAAAATTTTGTGAATTAGAGTTTGGGAGTAAATATCGGTTTGATGGTCGATATATACATAAGTATGCTTCGAAGAAATTGAGTTTTATCTTTGAGGATAGTTATCAACTGAATAAAGGAAAGAAAAAAAATTGTTTCAATAATAATAATAATAATAGTAATTATGGAATATAAATTTTTGAGGAGATTCAAATTTTGGAATGAGATAGAAGACCAAGTGTCATAAAGGAAATTCAAGTTTTATGGAATTTGAATCTTGAGAAGAAATCAAAATAAAGATGAGAGTGACGATTTCAAGACCATGACGATAGTTAACACGACTCAAGTATGAAGTTAGTGATCTTAGAATGAGATAAAAGAAGTTATTCACAACCTTGGAGATTTATCAATTTTGAATCAATGGTAATATGATCGAATTAGACACAGAAGGATGTCATGCACATGATTGTTTCAAAACTACCCCATTGATTATTCTTTTATTATCTAAATTGTCTATTTTTCATTGAATATCGTTTCTTCTCCTCAACCAATGATTAAATCATATTTTTTTATCGACAAAGCTCTCTCTATCCCTCCTACCCTACCAACCCTAGTTATTCCTAAATTTTGAGGACGAAATTCTTGTAAGTTAGGTAGGATGTAAATCCCCTAAATTTTTACTACGATCTCTTTTTAAAATAAATTTGGTATTTATTTTTGTTTTTCGTATTTGTACGTCGCGTGCGAGTACATATAAGCCATGGAATATTTTTATACACAAAGGTCCCATTAAAAGAATTCTGCATATAGAAAATAAGTATTTTATTTTGATTTATTGCGTCTTGTCAAAATTTGGCAAACGTTATTATTTATTTAATATAAAAATGCTATTTTATTTTATGATACAAATATAAATATTAATTTAGAAAACTATTGTTTTATGTAAATATATTATTTGTGTGCGAGTGACATGAAATTTATTTTATGTCCACTTTGATTTTACGAAAACGAGTTATAATTATTTTATTGCAAAATTTATTTCAAATATTTGAACATTTATCATGATTTTTGAAATTTATTATTATTATATTTTATTATTTATGAAAATGATATTTAAAATTTTGTTTGATTTAATAATTAAATTAATTATGATAATTTAAATGGAAAGAGATTTTGTTTACGTTAGTTTAAATAGCTTTTAAATTAAAGATAGGAATTATCTAGATTCGATTTGAATTGGTTTGGGTTGAAATGGTTTTTAATTTGATTTAAATTTAATGGTGAATTACCTACGGAGGATTTAATTTTCCTACTCCTTATATAACTAAGGTACTCAACCTCCTATAAAAGGAGAGGCTTTTTGGTCTTTTTTTTGCAAAAAAATTCCACAACCCAAAACTCGTGCATTGTGTCCGTGTTCGTGCCCCTTCCCATCCATTATATCTCCTCCATTATAGTTACAAATTTCTGTTCCGTCTTACATCCCCGGACTCGACACATTCTCGTGTCTCGCAGAACACATGCCAAATACAACAGAGAATCCTAAACCTAACCGTTGTACCGTTTCTAGCTACGACAACTACACAACATCACTGCCAACCACCATCACCGTGCCAACCCTGCTTGACCACCACCACCGTCGTTCCTCTCGTCCACCACCGTAGCTACCACATCCCCATACCACCACCACCGCTGTCACCACCACCAACCCACCACCGCCATCGGCGAACCCCTAACAGCCCCCACGGCATCATCGTCACCACCCCTGCCGTCGACACATTGACCATCACCAAACAACCATGGAAAGGAAAAGGGACAATAGAAAAACTCACCTGCCTATGTCGAGCCGTGCAGAGCCTCCTGCGTGCTCGAGGACTCTAGCGTCCAGCCATCGCTCCGCCAAACTCGCACGCCCTAAACTCCTTCCGATGACGAAGACCACAGCGAGCTAACGCCAGTATTGATCGCCCTGTCTTCCTTTCCTGCAACTTCAACACCCCGACACCACCTGCTGACCGTCGAGAGCTCCTGTTGGTGTTTTTTGCCTTTGGACTAGAAAAGATAGTCCCACATCGGCTACACCAAATGGTGAGTATCTCAATATAATGCATTGCTTGTGTTGAGGTGTGCACATGAGGTGTAGTGGGGCACAAGTTTGTGCCATGTGGGAGTATTTTTCTAGAAGGAAAAAAAGATTAAATCCAACAAGGATGCAAGTTGATTTTTGTTGTGCGGACTCGGACTCGGACTCCAGGATGTCTCGTGCATGCACGGGAGTGTTCGGGGGGTAGGCGTGGACTGACACACTTCTATGCTGATTGTGGGATGATCTAAAATATCAAACTCTATTTTTGAGTATTGATATTTTAGTCCCACATCGGATAGGAGAAGAGGTGAAGTCTCAACTCCACTCTATAAATAGAGCCCCTTGGCCTCCTTTGAAAGATGCACTAAGAAGAGAGTTGAGGGAGTCTGTTAAGTCCAGGAAGCCCGTTCAAGTCTCAAATATTGACTTACGAGCGTTCCAGAAGTTCTTCGTGAACTTGCTGGTTCCTGGAAGCTGTTCGTGCTCGTGTGGGGCGAATAAAGCTTTGAGCAACGGTGGTTCATTCACCCCAACATCTCATTCTCGCCTATCATCGCTGCTGTTGCCTTTTATAGTAACTTCTTTTTAGAAGCTCTACTGCCGATAGTTGCTTGCACAAAGTCTCTTTAGATTTTTTGTGTATTATATAGAATCTTTTTAGATCCTCGTAATTCAGAATCCTCCAGGATCTCTGTTGCATATCTTCTTTAAGGTGCTGCATTTGAAACGTTGTGTGTACAATTGTTTCAGTTTCAGAATTTTCCATCGAAAATTGTGCCTCGGCACTAACAATCTCAAAGCTTTATTGAGAAGATGGATAATTCTCGTGCTTCGCTCATCGATACCGGCTTTAACAAGTTGGAGAAATTCGATGGCGAACACTTCCAGATATGGAGACGAAAGGTCACTTTAAATCTTCAACTCGTGAATGTTGATCACATGCTGTCAGAAGAAGAACCGATCGTTCCAACCACTGGATCTGCTGCAGCTGTGGCCGCTGCTACGACCAAGCAAGCGAAGTGGAAGAGAGAAAACAGTATATGCAAACTACTGATACTCAATTCCATGGAAGACTCTCTGGCAGAGTCCTACTCCAAGAAGACATCTGCCAAAGAGATATCGGACTCCTTAGGAAAGCTCTATGAATATGACGAGAACCGGTCCAAGATCTTTATGGTAGAAAAATACCACAAGTGGACCTTCGAAGACGAGAAGGCGATGCTGCCCCAAGTGAAGGAGTTTCTGAAGTTGCGTCAGAAACTAGAAGACAAGAACATACCCCTCGTCGACAAGTTTGTCGTTGGAGGGATCGTCGCGAAACTTCCTACAGAATGGAGCAACTTCTATGCAAGGATGCATCGAAAGAAGATGGAAATTAGCTTGGAAGATTTCTTGCAACAGATCCATGTTGAGGACGAGATGCACTCTCAACAGAAGATGGATACTCTGTCCAAACAACTGGCGAAGGCAAATCTGGTCCAAACCAGAGAGTACCAGGGAAAGCAGACTGCTTTTTATCGCAAAAAGAAGGACTTCACGAATCTGAAAGTGAAGGGTCCTGCTTTCAAGCAGCAGAAGTCCAAGTCCCATGTGACTTGCTTCAATTGTGGCAAGAAGGGCCACTACAAATCCGAATGCAAGTCCAAGCCCAAAGAACAAGGTGAGCCTAGTAAGGTTTCTATGATTACTAATCTAGTTGCTATGATAGCACAGGTTGCAACTGTGGGGGCTGACTTGGACTGGTGGATAGACACTGGTACGACCTGCCATGTCTGTTCAGACAAAGACTGGTTCGTCTCTTATGAGCCAACTTCAGAGAAGGTCATAATGGCAAACCAGGCACAAGCTGAAGTACTGGGGATCGGGACGGTGGAGCTGAAACTCACATCGTGGAACACTCTGATGCTTCAAGGTGTGAAGCATGTTCCAGTAATTGCTAAGAACCTGATCTCTGAAAGTCTGCTCTGTAACGCAGGCTTGAGGATGAACATCAATGCTGGCCAGTTGGTGATGTCCAAGAAGGGTACATTCTTCGAAAAAGCTTTCCAAACTGAAGGAATGTACAAGATTCAGCTTGTTGTAACCCAGCATGATAATATAAATGCAATCACTTTTTCTGATTATTCTCTTGAGTTGTGGCATAATAGACTAGGACAAGTTATTTGTAAAAGGATTAACAGAATGTCTAGTCTAGGACTTATCTCCAAGTGTGGGGGTAAGGTAGAGAAATACGAAGTATGTGCTCAGACGAAGATCACAAGGAAACCCTTTCATAGGGTCCATCGAAGCACAGATCTTCTGGAGTTGCTTCACTCAGATATCTGTGACTTCAAACAATTCTCTACAAAGGCCTGGATGAAGTATTTCATTACTTTCATCGATGACTTCTCAAAGTATGCTTTCGTCTACTTGCTCAAGTCTAAAGACGAAGCATTCGAGAAGTTCAAGGAGTTCAGGGCCGAGGCTGAGCGGCAAACTGGACAACAACTCAAGAGGTTAAGGAGTGATCGAGGCGGGGAGTGTCGGTCTCATGAATTCTTATCATTCTGCAAAGAACATGGAATCATCAATGAGACAACGGCTCCGTACTCTCCTCAATCCAACGGAGTAGCAGAAAGAAAGAACAGAACATTGACAGAGATGATGAACTCCATGCTGTCGGCAACGTTCATTCTGAACAGAGTGCCATATGCAACTTCCGACATAACTCCTCATGAACTCTGGTTCAAAGTCAGACCTAACTTGAATGTCATTCGAGTGTGGGGGTGTCTGGCTTATGTGAAGCTCCCGGATCTGAAGATTCAGAAGCTGGGGACAAGGACTACGAAGGCAATCTTCTTGGGGTATGCCAAGAAGAGTGATGCTCGGAGATTCCTTGATATCGAGTCAAACCATATTATCGAATCTCGCGATGCTGAATACTTTGAAAACAAGTTTGCAAAACACAAGAATATTATTCTCGCAGATCTTCCGGAGAATAATGAGGGTACAAAGCAGACAGAAGTCTTTAATGAACCAGTAGTCCAAGATGAAGCTGTCGTCAAGGAGACACCAGCTGAACCAGAACTCGCTGAGCCGTCAACTAAGCGAACGAGTAGGCCGAAAGACTTCGGAGATGACTTCGTCACCTATCATGTGGAAGCAGATCCACTTACCTATGATGAGGCGATGAAGACTAGAGATGTTGTATTCTGGAAGGAGGCGATAGATAACGAGATTGACTCAATCACCTCCAACAACACATGGGTATTGGTTGACCTGCCAGAAGGAGCAAGACCCATCGGATGCAAATGGATCTTCAAGAAGAAGATGAAAGCAGATGGAACCATTGACAAGTTCAAGGCCAGGCTAGTGGCTAAGGGGTTTGCTCAGAAGCAGGGGATCGACTACTTTGACACTTATGCTCCAGTAGCTCGGATGACAACCATCAGATTGTTAATTGCTCTAGTAGCAATACACAAGCTGGTGATACATCAGATGGATGTGAAAACAGCATTCCTTAATGGCCAGCTGACCGAAGAGATCTACATACAACAACCAGAAGGTTTTGTCGTCAGAGGTCTGGAAGACAAAGTCTGCAAGTTGATGAAGTCTCTGTATGGTTTGAAACAAACTCCCAAAATATGACATGAGAAGTTTGACAAGGTGATAAGGTCAAATGGCTACAGAGTCAGTGAAACAGACAAGTGTGTCTATACGAAGTTTGCTGACGGAAGAGGAGTAATCGTATGTCTTTGCGTGGACGACATGCTAATCCTAGGTACGGATTTAAGCTGCGTCACAGAGACAAAGAAATTCCTCTCGGCCAAGTTCAGTATGAAGGACCTGGGGGATGCCGATGTAATCTTGGGGCTCAAGATCATCCGGACAGGCACTAGAATAGCGCTGTCACAATCTCATTATATTGAGAAGATGCTCACTCGCTACGGGTATCAAGATCTTCCTTTTATTGATACACCGTACCGGAGTGATCAGAAGCTGGAGCCAAATTTGAGGGAAAGTGTCAGGCAGTTGGAGTACGCTAGCGTCATCGGAAGCTTGATGTACGCTACTACTGCCACAAGGCCTGACAAAGCTTTTGTAGTGGGAATGCTGAGTCGGTTGACTAGCAATCCAGGCGTTGAGTACTGGAAAGCTGTGAAGCGTGTTATGAGATATCTCAAGAAAACTCAGACATATGCACTTTTCTACAGCGGAGATCCATCAGTAGTGGAAGGCTTCAGTAATGCTAGCTGGTGTTCAGATATGGAGAGCGAGTATTCCACAGGTGGATTCGTATTCGCCATGGGCGGAGCTGCTATATCGTGGAAGTCGAAGAAGCAGACTATGTTATATCGCTCCTCTATAGACTCTAAATTCTTTGCATTGGATGCTGCTGCAGATGAAACAGAGTGGCTTCTGGAGCTCATGTATGATCTTCCGGTGGTTGGGGCTCAGATACCGGTAATACCAATATACTGTGACAACCAGGCGGCAGCAGCAGTGGCATCAAATGAACTCTTCAACGGAAAGAAGAGAACGGAGTGGTTGAAGCACAGAGCAGTATACGATCTTATCAAGAGAGGTGTTATTGCAGTGATTGATGTTCGGAGTCAGGAGAACCTGGCGGATCCGTTCACAAAAGGCCTCAAGCGCCAGTTGGTCGATAACACAGCTTGTAAAATGGGCTTGAAGGCATTCTGATAGTGTGTCTTTGTAATCCTACCGTAAAGTTTTATGCTATTAGTTCAAAGAGAAATCTACTAGGCATCTAACTTTTGGTTCAAAGGAGGATCACTGACTGGGAAACTATCAGGTAGCAGTGGGTACTTGTTCTTTGGAACATGGAAGGGATACGGACCCATAACTACTGTTGTCTACTATGTATTTTTTCTGCGGAAAAAACAGATCCTGTGGAAGGTTGGCTTAAACGCCTTAATGAGTTCTCAGGCAGAGTGAATGCCTGGTGTGCTTTACAGGAAGCACGGTAGAGCAGCACTACAAGGAGTGAAACTCCATACTAAGTGGGGTGACTCCACCATGAGGTTCCCAGGTAGGGGTAATGCCTCGGCTTTGCAAGCCAAGTCACAGCGGCGTAGCACCGCAAATAGGCAGGTAGCCTAATGCTGTATGACGTAATTAAAGAGTTGTAGACAGTACTACAAAGGGGAGGATGGCCCCATGTTACAGTGGCACGACACCACGATGAGGTACCCAGGTAGGGGTAAAGCCTCGGTATTGTAAGCCATGTCGTTACAGCGTAACACTGCAAGGAAGCCTTAGGCTTCATGCTGGATAGTTTGGCACTACAAAGAGGCTTGTGACCTCATGCTACAGTAGTATGACACTACGATGAGGTTCCCAGGTAGGGGTAATACCTCGGCTTCAGGCTATGTCATAGCGGCGTAGCACCGCAAGGAAGCGCAAGGCTTCATGCCATATCTCTTTAATAAAGAACTCACCTATAGTGTATAGAAAGAGATATCAGGCCGTCTCTTGAGGGTAAACTTGTAGACGCCTAAAAATTATACACTGAAACTAGGCTGGCACAAGGCCTTCAATGTGCAGCTAGAAGCACAGTTGATGTCATTATGTGAGTAGGAAGAATTGCAGTTATGGTACAGAATTCAAGGGCTTAGTCCATTCTTGTATCATGTTGTTATTTAACCTATGCAGGAAGATTCAAGTCGTAGCGACATCTCTTCTAATGCATGATGGGCAGCCACTGTGGGGAACGCTCAACCCATATATTGAGATATGTGGGGGATTGTTGGCATTTTTTGCCTTTGGACTAGAAAAGATAGTCCCACATCGGCTACACCAAATGGTGAGTATCTCAATATAATGCATTGCTTGTGTTGAGGTGTGCACATGAGGTGTAGTAGGGCACAAGTTTGTGCCATGTGGGAGTATTTTTCTAGAAGAAAAAATGATTAAATCCAACAAGGATGCAAGTTGATTTTTGTTGTGCGGACTCGAACTCGGACACGGACTCCAAGATGTCTCGTGCATGCACGGGAGTGTTCGGGGGGTAGGCGTGGACTGGCACACTTCTATGCTGATTGTGGGATGACCTAAAATATCAAACTCTATTTTTGAGTATTGATATTTTAGTCCCACATCGGATAGGAAAAGAGGTGAAGTCTCAACTCCACTCTATAAATAGAGCCCCTTGGCCTCCTTTGAAAGATGCACCAAGAAGAGAGTTGAGGGAGACTGTTAAGTCCAGGAAGCCCGTTCAAGTCTCAAATATTGACTTACGAGCGTTCCAGAAGTTCTTCGTGAACTTGCTGGTTCCTGGAAGCTGTTCGTGTTCGTGTGGGGCGAATAAAGCTTTGAGCAACGGTGGTTCATTCACCCCAGCATCTCATTTTCGCCTGTCATCGCTGCTGTTTCCTTTTACAGTAACTTCTTTTTAGAAGCTCTACTGCCGATAGTTGCTTGCACAAATGCTCTTTAGATTTTTGTGTATTACGTAGAATCTTTTTAGATCCTCGTAATTCAGAATCCTCCAGGATCTCTGTTGCACATCTTCTTTAAGGTGATGTATTTGAAACGTTGTGTGTACAATTATTTCAGTTTCAGAATTTTCCATCGAAAATTGTGCCTCGGCACTAACAGCTCCGACCGGTGGGTTCACTTTCGACCCCTTCAGATCTGAAGCTGTAATGCCTCGGCAGGACTGCCACCCACTTCGTGCCCGTCGCCGATGCGGTGAGTCAGTGCTGTCCATGGCGAGTCTCCGCCTTCCACCACTGGAATCCTCCCCGTGTGCGTCGAGCGCCGCTCGCCTACACCGCCCGACATCGTGTTGACGAGCTCCCTTCCAGCGTCGACCTCCTCGCGCCTCGTGACGGCAGCGCTGCTCCCTGCCTCGACAATGTGTCGCACTCGAGTATCTGGTGAGTCTCCCGACCCCTTCTTCCCCTCTCTCATACTTTCAGTCTCCATCAAACTTTCCCTTTTTCCATTATACTCTCTCCATTCGAAGACGACAACCTTTAATTGCTGTGTTATTATCATTATATTACTACTTTATTACTATTGCTATTAGTTATGGTTCATTAAAGGTATTTTACAAATGTATGATTGTTTATATATATATATATATATATATATATATATATATATATATATATATATATATATTAGTATTTGATACAAAAACCTTAGTATACAATTTTATAATATGTATATGAATACGTACTGTAGATATAAATATTATCATTAGTATTCTGAACTATTATTATTACGAGGATTAGTATTACTATTATCATTAGCTATATATATATATATATATATATATATATATATATATATATAAGTAAAAGGATTTATGCAATAAATATATTTTACTAGTATAAAATTTTAAGGCTGGTTTTCCTAAAATGTTTTCTAAAATAGTGTTTACAGTTTGAGCAAAGACTAGAGTTAAATTTAAATTTATATTATAAATATTTCAGAGTGTTGCCTTAAAGTAATTGCTAAACAAAAGGTAGTTTCCCTAACTATTATACATAGATTATTTTTTGAGGATTTATTAATAAAACCTAGTTTCAAATATTATAAATAAATTTCAAGTACTTTTCTCCATAAATTCTCACATATTGTCAAATCTGATCATGACTGATCATATCTTCTATTTTTCTCATAAAATTTAGACCCGTACACATCGACCTCGGCTCTTGGACAAAACATGACTTGTCGGATCACCGCGCCACACCAGGCGTAACACCAGGCAAGATACCTCGCCTTATTTACTGTTTATAATTAGTCTATATTTTTATTTTTAGATATTGTATATTTATTTCTTGTTTACTTCAAGAGTATCTTTGACTGTTGTTCGTGGTTTACTTACTTGCTTTCTATGTACCCTGTAAAACCCCTAAAATTTCTACTATATTTTTTTAAATTTGATACCGATTTAAAATTTTGTATTGTACGCCGCGTAGTCGTATTTTACGTCGCGCACAAAAATTTATTTTTCGTAGTTGCTCGTCGAGTGCAAATATGTGCGAGCGTACATATTTTAAAAAACATTTTTTCTCTATTTTAATATTTAATTTCAAAATATTATATAAATATTCTTGCTATAAAAAGCCTTTGTTTCTAAAAGTTATTAATAATAAATAATATTTTTGTATACTAGAAAAGCCTAATTATGTAAAGAATATTTTTGCATACATATATTTTTCGTAATTATTTATTTTTTTATTTTAGATAATAATGTATTTTCGAAATTAATTATTATAGTATTTTTGGAAAGCATATTTTTGAAATATTTGTGACAATTTAAATTTTAATTTGATTCCATGTGTACATTTAAATAGATTAAGTTAATATGTATAATTGGAATTTAATTTATTGATTTGATTTTAAACCAAGACTTTTAATTGGATTTAATTGGATTTGGATTTGGATTTGGATTTAGATTTTGATTTGATTAATTTTAAATTAAATTGCAAGCTATCTATTTTTGGGTTTAAACTACTCCTAATTTTATCCTAATGGGAATTCCCACATCCTATAAATAGGCAGGTACTCATCCATGTATTTATATTCTCCAAATTTCTCCACAAATTTCCACCACAAAGTGAGTGCCTCGTGTCTGTGTCCAACATCTCCCGTGTCAGCCGTGACGGCCTCGGGTCCGACCCCGGGTGTCTTTCCAATATCTTATTCCAATATTATTTACATATACATTATTTATCCCTCTCGTGTCGATAAACCCCGACACAACCCGATAACATCTTTGACTCGACCCAAATCCTAACCTAACCCTAGCTATCGCCATTGCGCCATCACCATCTTCTTCTCCGACCAGCGTAACTCTGCAGTAACCACCTCGGACCCGCAACTGTCACCAAATCCCCGGCCAGCCCGACCCGTCCAATCGACCACCACCGTCACCGGCGCCAACGCCGGCGACCAAAGGAAACCCCAACTCCCTGCCTTCCCGCACCTACAACATCAACCCAAACCCCCATCGTCACCACCAGCACCCTCGCCAAGTTAACCAGCAGCCCGACCACGACCCTCGTCAACCCGGCCACCGCCACCAAGCCGCACCATGGCCGACCCCGCTCAGCCCAGCCACTCGACTCAATCAAACCCCAGACCCACGCCATCCTCCAACCACTCTCCGTGTCCGGCCGACCATCCCCGGTCGTCGCCACCAAAACCACGCCACCATCACAGCAAACCGAGAAAAAGAAGAAAAAAAATTAAAACCTTAACCTAGAACTCACCTCCGACAGAGCCGATCCCCTCCGTCGGAGTAGCACCCGACCGTCGCTCTCAGCCCGGCGGCGTCCACTGAGGCGAGCCGCGCCGCAGAACCCACAAATCCTCCTCGCCGATCCGCACGCCGCCCCACCGGCGTGCTGCTCGCCGCCACTCGCCTCCGGCGACCGCTCCTTTCCTCCACGTTAGCCACCGTCCGCCGCTCCTAGCCTCCCGACCGGCGCTCTCCCCGCGCCCATCGAAACCCCCAACACCGCCGGCACCGCACCCTCCGCTCCTCACCAGAGCCGCCCGCCGCCTCGCCGCGTCCGACTTCCCCATCTCTCTCCCGCTCTTTTCTCTCTCGATCACTCTCCCTCCCTCTCGTCACATCTCCTCTCTCTCTCTCTTTCTGTCCTCCTTCCGAGAGAAGGAACACACACCGCAGCACTGCAGTGTGCTTTGGTTTTAGCAGTGTGTTTGTTTATTATTGATTCTTTTTTTTCGTTTGTTTATAATTCTTTTCTTTTATTATCATAACTATTAGTTTTAAAAATACAGAAACAAAAGTTTTCCTTGTGTTTTTAATTATTCTTACTAATAATAATAATATTGTATAATATTTTCAGAAGTTATTATTTCTGTGTAAAGACAGAATATAATTACTTGAGCCATGAGAAGGAGTACTTTTAAAAGTTATTTTTGGGTTGGAATAATTTGGGCATTATAAATTGAGATTATTGTGTAGCGTATTTTACATGGGTTTTTGTTATAAATTTTATTGGGCTTGACCCTACCTTATTTTCAAATGGATCTCTGAAAATAAAAATAAATTATTTCTATAATATGTTCCACCTATTTTAACATTTAGTCTTGTCATAAAAATGATTTTGATACCCATATATTTAATTAATAAAAATATAGCCTTTTATCTAGGAATCCTATTTTCGACAAGTATAGAGTTTTGTCTGAAAACCATTTTTATTTATCTTTCAAATATTTTAACTAGTATAATATTTTATTTCTCGAGTGTTATAAATAGTTTTCTTTTTTTAAAACGTATATATATTTTTATTTTATTATCAACTTCCTACGATTATCTTCCTCTTCTGCGATTAGCCCATTCTCCCTATACCTTAGCCAACTCCGTACCTTCATTATGTCCACCCTAACTATTCTGACCGTCCTGGACCTAATGGAACTGTCTGTGCCACCACCCGAGGTCACCATGTGTAGTTGTTACACCGAAGTCGCAGATCGTGCCACCTTGATTATCGTAGCACACCAGGCGTAATATCAGGCAAGACACCTTGACATTTGCTGTTTAATTATTTTAGCTCATATTTCATGCATGTTCATTATTTTCTTTATGCAAAATAAACTGTGATACATGGCATAACTGTTAGAACTTACTGTTCATTTATTTTTCCTGCTATGTATTATTTTTCTCACATGACCACCTTGTGTGTTGTATTCATTGGCCTTGACACGTTGTAACACGAGGTTGTGTGTCTCATATAGAACACGGAAGTGCGTGATTGGCTGGCCACCAGTACGTACAAGCCGTGCGATAGGAATAACCGCTAATAGAGGTTGCATGCTAGTTTGACTTAGCGGTTATAGTGGTTTGTGTTGTGGATACAACATAGTAGGCATTGGGCGGGGAGAACAATTCCTTAGTGTATGGGCTTTGATGTACTTTACCTTTTGTAACCCGTGAGCTCCGCCGGAGACGCGGATCAGATTACCCATGATTACTGACGGCCCCTGACGATTCTGCGGAACGTCATGCTCTTACTGTTGGGGCCTCTGGTGCCCAAGAGGGGACTATGTCGATCCTATTTAGCCAGGGCCCATGCGTAGGAAGGATTGTTCTTAACTACATTTCACCTAGAACGGTAGGCTACCCTATCCGTTAGGTACGAGTACTTTTGGTTTGGGTACTTGTATCTGACCGTGGCTTGGAACAATAACTTGTCGCGGATTAGTTCGTCACATCTTGTCCTTGTTTGGTTGTAGGTATGACTTACTACTTCGATGAGAAGGTATTGAACCTTGCTGGGGTCCGGATACCATATTGGATTCATAGCATGGGAAGATACGTTACCGTGAATTAGTTTACCATCTCCTGTCCTTGTTTGGTTGGGGGGATGGTACGCTCGTTCAGTAGGTGCGTATTGGAACATATTATAAATTCGATTGACTTATTTATTGAGCAATATTTATTCAGTTTATATGGCATGCTATTATGTGTCTTGTTACGTCCCTCTGAGGACCTGGTTGTCTTGCCAGGTGTGTGCTATTATTTTTCGTAGGTGCTTTAGCTCTAGCAGTGTTCATCGCCATTTCTTCGAGGATGATTGCATTTGGATCGTCTTCGCTTCGCTCGCCACTCATTTCATTTTCTATGTACTTTTCTTTATTTTGTTGGTAGCGGATTTGTCTCCGTCCAACATATTGTATCGAGACAAATTTATTCTCATTATATGATCTTTTATTCATTTATTTTGTGTGGATGAGATTAGTTATGGTTCTACTGCATTTTACAGCTTATGTGTTTATACGAGGCTTCCATATATTGGAGTATACTTCGTTTGAATACAGCTGGCATGTCCACGTTCCTAGTCCTACGTATTTTGGGACTGGGGCGTTACATGTTTTTGTGGTGGCCCATGCAGGTCATGATAAATTGTTTGGTTACTTTACCGTACCAAGCAAGCCTGCGTATAGGATTAGAAGTCTAGGATCTCATCCACATACTTGACCTCTTTCCTTGATTTTATCTGCCGTTTGACTCATCAATTGCATCTTGCTGCTTTCTTCCATCCCTATTATTATCTTTCCTTCGTGCTTGCTAGAGATTGACCCTACTAGTTAGTTATCCCATAATACCTTTATCTTAATTCTTTAAGTTGGGTAGAATACCCCACACACCCTTGACCATTAAGGGAATACAAATGGTATTATCTATACCATAGAGACTAAAGAAAGTTAACCCATTTGGTCAACCAAGCCTTGGTCAATAAAACCGTAGAATGATGGTATAGGAATAAACAAGACTTAGATCCTTATGACTCTTAGACTATTCATAATTGTTTTTATTCATCTATTATCATGCCTATATTTTTACTATCTAGACTAATGATGCTAATGTAGCCTAGTTTTGCAAGCTTAGTCTTTTACCAAGCTTGTTCGTGACATATATGTTAATGGAGGTACCCCACTAACATATTGTCTATCAGAACCGGTGCATGATGGTCTGATCAACCAAGTGCACTTTGGTTCGCTTTTATTTATCGTTCTACGTGGATGGGGACATAGCTAAACTTGTCCTTTAGAGTCCCATCCGCGGCTGCCTTGGCAACTCCTTTTGAAATTTTTCGGTCGTCCTTGAGTCACGTATTCGTATTCGATAACGCCTCCTTCGAACTCTATATTGCTTCGCTCTCACCTATTTTAGGAGGACGAAAGCGTCATACTAGAACTTCCTCTAAACCTTCCCATCGACTATAACCATTCTCACTCGAAGTTGCTATAACTTCATCCTAAACTCCTCGTCCTTCTTCTCGACCCTACTATGACCCTCATTCAATGATCTAGATCGCAACTTCTTACGACATGATTTTGTTGAGCCTTAATTGTTCCCCATTGATATCCCCTTGTGTCCTCTCACCCCCCTACGAATTCTTAATTTCGAGGACGAAATTCTTTTAAGTTGGATAGGATGTAAAATCCCTAAAATTTCTACTATATTTTTTTTAAATTTGATACCGATTTAAAATTTTGTATTGTACGTCGCGTAGTCGTATTTTACATCGCGCACGAAAATTTATTTTTCGTAGTTGCTCGTCGAGTGCGAATATGTGCGAGCGTACATATTTTAGAAAAACATTTTTTCTCTATTTTAATATTTACTTTCAAAATATTATATAAATATTCTTGCTATAAAAAGCCTTTGTTTCTAAAAGTTATTAATAATAAATAATATTTTTGTATACTAGAAAACCCTAATTATGTAAAAAATATTTTTGCATACATATATTTTTTGTAATTATTTATTTGTTTATTTTAGATAATAATATATTTTTGAAATTAATTATTATAGTATTTTTGGAAAGCATATTTTTGAAATATTTGTGACAATTTAAATTTTAATTTGATTCCATGTGTACATTTAAATAGATTAAGTTAATATGTATAATTGGAATTTGATTTATTGATTTTATTTTAAACCAAGACTTTTAATTGGATTTAATTGGATTTGGATTTGGATTTAGATTTTGATTTGATTAATTTTAAATTAAATTGCAAGCTATCTATTTTTGGGTTTAAACTACTCCTAATTCTATCCTAATGGGAATTTTCACATCCTATAAATAGGCAGGTACTCATCCATGTATTTATATTCTCCAAATTTCTCCACAAATTTCCACCACAAAGTGAGTGCCTCGTGTCTGTGTCCAACATCTCCCGTGTCAGCCGTGACGGCCTCGGGTCCGACCCCGGGTGTCTTCCCAATATCTTATTCCAATATTATTTACATATTCATTATTTATCCCTCTCGTGTCGATAAACCCCGACACAACCCGATAACATCTTTGACTCGACCCAAATCCTAACCTAACCCTAGCTATCGCCATTGCGCCATCACCATCTTCTTCTCCGACCAGCGTAACTCTGCGGTAACCACCTCGGACCCGCAACTGTCACCAAATCCCCGGCCAGCCCGACCCGTCCAATCGACCACCACCGTCACCGGCGCCAACGCCGGCGACCGAAGGAAACCCCAACTCCCTGCCTTCCCGCACCTACAGCATCAACCCAAACCCCCATCGTCACCACCAGCACCCTCGCCAAGTTAACCAGCAGCCCGACCACGACCCTCGTCAACCCGGCCACCGCCACCAAGCCGCACCATGGCCGACCCCGCTCAGCCCAGCCACTCGACTCAATCAAACCCCAGACCCACGCCATCCTCCAGCCACTCTCCGTGTCCGGCCGACCATCCCCGGTCGCCGCCACCAAAACCACGCCACCACCACAGCAAACCGAGAAAAAGAAGAAAAAAAATTAAAACCTTAACCTAGAACTCACCTCCGAAAGAGCCGATCCCCTCCGTCGGAGTGGCGCCCGACCGCCGCTCTCAGCCCGGCGGCGTCCACTGATGCGAGCCGCGCCGCAGAACCCATAAACCCTCCTCGCCGATCCGCGCGCCGCCCCACCGGCGTGCTGCTCGCCGCCACTCGCCTCCGGCGACCGCTCCTTTCCTCCGCGTTAGCCACCGTCCGCCGCTCCTAGCCTCCCGATCGGCGCTCTCCCCGCGCCCATCGAAACCCCCAACACCGTCAGCACCGCACCCTCCGCTCCTCACCAGAGCCGCCCGCCGCCTCGCCGCGTCCGACTTCCCCATCTCTCTCCCGCTCTTTTCTCTCTCGATCACTCTCCCTCCCTCTCGTCACATCTCCTCTCTCTCTTTCTGTCCTCCTTCCGAGAGAAGGAACACACACCGCAGCACTGCAGTGTGCTTTGGTTTTAGCAGTGTGTTTGTTTATTGCTGATTCTTTTTTTTTCGTTTGTTTACAATTCTTTTCTTTTTATTATCATAACTATTAGTTTTAAAAATACAGAAACAAAAGTTTTCCTTGTGTTTTTAATTATTCTTACTAATAATAATAATATTGTATAATATTTTCGGAAGTTATTATTTCTGTGTAAAGACAGAATATAATTACTTGAGCCATGAGAAGGAGTACTTTTAAAAGTTATTTTTAGGTTGGAATAATTTGGGCATTATAAATTGAGATTATTGTGTAGCGTATTTTAAATGGGTTTTTGTTATAAATTTTATTGGGCTTGACCCTACCTTATTTTCAAATGGATCTCTGAAACCCTAAAAATAAAAATAAATTATTTCTATAATATGTTCCACCTATTTTATCATTTAGTCTTGTCCTAAAAATGATTTTGATACCCATATATTTAATTAATAAAAATATAGCCTTTTATCTAGGAATCCTATTTTCGACAAGTATAGAGTTTTGCCTGAAAACCATTTTTATTTATCTTTCAAATATTTTAACTAGTATAATATTTTATTTCTCGAGTGTTATAAATAGTTTTTTTTTTTAAAACGTATATATATTTTTATTTTATTATCAACTTCCTACGATTATCTTCCTCTTCTGCGATTAGCCCATTCTTCCTATACCTTAGCCAACTCCGTACCTTCATTATGTCCACCCTAACTATTCTGACCGTCCTGGACCTAATGGAACTGTCCGTGCCACCACCCGAGGTCACCCTGTGTAGTTGTTACACCGAAGTCGCAGATCGTGCTACCTTGATTATCGCAGCACACCAAGCGTAATATCAGGCAAGACACCTTGCCATTTGCTGTTTAATTATTTTAGCTCATATTTCATGCATGTTCATTATTTTCTTTATGCAAAATAAACTGTGATACATGGCATAACTGTTAGAACTTACTGTTCATTTATTTTTCCTGCTATGTATTATTTTTCTCACATTAAACCTAGATTTAAGGGACCACCTTGTGTGTTGCATTCATTGGCCTTGACACGTTGTAACACGAGGTTGTGTGTCGCATGTAGAACACGAAAGTGCGTGATTGGCTGGCCACCAGTACGTACAAGCCGTGCGATAGGAATAACCGCTAATAGAGGTTGCATGCTAGTTTGACTTAGCGGTTATAGTGGTTTGTGTTGTGGATACAACATAGTAGGCATTGGACGGGGAGAACAATTCCTTAGTGTATGGGCTTCGATGCACTTTCCCTTTTGTAACCCGTGAGCTCCGCCGGAGACGCGGGTCAGATTACCCATGATTACTGATGGCCACTGACGATTCTGCGGAACGTCATGCTCTTACTGCTGGGGCCTCTGGTGCCCAAGAGGGGACTATGCCGATCCTATTTAGCCAGGGCCCATGCGTAGGAAGGATTGTTCTTAACTATATTTCACCTAGAACGGTAGGCTACCCTATCCGTTAGGTACGAGTACTTTTGGTTTGGGTACTTGTATCTGACCGTGGCTTAGAACAATAACTTGTCGCGGATTAGTTCGTCACATCTTGTCCTTGTTTGGTTGTAGGTGTGACTTACTACTTCGATGAGAAGGTATTGAACCTTGCTGGGGTCTGGATACCATATTGGATTCATAGCATGAGAAGATACGTTACCGTGAATTAGTTTACCATCTCCTGTCCTTGTTTGGTTGGGGGGATGGTACGCTCGTTCAGTAGGTGCATATTGGAACATGTTATAATTTGATTGACTTATTTATTGAGCAATATTTATTCAGTTTATATGGCCTGCTATTATGTGTCTTGTTACGTACCTCTGAGGACCTGGTTGTCTTGCCAGGTGTGTGCTATTATTTTTCGCAGGTGCTTTAGCTCTAGCAGTGTTCATCGCCATTTCTTCGAGGATGATTGCATTTGGATCGTCTTCGCTTCGCTCGCCACTCATTTCATTTTCTATGTACTTTTCTTTATTTTGTTGGTAGTGGATTTGTCTCCGCCCAACTTATTGTATCAAGACAAATTTATTCTCATTATATGATCTTTTATTTATTTTTTTTGTGTGGATGAGATTAGTTATGGTTCTACTGCATTTTACAGCTTATGTATTTATACGAGGCTTCCATATATTGGAGTATATTTCGTATGAATACAGCTGGCATGTCCACGTTTCTAGTCCTACGTATTTTGGGACTGGGGCGTTACATACCCATTGCAAGTGCTAGTCTTATTTTCCTTTGTCTTTGCATATGGACCTAAAAGTTAAGAGACTACCGATTATTAGTTTATATTCATAAACTTGACACGATGGTATCACGACCTATGTGTGAGATGAGTAGCATGTAGAGGTCCTTACGTGTTGGCTGATTACTAGTACGCATGCGTTAGGTTTAACTACTAATAAAGGCATGTTAGAAGACTTAGCAGTTAGTAGAGTTACATGGTCATGGATGCGACTTAGATATAGGTACATTGGGTGGAGAGAACAATACTTATGTATGGGCTTCTTTGCACTTCCTTGTTTTTCTGTGAGCTTCGCCGGAGACGCAGGCTCCAGGTGCCCTTTGACATTTTCCAGAGCGTTATGGACGTACCTCCTTGCACATGATGTCCTCTGACGATCTTTGGACGTTACGAATGTAGGCCCCTAGTGTCCTATATGGAAACCATGTCGATCCCATTTACAGCTAGGGCCCATGTATCGAAGGATTGTTTCTCAACTGCATGTTCACTTTAGTATGGTTAGGTTACCTTATTGCTGTCTTATCACTAAGTTTTATTTGTAGCATATTTTATATTCAGTACTTATGGCATGTTCTTCATGTATCCTGTTACGTCCCTCTAAGGACCTGGTGATCTCTCCAGGTGTGTGCCTTTGTGATTTTCTTAGGTGATCTAACCAAGGCCATGATCTACTCTTTTGAGGATGCTTGCACTTTGATCGTCTTTTGCTTAGCCCAACAAATTCTATTATCTTTGTTGTATTTCTTCTCCTTTACTAGTTGATAGTGGATTTGTCTCCGCCCAACGACTTGTGTAAACAACAATTCATAAGTTTATTATAAATTCTTTCTTCTTTAATTGTGGATGAGATTAGTATCATGGTTTATCGTATTTTACAGCTTATGTATATATATGATGGTTCTATATATTGGAGTATACTTTGTATTTATGCAATTGGCACGTCGACCTACTTAGTCCTAAGTATTTTAGGATTAGGGCGTTACAAGTGGCACGACAGCAGCTATTAAACGCGATGGCAGGAGGAACAAAATGCGACGGCAGCATTTGTACGAAAATTTTCTTGGCTGATGCCATGGAGGAAGGAGGGAGAAGATTGAGAGAAGAGTTAGGTACTGTTTGGGAAGGAGAAAAATAGGAGGAAGAAAAATGTTGAGGGAAAAGTGAGAGGAAAATTAAAAGTGATGGTGTTTGGAAAGGAGGAGAAAAAATGGGGGAGAAAATTTTTAGAGGAAAAAGTAGGTGGGTCCCACAAGAACTGTTCCTCCTAAAAGTGGGAGGAAAATGGAGAGGGGGGAGGAATTTGAGTGAATTTGCTCCATCGCCCCTCATAAAGGTAATAATAAATTATCATTTGAGAATATTAAGGACTAAGTAGTAATTGTATGTCTATCCCTAAACAAATAAAAAATTATTTTTAAACTTTTCCTTCACCTACTTTTTGTCCATCCAAACAAAGGAAGGAAAAATTAACTTTACCTTCATTTTAGCCTCCTCCATTTTCCTTCCCCTCAAATTTTTCTTTCCCCTCCCCACAAAAGTTTCCAAACACAGTATTAGAAAAGAGAGGAGTGGATGTTCTAAGGTTTAGGGGTTTTCTTGGTCGGCCAGGCATGGTGGGGGGATGAGTTTATGTAGAGGAGAGAGGGTATGAGGGATGTTCTTGGTTGACTATATTGTTATGTGTGTGTTGAAGGAGAGATGAGAGAGGAGTTTGCATGGGCATTTGATGAGGTGAGGGGTGTGTGTGTGCCATTGACTAGGGAGGAGGAGTGTCCTGATGAGTGTCCCAAAGGGTGGTGGAAGGAAATTTAGTATAGAAAAAATTGTAGGGTGTTATATGGAGGAGTGTGGTTAGACCCTTGGGTTTAGTCATGTCACATGTGAGGGTGTGCATGAAAGATGGAGGGTAGTAATAAGGTAGCCACCATATGGTTTGCCCATTTATGGTTAACAATAAATGAATGAAGGGTGGTGTGTTCATTTGGTTAAACCATATCTAGGTATTATAGTTAATGGGGTTGTCCATTGGGTTTGGAGATGATAGACTAGATGTTTGTTGTTTTGTAGGGAAGAATATGGTATTGTGTGTTTTGTAGTGGTCACATGAAATTGGGTTAGGTGTTGGGTCAAGTTGGGTTAAGTTTGGGCTTGGTGTGCTCATGACTACAAATTTTGATCAATTATGATCATTAATAAAATAGTAGCATACGGGGGCTCAATTGTATGGCACGCAAGTGGCACGTGCGTAGTAGGCTCAAAATATGTTAAAACTATATATTGGGTCGATTAGGTTGGACCGATGTCAAGTTCCAAAATTAAATTAGAAGTTAGGTCCAGTTCTTCGGTAGATGGTCAAATGGCCTAAATTGAGCAGAAAGTTGTACGATGTAAATAGAATACAAGTAAAAATTTTTAGTGGGATATGACATATCAAAATGAAGATAAACTTGTCTAGGTCAAAATTTATGAAGGACATTTCGAGAGACTGACATTCCGGATACTCGAAAAATTAAAGTAACAAAAAATTATATTTAATGATCAAAACTAATTATAATAAAATATTTATTGAAAATAATTCATTTAAATTTTTTAAAAGAAATTCTAAGAATCCAGGGGGGCTTACAACTTGTATATAATTAGAACAATACTTTACATGAATAACATGTATATATACATATACACAAAAAATACATATATACATATACACATACAAAAATTATTTTTGTGTCCTACAATTGTATCGGTGTATATGTAATTGTCCCACTCTTGAATCCATGTTGTAATATGAATATAAAAATGTAGGTGTTAAACTTTAAATTCTAGAACATCAAATATAAGCATAATTGATCGAGGGAAGATTAACAACATAGGTTAAAATTTTAATTTTTAGGAGTAAAATAGGACTTGCCTTGAAGTGGTAAAATAAAAAGAAGAATGAGTTAAAGAAGTGGTTTGGTTTGGTCTAGGTAATGAAGGTATATAGTGGTTGGTATAGGGAAGCTCTCGAATTTTGCAAGGTCCAGGACTGGTCCGGAGTATTTTAATGCCCAGGACGAAACCCAAAATGATACCCCTTGTTCGGATATATTGAAAACAAAGTGTTAATTTTTTTGGAGAAGATTCATTGTTTCATTATCATGAGCGCATTTTACATTTAGAGTATCGTTAAAACATCGTTTCTCTTGGAAAAATAGTACCATAGAAATTTAAGTAGAAGCGTCTTGATCATGTTTAAACACAATATCATAAAATATTCTACAAAATCAATAAAAACTTCTAGACACAAACTCTTGCACAATTTTTCATATAATTGAATAATCAAACACCATAACTCAGTGAGTAGTTGTTGTTGTCGTAGTCGCAACTCACGTAAATTCAACGATTATAAAATCCTAATTCTTAACTTCAAATTCCTAAGTAGATTTTAAAATTATGGACAGTAGAAGAGGACATGAAGAATAAATTGAAAGAAAAATAGGAGTTTGTGATTCAATTATAAGTAGAAGAAAGAAGCAAGCGATAATTAAAATTAACAATTTTCAGGAACACTTATTGCTGGTCATCAATTCGCCTCTGGAATTGGAAGACAAGAAGTTCTTCTCTGGAATCGGAAGGGACAAACTTTCACTACCGTAAAAGTAATTGCCATTTTTTTTCCCTTTTAGCAACTCTTTTATTATATATTAATATTATATAATATATATTACTAATTTTTAAAATTATTTGTGGCCCGGGTCCACGCCCGTTTGCCCCTCCCCCGGGCCGCCCCAGTCCAGACATTTCATTGGTCGGACCAGTGGACGACTTCTCACGGCCTTGCTCACCGGTCGACGGAGGTAGCATGCTTGCTCGGACCGTATCTGTGTTTAAGAATAAGAAGTACAAAGAACTACGGACGCCAAATACTCCAAAACGGCCGACTTCCCTGTATCACACTCGCATGTATTTGACATGACACATATACTCCAAAATAAAACGGTGTCTACATGTCCATTTCGTATATCATGTCCTTGTCACGTCCGTGAAACACAGAACAGAGAGTAACTACAACTACAAGTGAACATCATATATTCTTATAGTACAAACATTATGATCAGGAAGGTCTGGGTTCCTAGTGCAGGCGCACAACTATGCAGGATATGTCATCCGTACTCTTCCTATCAACAGCCTCCTTGATCAGTTCCGCTGCTGCCTCTTGAGCATCTTCTATGTGCTTGATGGCGTTCACGGCCTCTTCATTCGACATCACCTATAGTTAATAGTACACAATCTCTTTTACTCTTTATAACAAGTTGCATCCCTTCCAGATGAAACTTGCCAAAGTACCAAATCTGGACTAATATAGTACCTTCCACAGTCCATCGCTTGCCAAAACAATGAACTCGTCGCATTCTTCGACCGCCTCTACGACCACGTCGGGATCCGAGCTGATATGCTCCTTTAGTGTGCTATCGCCAAACGCCCTCGACATCGCTAGCTGCCCGTCGACCCTCGGCACGTTTCCTGAAACAGTAGTGTTGCAGGAACAAGAGTAGTACTAATGCAGATAGACATACAATATACCATCTGACACAAGCCAATTCCAAGTCTACAACATCACAAGGACACTGTATCTATTTTGGTGCAAAGAGATGAGTAGGACACGGGTAGTGTCAAGGCATTGTCCGATACGTGTCCAACATGATACTTGAAGTGCCCATGCTTCCTAGTTAGTGCAATATGGTACCATACTGCTTGATTGTGTCAATGTTCTGCACCTTTCTTATTGGTCACAAAGCCGCCTCTCTTCTCGATCCGTCGTCGCTCTTTCATCGGCTCATGGTCTACCGACAGCTGACGGGCTACACCTCCCCTGCAGACGACTGCACGAGAATCTCCGACGTTTGCGACGACCATCCTCTCCCCATCGATCAATATCACAGTGACCGCGGTCGATCCTCCCCGTCGTCTCCGTACACCCCGTCTCTTCCTCTTCAGAATCTTACGGTCGGTCCTGTTGTAGGCTCTTCGTATCGCAGTCTCCGGCTCGGTCCAGAAATCCGTCTGCTCACACAGAAGCATCGCGTATGTTTTAACACGAAATCGGTACGAAAAAAGAGAGAAGAAGAATGGATTGAGACCTCGAGAGCGTACTAACTTGGGTTAGGATGTTATGGAAGAGATGGTTGCGGAGAAAAGTGGGTACGTCGTCTCCCGAATGGCCATCGAATATGGCAAATAGGCCAACCTCGCAGTCATCTACCTGCTTGAATTGAGCAACATGGTAGTCTTCCATGGCATGGCCTTGCTTCCCCTCCACCAAGTGGAAGCCATAAGTGACCTTCCTCCCTGATGCCATGCTCTTGCCCTTGCCTGTGTCACACACTGATGACTCTAGAGCGCTTTCCACCTATAGCATAGTACACAAGTTTCTTGTTAGTTAATATTGTTCTTAGTAGGTGAGACGTGACATTGCATTCAAATATGTGGCGATGGAGCAATGTTTTAAAAATCGGACGTGAAACCATAATCTTTAGTACAGGTCCGATCGGAGTTCAATCGGGATCAACCAAGGTCTGACTAATTTTTATGAGCTATATACTTAAATTGTTCTTGTAGATATATTATGTACATGGATCAACAAAGACACCAAAGACAAAAAAATCATTCTACGTGGATCAACAAAAACTACTATACATCAACTCTAACTCCAATAACATGTTCAGTTTTTTATGTGTAGACATAGAATGAGAGATGAAAATGATTATGTACTTCCGGGAGATCAAAATTGAACTGATGATCTGTATAAAATTTGAAAAACCAAAAGTAAAAGCCAATAAAATTCTTCCAATATACACAATCAAATATAAATTAAAAAAGTGAAAAGAAAGGAAAAGCAACCAATATATAGAATTAAAGTTTAATTAAAGATGAGATCTTACATGATAAACCAATAGATTTAAAATTGTCGAAGATCCGCCTTGTTCTTATATTGTACTTTAGAAGAGTTATGAAGATGAAGAGAGTGGGTGAAGTGGATAGATGAAAGTCGTTCCATCTTCAATTGACAACTATGGTTAGAGATTAGGAAAAGTGAGAAACCTTTCAGCTTCCACCCTTTTTATTATTTTTTTTAACATGAATCTATCGGTTCAAATGAACATCGGTTCAGACGGTCGGTTCACTGGTTAAATTTTGGTTAGGTAAAAGACTATCGGTTCTTAAAAAACATTTCAAGTCATGTCGGACCAATTTTTTGACAAAATTCGATCAGATCCGATCCAACCGTCAGTCTGGTTTGATTCTAACAACATTGCGCTGGAGTCTACAAATTCCAATATATCCTTCTTAGTCAATTAAGTTTTGGGGTTTTTTCCAATAACGTATAGAGGAGACAACGACAGGAATCCAAGAAATATGGATTGTTTTGCTATGTAGGGCTATTTCCTATCCATTCCTCCAAGTTTTTCTCAAACCCAAAATAGAATATTGTCATACAATCCTTTCCTTAAAATTTACAACTCAAATCCATGTCTTAAACTTCTTCCCTCAATTAATGACCGTCTATTATATTTACTTCTACATAAATTCATTTGTTCTACAACTATTTCAATATATTTATATACACTATATTATTCTACATTATTTAGACTTACATATAATTATAATTTAATTAATTAATATTTGGCCTAGCTAGTAGTAAGAAACTCTTTATTGTTCCATATCTAACAACAACAAAAAAGAGTTAAAACTAAACACAAACATATTCGATATTAGGCTCTAGTAAAAGTTCTAAAAAAAATGTTTATAATTATTATATTAATTTAGTCTTTTTTTTTTCTTTTGCGATGTTCGGTGTAACGTATGGGACTTGTACATGCTGTGTTTCATGCCATTTGGTCCAATGTCTCTCAATTTACACACATCCACACACCTCTCCGTGATTTGATCATGAGACCGTCCGTCTAGATAAGGAGGTTATACCTCTCCTCATTTGCACAAGAGTCCGATGAGTTCGATATATTAATTTATTTATGAATTAAAAATAAAATTACATTTATTGAATGAACAGTGGATTCTCAAATTGAAGGAGACGCTCTCTTCCTACTGAAATTTGAGGAGCCACTTTCTCATCCCTCAAATTGACGATGAAGAGAAAGAAAGAGAGACTCACCTCCGGCATGCTTCCACTTTGGATGATACTCTGTAGTGGTGGTTGAGACTGGTTGATAGTTTTCCTTTGGAGTATGTACGTTCTGATTATTGATCGATGACTCTCCCCAGCTTGTTCCTTTAATGCATGTCATAAGCGAGCTAATTAAAGCGGCCACCGCTGTACTACGTACTAACCAATTACTGACCATTGGACCTCCTGTGTGCTGTGTCACGCTCTGGATACGTGTCAGACACTTTGGCATCCAAGTGGGACCATATATTCGCGGCTTTGGACACGACAATAATCTTCCGGTTGGGTTTGATAACACTTATATTCGGCTTGCTTCTCGCTAGCTATTTAGAAGAGGTAACAAAAGTTTGGTGACAATCATCTTCTAGTTTTAATGTTTATCTCTACTAATATAATACGATTGCAAATAGCTCAACATTGAACCCTCCAGGCCGCTCATAAATCCTCCACCATTTAATAAAAAAATTACGAAAAGAGTTGCAATTGACAATGAGACTTTTACAACATCAAAGATTTTCAAGATGGATTATCAAAAATTATTCTTGCATAAAAAAAATTATAATTTTTTTTTAAATTGTAATAAATTGAGGATAGTATTGGTAATCTACCTAGAAAAGCCATGGATATTATAAAGGGCTCCTTGGCAATTACAATTCCTAATTACGAAAACATTATCACTCAAAACTAACTTTTTTTCTTTTTTTCTTCCCCCATAACCAAAAGCCCTCACTGTTACTCAAATATATCCCTAACAAGTTAAAATTAAAATATAAAGAAATCTTAATTAAAATATAAACATATACAACAAATCTTAATCCAGATATATTTCATCTATTTTTTAACGATATTAAAAAGAACAAAAATTTATTTTACGTGCAAACGTACGTGAATTTACTAGTTTGTGATAAGCTGTTGATACACGAACACCAGTCAATACGGTCGATGAGTCAATCGGTCTAGACATTTATTTTGACAAAATAACTCGGTTCTATAGAATACACAAAATTTTGAGTACCGTACTTTATGATTTTTTTAGAATTAGTTTAGATTACGATTTGACAAAAATATTTTTCTTCTGTACTTAAGAGTAGGATTAGAATTTTATTATTTCTTTTTCCAAGGAGTATAAACCTAGGTTGGCATGCAGCCGAGATAATACAAGAAGACAACCAAGATTATCAAACTAGAGCCTAGCTCTGAACAGAAGTAAAAAAAATGCTCGAAATTCATCGTTGACGATGCTGGGATGGTAAGAACCATCGCTGCTCAAAGCAAGATTCGACCATCGTCATCGATTAGCTTCCAGGAACTAACAAGCTTGGTAGGACTTATGGAATGCCTCTCTTTGACCATGTTGAGGAGTAGCATGAATTGCTACAGATTGCTTGGACACGTTATGAGCAGAGAAGAGAAGAGCTTATCCTTGATCTCCCTGTTATAGCTGCTATTGTTCATCCTTGTTCTGAATTCGTTGAAGAATAACAAAGGAGGAAGAAGACTTAGAGAGCTCTCTTCTCCAAAGGGTGAAAAAGAAGCCCTTATATAGAAGAGGATTTTTGTAACCGCACCAGAGGCCCATGAGGAGCCTACTTGGGTAAATTATGTTGGGGTTTGGTCTTTTTCAAAGAGAATTTTAGTCCCACATCGGCTAGACCAAAGGAGTTGTATCTCTATATATTAGCTTTGCTAGTTTAGAGATGTACATGTGGTGTGGAGGTGCACATGGGTGTGCCATGTGGGGTTATTTTTCTAAATGGAAAAAGGCTAAATCAACAATTGAAAGCATTCATGCTTTTTGCTCTTGGGAAATTTATTTCCATGGGGGGCTTACGGGGCTTAGCGACTCGGGCTCATGGGCTCATGAGGCGTAATGTGGCATTTTGTTGGCACAGTGCGTGCAGTTGGCACAAGTGGCTCAGTGCGCGGAGTGCAAGGAGCGCAGGGTGCGCACAGTTGGCGCAACTTGCAGCAGAACGTGCGTTTGTATGTTCGGGGCGGTTGCTACATGTTCGGGGTGGTTTTTACCACGTCCCTAACTTTGTGGCAACCGAACAGTTGCTGCACGGCCTATATAAGACATCCTCTCTCTCTCTCAAGGCTGGAGATATACAATTAAGAGAAGCCACCACAAAAAGTTTACGAAGTGTTTTTTAACACAAGTAAACAGAGAATTCAGAAGTGTTCTTTAACACAGTTCTGATCGAAATTTGCTTGCGAATTCCAGCAGCCTTTGAGATAGAGGAAAGGCGCCGCACCAGCGTTGCTTTTGCACGGGAGTTCGTATCCATCCGAGGAGTCAGAAGAGCAGGAGTGTTCCAAGTTCTCCGACGAACTTGCTGGTTCCTGGAAGCTGTTCGTGTAGGGCGAAAAAAGCTTTGAACAATGGTGATTATTCACCCCAGCAGGAGTTCTTCCATCTTTCGCCAGTCACCTTCTTCATTGATGCCAGTAATTCTGATTGTATCTTCTTTTTAGAAGTACTACGATCGATTGCTGTAGTTTACGAAATATTTTTAGATTCTCGTAATACTAAAACGAGATCTTTTTAGATCTTCGTTATACTCGCGCAACATTCCTAGAAGTGTTGCGTACATTGTTTTTACAATTGTTTCATCTTCTCAGTTTTCCATCGAAAAAATTGTGCCCCGGCAATAACAATCTCAAAACTTTATTGCTACGATGGAAAACGTTAATGCTTCACTCCTCAATACTGACTTTTGTAAGTTAGAAAAGTTTGATGGAGAGCATTATCAAGTCTGGAAGAGGAAGGTTTATCTCACTCTTCAACTCAGAGACGTTGATCACGTGCTTCTTGAAGAGGAACCTACTGTTTCAGATACTGGGTCTGCTGCCGCCATTACTGCGGCTACTAAACTTCGGGCCAAGTGGAGAAGGGAGAATAGCATTTGCAGGCTGCTTATCCTGAATGCTATGGAGGATTCCCTAGCAGAATTCTACAGTAAGAAACCTATTGCCAGAGACATATGGGAGTCTCTGGAGAAACTGTACGAAGAAGACAAGAACAGGAGCAAGATATTTGTGGTTGAAAAATATCGCAAATGGCTTTTTGAGGACGAGAAGCCCATGTTGCCGCAGGTAAAAGAATTTCTGAAGCTGCGACAGAAGTTGGAAGACGAGGCGATGCCCCTCCCTGACAAGTTTGTTGTTGGAGGGATTGTCTCAAAGCTCCCCGCTGGATAGAGTAAGTTCTATGCTAACATGCATAGGAAGAAGCTTGAGATCTGCCTTGAAGATCTCTTGCAAGAAATCTATGTTGAGGACCAGATGCGGGCTCAACTGAAGGTGGACACACTGTCCAAGCAATTGGCTAACGCCAATCTGGTTCATACCAAGGAACCAAGGGGAAAGCAGGCGGCTTCCCACAGCAAGAAGAAGGACCCTAACAATTTGAACGTGAAGGGGACTTCCTTCAAGCGAAAGAAGGCAAAGTCTCAGATGCCTTGTTTCAAGTGTGGCAAGAAGGGCCACTTCAAAAGTGAATGCAAAGCAAAGACCAAGCAATCAGAGCAAGGAGAGCCTAGTAAGGTAACTATGACCACTGATATTGTTGCTATGATTGCGCAGGTTGATGCGGTAAGGACTGACTCTGACTGGTGGGTAGACACTGGAGCCTCCTGCCATGTCTGCTCCACTAAGGAGTGGTTCACCATCTATACACCTACTTCTGAAGTGGTTATGATGGCGAACCAGGCACAAGCTGAAGTGCTCGGGATCAGGACGGTGGTGTTGAAGCTGACTTCGGGGAAGTCTCTGACGCTTCAAGGCGTGAAGCACGTACCTGCTATCGCTAAGAACCTGATCTCAGGAGGCCTACTCTGCAACGCAGGCCTCAGGATGGACATCAATGCTGGCCAGATGGTGATGTCTATCAAGGAAACATATTTCGGAAAAGCTTTTTATACCGCAGGAATGTTCAAAATTCAGCTTGTAAATCAGTCCAATGTAATTAATGTGATTAATAAAATCACTCCTTCTGCTTATACTCTTGAGTTGTGGCATAATAGGCTAGGACATGTTCATTATAAACGAATAAACAGAATGTCTAGTCTAGGACTTATCTCCAAGTGTGGGGGTAAGGTAGAGAAATGTGAAGTTTGTGCTCAAACAAAGATCACAAGGAAACCCTTTCTTCGGGTTAATCGAAGTACAGATCTTCTGGAGTTGGTACAGTCCGATATCTGTGACTTCAAACAATTCTCTACAAAGGCCGGGATAAAGTATTTTATAACCTTCATCGATGACTTCTCAAAGTATGTATTTGTCTACTTGGTGAAGGCTAAAGACGAAGCATTCGAGAAGTTCAAGGAGTTCAGAGCCGAAGCTGAGCGGCAGACTGGAAAACAACTCAAAAGAATAAGAAGTGATCGAGGTGGAAAGTACAGGTCTCATGAATTCGTATCGTTCTGCCAAGAACATGGAATTGTCAATGAGACTACGGCTCCGTACTCTCCTCAATCAAACGGAGTAGCAGAGAGGAAGAACAGAACGTTAACAGAAATGATTAACTCAATGTTGTTGACTGCTGGTCTTTCTAAGTGCTACTGGGGAGAAGCTGCATTGACGGCCACTTTTATTCTAAATAGAGTGCCTCATGCAACTTCAGACGTTACTCCTCATGAACTCTGGTTCAAGGTCAGACCTAACTTGAATGTCATTCGAGTGTGGGAGTGTCTGGCATATGTCAAGCTTCCAGATCTGAAGATTCAGAAGCTTGGGACAAGGACTACTAAGACGATCTTCTTGGGGTATGCCGAGAAGAGTGATGCTCAGAGATTTCTTGATATTGAGTCAAATCATATCATTGAATATCGCGACTCAAAATATTTTGAAGACAAATTTGCAAGGCACAAGAATATTGTTCTTGCAGATGTACCGGAGAATAATGAGGGTGCACCAGATACTGAAGTCTTCAATGAAGATGTGGACCAAGAAGATTTTGTTGAAACAACGATTGAACCAGAACAAGCTGAGCCGTCAGCTAAGCGTATGAGGAGGCCGAAGGACTTCGGAAGTGACTTTGTCACCTATCATGTGGAAGCAGATCCGCTTACCTATGATGAGGCGATGAAGACCAGAGACGCAGTTTTATGGAGGGAGGCGATTGACAATGAATTTGAATCCATCACCTCCAATAACACTTGGGTGTTGGTTGATCTTCCTGAAGGAGCAAAATCCATCGGATGCAAATGGATCTTCAAGAAGAAGATGAAAGCAGACGGAACTATTGACAAGTTAAAGGCTAGGCTAGTAGCCAAAAGGTTTTCTCAGAAGCAGGGAATCGACTACTTTGACACATATGCTCCAGTAGCCCGGATGACTACCATCAGAATGTTGATTGCTCTCGCAGCAATACATAAGATGGTAATACATCAGATGGATGTGAAAACGGCTTTCCTAAATGGCGAGCTGACCGAAGAGATTTATATGCAACAACCAGAGGGATTTGTCGTCAAGGGACTTGAAGACAAAGTATGCAAGTTGGTGAAATCTTTGTACGGTCTTAAACAGGCTCCCAAGATGTGGCATGAGAAATTTGACAAAGTTATAAGGTCAAATGGCTACATGGTCAGCGATACGGACAAGTGTGTTTACACGAAGTTCGCTGATGAAAGAGGTATGATCGTTTGTCTGTACGTGGACGACATGCTTATCCTAGGTACGAATATTAGCTGTGTCACGGAGACAAAGAAATTCATCTCAAGCAAGTTTAGTTTGAAGGACTTGGGGGAAGCTGATGTGATCTTAGGGATCAAGATCATCCGGACAGACACTGGACTAGCGCTGTCACAGTCTCATTATATTGAGAAAATAATCACTCGTTATGGGTATCGAGATCTTCCAGGGATCGATATGCCGTACAGGTGTGATCTGAAGCTGAAGCCTAATTCAGGAAAAAGCGTCAGGCAGCTGGAGTATGCAAGCGTAATCAGAAGTTTGATGTATGCTACTACTGCCACAAGGCCTGACATAGCTTTCGCCGTGGGAATGCTGAGTCGTTTCACGAGCAACCCAGGTACTGAACACTGGAAAGCTGTGAAACGGGTTATGAGATATTTCAAGAAGACTCAGACATATGCACTGTACTACAGCGGAGATCCGCCGGTAGTGGAAGGCTTCAGTGATGCCAGCTGGTGCTCAGAGGTGGAGAGCGAGAGGTCCACAGGTGGATTCATTTTCACAATGGGTGGAGCTGCTCTATCGTGAAAGTCGAAGAAGCAGACTATGCTCTCGCGGTCATCCATGGAATCTGAGTTCTTTGCACTTGATACCGCAGCCGAGGAAGCAGAATGGCTTTGGGAGCTCATGTATGATCTTCCAGTGGTTGGGGCGCAAATACCAGCGATACCGATATACTGCGACAACCAGGCGACTGCTGCGGTGGCATCAAATGACCTCTTCAACGAAAAGAAGAGGACTGTGCGGTTGAAGCACAGGGCAGTACACGATCTTATCAAGAGAGGTGTTATTACAGTGATTGATGTTCGGAGTCAGGAGAACCTGGCGGATCCGTTCACCAAGGGCCTCAAGCGCCAGCTGGTCGATAACACAGCTTGTAAAATAGGCTTGAAGGCATTCTGATATTGTATTATTGTATTCCTACCATAAAGTTTTATGCTAATAGTTCAAAGAGAAATCTACTAGACATCTAGCTTTTGGTTCAAGGGAGGACCACTAATCGGAAGAACATCAGGAACGGTGGGTACATGTTCTATTGGGCATGGAGAGGTTACGAACCTATAACCACTGTTGTCTACTGTTGTTTTTTGCGAAAACTGGATCCTGTGGGAAGGTTGGCTTAAATGCCTTAATGAGTTCTCAGGCATTGTGAATGCCTGGTGCGCTTTACAGGAAGCACGGTAGAACAGCACTACAAGGAGTGAAACTCCATGCTACTGTAGGGTGACTCCTCAATGAGGTTCCTATATGTGGGGTGCTGCCCAGGAATAGGATAAAGCCTCGGCTTTGCAGGCCAAGTCACAGCGGCGTAGCACCGCAAATAGGCAGTTAGCCTAATGCTGTATGTTAAAATAAAGAGAGGTGTAGTCAGCACTACAAAGAGGAGGAGTTCCTCATGTTACAGTGGCACGACACCACGATGAGGTACCCGGTTAGGGATAAAGCCTCGGCCTTGCAAGCCATGTCGTTGCGGTATAACACCGCAAGGGAGCCTAAGGCTTTATGCTGGGTAGTTTGGCACTACAAAGAGGCGGTTGCCTCATGCTATAGTAGTATGACACTACGATGAGGTTCCCGGTACGAGGTAAGGCCTCGGCTTTAAGGCATGTCATAGTGGCGTAGCACCGTAAGGGAAGCGCAAAGCGCTTCATGCCATGTCTCTTTATAATGAACTCACCTATAGTGTATGGACAAAGAGATATCAGGCCGTCTCTTGAGGGTAAACTTGTAGACGCCTAAAATTATACACTGAAACCATGCTGGCACAGGGCCTTTAATGTGTAGCCAGAAGCACATGTAACTACATTATGTGAGTGGGAAAAATTTTAGCTATGATGCAAAATTTAAGGCTTAATCCATTCTTGTATTATAGTCTGTTGTTTGAACCATGCAGGAAGATTCAAGTCGTCAGCGATATGAAACCCGTAATTTTTAATTAATTAATTTAGTGTTATTTTTATTATAATTAGATTAAAATTATTATTTCTGGAATTTTAGTGCTTGGTCAAACATGTAAAAAATTTTAGTTTTATATAATTGTATAATTTATTTGCTAAAATTATTATTATTTTAGGAAAACCATATTTTTAGAAAAAAATAATTATTCCTATTATTTTTAGTGTCTAGTTTGACTGTTCTGAACCCTTCTCGAACTATTTGCGAAACCGAACTCAATCTCGATTTTTCGAAACCATTTTTAAGTATTTTAGGTTATATATACTCATATGTAATATTTTTAAGGAAAAGAAATTCTTTTACTCATTCATTAATTCACTTTCTTTCTCTCAACTTTCTAAAACCATCTGAAAGGAAAACTTTTCCTTTTCTTTTCCCCAAACGGCCGCAGCCGACCGAGCGGCTCCCAAACCGCTCCATTCATCTCCCCGAACGGCCAACGGCCGACCCTTCCGTTCACCTACCGAAACCCCCATCCTCTCACCCAATATTAACCCCTTTCAATCCCTTCATCATCATCACCACTCCCAAGCCCTAACCCGAGCTCCCGCTGACGCGTCTCCGACGTTGATCCGCCCAACCCGGCGACTCCTTCGTCCGCTTCCCGCCGCAGTTCCCGCCGCGTCCCTCGCCATCGGCCCGATCCCGACGCCTAGGCCGACCCCCTGTGCTCCTCCCCGACCCGCGCCACCCCCTGTGGCCGCTGTCCCTCTGGCCGAGCACCCCCGCGCCCTTCGTCGCACGTCTCCCCGTACGATTTCCCTCTGGCCAGCGCCCCTCCGGCCGAGTGTCTCTCTGGCCAATTTCCCTGGCCGACTCCCTGCTGACCTAGGCGCGTGCCCTAGCCCGCGACTCCCCTGATCTGCTGATTTGTGGCGACAACGCTGCTGTTCCAGCGCTGTCCTGGGAATACCTTACTGTTCGGAGCTCCTATTCTTTCTATTATTTCATCTGAGAGCTCTAGCCGAGCAACCCGAGGTATAACCCCTGTCCCGTCTCTTTTTCATATAGTCGATGATGAGAAATGGTCCCCGATTCCCTTTGGAAATTCGGTTTTAGCGACGTCGTATTTTTTCGGAACCTTCGGAAAGGTTCTGTGGATTATTTTGGATTTCCGGAATATTTTGGAAATGGATTTTTGGTATGTTTTGGCTTTCCGGATTTTTCCGGTAGCGTTCTGTGATTTTTGGGTTGGAATCGGACTTCCGAAATTATTTGGGTCGTTCCGATTATTCTGTGGATTGGTTGTGGATTATTATATATATACATATTTGGGTTTCCCTGGTTTGAGATTTGCAGGAAAGTTTCGGCACTATTTCCCAGTTTTTGGGTTGACCAAAAACAGAGAAGATGCTGTCGGATTTTTCCGTAAATCCTAGATTATATTAAATATGAATTTAAAATGAATTTTGGAATTTTATTTGATATTTGGTTTTGGGTGACGACCGTATTGGTCAATGGGCCCGGCTAAGTGCAAACGAAACCGGCTCCACCCGGACGTTGAGGCATTAGCCAAGTTGAGGATTGGACCATATCTGAGACTTATTAATTATATTTATTTTTACTATTAAATTCTGTTTATATTTATTAATATTTCAGTTTAGGACTAACGGCAGTTTTATCTTATTTCAATTTATGTAAATAAATTGTAATGGGCATAAGCCCAGCTGGCTGTGGTCTGTAACTGTAATTAGTAGCTTAGATTTTTGTTATTTCTGGTTTTGCGGGTTTTTACTATTTAACGAGTAAATTGAATAAAAGTATTTTTGTATAAAAATAATTAAGATTTTCTCACCTAAAATTGACAAGTTTTTATTTAATTAAAAATCATGTATTTCTCACTAAATAAGAAAAATTAGCTTTATATTTATATACTATGAAAATACCAAGTTTTAATAATTAATCTGGCATCGACGAAGTTTTCCGAATTCAAAGTTAAAACGATCTTTTTTCCCTCGTATTAAATCAACGCACTAATAATCGTGTTTTTCTGTGTTTGGTTAATTTAAGAACTAAAATTGGACTAGGACGCAAATAGAGATTTCAACTAGCATAGCTAAGTTGGTAAACCTGATATCTGAGTTTATCTCTCGAATGTAGGAATTCGAGGACGACTCTAACTTTCCGTCTCGAAGTCTTCTACCTCTCCAGTCATTTCCTTGAGACAAGTACATTTTGTGTTAGTTTACAATTATTTAATAATCGTTTTATTGCAAGTTTAAACCACGATGCAACACGGAACTCTCTCTGAGAGCACTGACTGTAACTACTGTAACTACTGTAACTACTGTAACTGTTTGGGGACTGGGGGAGTAGTGTAATGAGTATGACCACATCCAAATTGGGATACATGGAATATATCATGTACCTCACTTAGCGACGGCGGAAGAGCGAGACGATAGGACACATCGCCTACTCGTTCCAGAATATCGAACGGCCCTATATACCTAGGACTAAGCTTTCCCCGTACGCCAAAACGAATGACGCCGCAGGTAGACGAGATCCTAAGGAATACATGGTCGCCGACGGCAAATTCTAAGGGATGCCGATGAGCATCGGCCCAATGGCGCTGGCGATCCTGAGCAACTCGGAGGTGATATCTGACTTTCCTGACCACTTCAACCGTCTGAGAAATCAGTTCTGGACCGAGCATCTGCCTCTCTCCAACATCGTCCCATGCTAACGGAGATCTGCACTTCCTGCCATACAGAGCCTCGAAGGGTGCCATCTGGATAATAGCCTGGAAACTATTGTTGTACGAGAATTCCACCAGGTGCAGGTGATCCTCCACGAACCACCGAAGTTAAGAGTACACGACCGCAACATATCTTCGAGAGTTTGTATAGTATGCTCTGACTGCCCATCTGTCTGCGGATGATACGCTGAGCTGAACTTGAGACGAGTCCCCAAACTTTGATGAAGACTGCGCCAGAAGTGCGATGTGAATCTCGTATCCCTGTCTGATACTATGCTGACTGGCACTCCGTGAAGTCTGACAATCTGCCTGAGATACATCTCTGCTAGCTGCGCCGTCGACTGTCCAACTCTAAATGGAAGAAAGTGTGCCACCTTGGTAAGCCTGTCTACAATGACCCAAATAACATCTCTGCCTGCCGGAGATCTGGGTAACCCAGTCACGAAATCCATGGTTATGTGTTCCCATTTCCATTCTGGGATCGGTAAAGGTTGAAGAAGTCCAGCTGGCCTCTGATGTTCAGCCTTGACTTGTTGGCAAACCAAACATCGAGAGACATACCGGGCTATCTCTCTCTTCATACCATTCCACCAAAAGTGTTGACGAATATCTCTGTACATCTTCGTGCTGCCTGGGTGGATGGAATACTGCGAACTGTGAGCCTCTGCCATGACTTCATGTCTGATATCTCCACTGGGTACACAAAGATGCGTGCCGTGTCGAAGTGTACCATCCTCATGAATACATAACTCTGGCCTTCTTCCTGCATCGCACTCTGCTCTGAGCCGCTGAATCTTGGAATCTGTTAACTGTGCTGTCCGGATCCTCTCAACTATGGTGGACTGAATCTGTAGGCTGGCCATCAAGGCCACATTGGAAGGAAGAACCACTTCAATTCCCATCTTCTGAAGATCCGACAATAACTCTGGTTGCGCCGTCAGGAAATAAACTCCGGCTCTCCGGCTCAACGTATCTGCTACAACGTTGGCCTTCCCTGGATGATACTGCAAATCCACATTGTAGTCCACCAGTAGCTCGAGCCATCTTCTCTGCCGCATATTAAGATCCTTCTGGGTGAAAACATACTTCAGGCTTTTATGATCAGTAAAGATATCCACTCTATCTCCGTACAAGTAGTGCCTCCACAAATTAAGTGCAAACACTACTGCTGCTAGCTCCAAGTCGTGGGTCGGGTAATTCTTCTCATGATCACGGAGTTGACGTGACGCATAAGCAATTATCTTCCCATGCTGCATCAAAACACATCCCAATCCTCTGTCTGAAGCGTCGCAATAAACTGTGAATCCTCTGGTCCCATCTGGAAGGGTGAGAATGGGATCCGTTATCAAACCTCGCTTCAACTTCTCAAATGATTCCTGACATTCTGCTGTCCAAACGAACGGCACATCCTTGCGGGTCAACTGGGTCATCGATGCTGAAATCCTTGCAAAATCAGAGACGAACCGCCGGTAGTAGCCGGCCAATCCAAGAAAGCTGCGAACTTCTGCCACTGAGCTGGGTACTGGCCATGCCTCGATAGCCACAATCTTCTGGGGATCCACTTCCACTCCTCCTCTGGTAATGATGTGACCCAAGTAAGAAATGCGATCGAGCCAGAACTCACATTTACTGAACTTGGCGTACAACTGGAGCTATCTGAGAATCTGGAGGACAATTCTGAGATGCTGCTCGTGCTCTGCTTCACTCTTGCTGTAGACCAGGATGTCATCAAGGAACACTATCACAAACTTATCCAAGTAAGGCATGAAAATACGGTTCATGAGGTCCATGAACACTGCCGGCGCATTGGTCGCTCCAAAGGGCATAACTAGAAACTCCCAATGCCCGTACCTAGATCTGAACGCCGTCTTCGGGATGTCCTGCTCTCTGACTCTGATCTGGTGGTATCCTGACCGCAAGTCTATCTTCGAGAAAACTGAAGCCCCATTGAGTTGATCAAATAAGTCATCTATCCTCGGGAGAGTGTATCTGTTCTTGATTGTCACTGAGTTCAAGGTACGATAATCAACACATAGCATGGATGCACCATCCTTCTTTTTCACAAGAAGCATCGGGGCTCCCCAAGGCAATCCACTAGCACGAATGAATCTCTTGGTTCTAAGTTCTTCAATCATCTTGTACATAATCTCCAACTCTGAAGGCGCCATTCTCTAGACTCGCTCTAATACTGGTGCTGTCCCGGGAATCAAGTCAATGGTGAACTCGATCTCCCGCTCTGGTGGCATCCCTGGAAGTTCCTCTGGGAAGACATCTGGAAACTCTTCAACTATCCGGGGCAACTGTACTGCTGTAACTGCCATCCGCAATACTGGGGGAGAAGGCTCCACGGCGCCTCTGGAAAATGAAAACTCTGGCTCTCTGGGAATACTAAAGACAACTCTGCCAACATGGCAGTCTATCCTAGCATAATGGTTCCTCAACCAATCCATGCCTAGGACTACATCATAGTCTGCCACAGGGAACTCTATGAGCCTAGCGGGGAACTCTCTACCGCTAACTATGATCCGACACGAGGAAAACACTCGATCTACTCCCACAAGACCATTACCAGTAAGTATATTGAGCCTCACTGATAATGACTCGGGCTCCAATCCTATCCGTGTCACGAATCGTGCAGACATGAATGAATACGATGCACCAGAATCAAATAATATAGATGTTGAAAAAGTGTTGACGAGAATAGTACCTGCCACTACCTCACCTGGTGCAACTTCTTCTTCCATGGTCATCATCATAGCCTGACCTCTAGCTGCGGGTCCTCTCTGCTGGAAACCCCTCTGTCGGTTCTGTGCTGGAGCCTGGGTGAACTGCTGCTGGAAGGCCTGGGCCTGGGGCAACAATGGCCTCGGGTATTGCTGTTGCTGCTGGACTGGAACTGGGACTGGTCCTCTCACCGAAGAACTAGAAAGGTTGGATTATGATGGACCTCCCCTATTCGGACAGGTCCCTATCTGGTGGTCTGCTCCTCCACAAGCCAGGCACAATCCCTGTACCCTACGACACTCTGCCACTACATGGCCCGGCTTTCCGCAATGAGAACATCCTACCGCGGAAGACTGCTTCTGCTTCTGCTGTTGCGGGTACGTCGGGGTCGAATGCTGAACCGACGTCACTGAGGCCGCCCGCCTCGGAGTTCCAATGGTTATACCCCTAGCTGCCGAGGCTGGAGCTGAAGATTGGTGCATCTGGTTGTGGGACCGCTTCCTGCCTCCGGTCCTGTCCACAATTCTCCGGGAGGTATACTCATGCCTCCTTCCTGCCTTCAACACTGCATCGAACGTCTGGTGCTCGAACTGCTCCACAGCCAATAATATCTCTAAGTGCAGCCCTTGCTGGAACCGCTGAGCCCTATCGAACTCGGTTGCCACCAAGGTGGGGGCGAACCTACTCAACCTAGAAAACTCGGTCGCATAGCCATTGACCGTCCTGCCTCCTTGCTTCAAGTTGGTGAATCTGGTCTGCAGGTCGTACCGTGCCACCGCATCGAAGTACTTCGTCTGGAACCTCTCTCTGAACGTCGCCCAAGTGACTGGTGCTGCTAATCCCATGGCCTGAGCTGCCCACCAATCGCGAGCCAAGTCTAACAACTGTAGGCGTACCACCGCCACCTTCTCATTCTCAAGTGTCCTAGCTGCTTCTAGAACCACCTCGGTACCCTGAAGCCAAGCGTCCGCGTCAATCGCATCTTCACTGCCGTCAAAGAAGGAAGGGTTCAAGCGCTTGAAACTGTTGGCCGCCTGATTCCCTTGGGGACCTCCTCGGTTTAGTGCATCATGAACTTCCTGGTGCAAGGCGTCGCCTCGACGATCTTGGGATGCAAGCAGTTCTCTGATAAGCCCTACCAAAGGTCCCTCATCCTGTCTAGCTGGTTGAACAGGCGGAGCTGCCTGAACTGGAGGTTCCGAGCCTCCGGAAAGCATAACTCGGGAGGCTACTCCAGAGTGCTGAGCTTGACCTTCCTGGCGCTGGGGTGCTTATCGAGCTTCCTCTGGCTGGTTGGCAGGTCCGGGAGTAATGCCACTGAAGAAGACGACATAGGGAACAATAAGGAAAGGACCAGGACAGATCAATGATACAAGCAATGTGATCAGGTCAAGATTCTCAGGGATTTAAAGATACGAGCAGAGATCAAGGGCGAATATTGATTGAGACATCTATTCGGTAAACCCTCACATTTCTTGATTGACAAGACTTGCATGGGCCACCACTTAAACCATGTCACGCCCCAGAACCAGAATACTGGAGAGCGGGGGCAGACATAGCCAGCTACGTATATTGAAATAGAATACATCTCAACTATACGGTCACGGCTGTCTAGATATGAGGGTTTACTATAAGCCAGCAGTCTCTTAAGGTCAAGCCTATTGTCTCAATCTCAAGCAATTAACAGAGTTACAAGATATTAGAGCATCAAATATATATATATAAGGCGTCCCAAATATTACATATTGGATGATCATGAAGCTAGTCGTACAAAATGATGGGACTAGCAAGAGTTCAGTCATACATGATCAACCCTAGGATTTGTTAATCATGTTTACAGCCCGTAGGCAGACAGTAAGTAAATGTGCATCGAGCTAACAGGTGCTCGTCGGCTAAACACCTCAAAAGAATAAATTTACATATAAGTGGGTGAAACAAAAAGGAAAACCTACTCTTGGCCCGGGTTCCGTCTAGTTGTCACCATTGGGCTGGAAGCTCGGTAGATCTTCGGGAGCTGCTCCGAAATCTGGCCACACAAAACCCGCTGGGTCAAACCCCAGAAAGAGCAAGTGCCACAAAGGAGGCCACAAATAAGAACAAAAGCCAGCATATCAGAACTTAAGAATAAAAGAAGTATAAGTAGTAAAGTACACAGGGCGATAAACGACTAGGGACGTGGAACCATTCCGGGAGCCAGGTTACAATCCTTAAACCAGACAAGGACCGGGGTTGTAACCCTTCGCCTGAATAGCTCACTGTCTCTACTCATTTATCGTTAAGACAAGTAAAACAAACATGCTCAGGAGATAGCAGGTACTGGAGCTAGACAAGACTTAGACAAGGCTGGACACCATCCATTCGCAATCGGCCAAACAAATACTACGGCTTACTACTTTAACTAACTAGGGTTATCACAAACCTAATTACTAACAAGATGCAAGTTAGAATTCCAGTCCCAAGCCCTGCAGACTATCCAGTTATCCTTCCGCGGGTTGAGAGTTATAGGTGGGTACATTGCCCGGAGACAAATGTACCCTTAGGTGACTTAGAGGGTGCAACACATGACAGTGTGCTGGAAATGTGCTCTACTCGTCGGCAAGCTACAAGTCTATTAAAGCGCCCAGATAACGAGATTGCCTGTGACTGGGAATTCTCCATGTTCTAGTTTGATCTAATCATTAGCCTAATCCAATTTAGCGCGAGTCCCTGGCCGTGGTACCCAGGAAGTCACGTCCTAGACATGATGCAAGACAAGACAAGTGGATTGTACAAGCAAGCAAGCAGGAACAGCCACGGTGTCAAGTTGATTATACGAGTCAAGTTACAAGTTACAAGTCAAGTCAAGTCAGGAGTGCGCCGCCACGGGCCACCATCAAGTCATCAAGATAAATCATGTCAGGGTACTGTCAGGAGTGCGCCACGACGGGCTACTATCATGTCAGGTTGGTCATGTCAGGAGTGCACCACTACGGGTCACTGTCATGTTATGCTAGTTCCTTGTCATGCCATGCCATGTACAATAGTCATTCCAAACATATTAAGTAAAATCAAGTTCATGACAAAAGGCGTAAGGATATAAAATGGGCGTAAAATATCTAATAAAATATCAATATACAGGGCTATGGAAGAGCCAAGCTTAGAGAAATAAAACCAAAACTCCAAGAGCCAATGGATTGCGCAACGGGTCAGGGAGTTGGATTGCGCAGGTGTCAGCTGCGCAGGGTGCCAAGTGCGCAGGGGCACAGGGCGCATGGACAGACTGTGCAGGAGTGAACTGCGCATGGGTGGATTGCGCAAGGGTGGATTGCGCAAGGGGGGATTGCACAAGGGTGGCTTGCGCCAGCGCAATCCAGCGCAGCGCAAAGCACTGGCTGAGGTCATGCGCAATCGGCACTGCGCTAAAGAGCACAGGCCGGGGGTGCGCAACCGGCCATGCGCTAAAGAGCGCAAGGCAGAGGGATGTTCTTCCTGGCCGAGAGCAGGTCCAAGAACACCAAGAACTTCAATTCTTCATAACTTTGTCAAACAAAACCAAATCTAGATTTTCAAAGTTCTAACTTGAGTAAAATCGAATTCTCTTCCACATGGAAGCATCAAAACATGCAAAAATCAAAGTTTAATAGATCAAAACCAAGGATTTTCGAAAATGGTTAAAACCTAGATCTAGAAGAATGAAAGCTTCAAATCACAAAATATCAAGTTCTAAAGTTGTTCTCCATGGCCTAATCTAGTTAATGGACAAATAAAAAGTGGTGCTTATTTGATGGCAAGGTGCACTTGCCTATGGGTTGGGGAGTTGTGTGGAAGAAGGAAGAAGAAGAAGTTGAAAGAAATTAATGGAGTTATGGAGGAGAGAGAAAATATTGGTAGGTTTTAATAAGGGTGGTTGTGATGGAATGGAGGGGGAGAATAGGCTAAGGTGTTCCACTCATGAAGAACCAAACCAAATCAAACCAACTCCATAAAATAAAACCAAGCCATGGTCCAAAACCCATTTACGAGAACCCGAATCCACAAGTCGAGAAAATAAAATACGTGCCAAAAATCAATTACGAGTACAAATATGAAATACAGGAAATGGGGGTGACAACTCTACCCACCTTCAAAGAATTTCGTCCTCGAAATTTAATCAAGGAGCTAGAGATTGCCACGACAAGCTATACTAAGCACAGACAAGCTACACTAAGCAGTTCAATCATACAATCATACAATACAAGCAAGGAAGGGAAAGCGTAAGGCACAAGGAAGACATTATACCTTACGAGTCAAACAGGTAGGGATATCGCGATCGAATGTCGTCCTCACGCTCCCACGTTGACTCACCTAGAGAGTGATGACCCCAAGCAACACGGACTAAGTTAATAGTCTTGTTCTTGAGCGTCTTTTCTCTCCGGTCCAATATAGACACGGGCCTCTCCTCATACGAAAGGTTGGTACCAACAACCAATTTCGAATGATCTAGGATATGGTTCGGGTCCGGGATGTACCGTCTTAATTGGGATACATGGAATACATCATGTACCTTACTTAGCGACGGCGGAAGAGCAAGACGATAGGACACATCGCCTACTCGCTCCAGAATATCGAACGACCCTATATACCTAGGACTAAGCTTTTTCCGTACGCCAAAACGAATCACGCCACGGGTAGACGAGATCCTAAGGAATACATGGTCGCCGACGGCAAATTCTAAGGGATGCCGATGAGCATCGGCCCAATGGCGCTGGCGATCCTGAGCAACTCGGAGGTGATCTCTGACTTTCCTGACCACTTCAACCGTCTGAGAAATCAGTTCTGGACCGAGCATCTGCCTCTCTCCGACATCGTCCCATGCTAACGGGGATCTGCACTTTCTACCATACAGAGCCTCGAAGGATGCCATCTGGATACTAGCCTGGAAACTATTGTTGTACGAGAATTTCACCAGGTGCAGGTGATCCTTCCACGAACTACCGAAGTCAAGAGTACACGACCGCAACATATCTTCGAGAGTTTGTATAGTACGCTCTGACTGCCCATCTGTCTGCGGATGATACGCTGAGCTGAACTTGAGACGAGTCCCCAAACTTTGATGAAGACTGTGCCAGAAGTGCGATGTGAATCTCGTATCCCTGTCTGATACTATGCTGACTGGCACTCCGTGAAGTCTGACGATCTGCCTGAGATACATCTCTGCTAGCTGCGCCGTCGACTGTCCAACTCTAAATGGAAGAAAGTGTGCCACCTTGGTAAGCCTGTCTACAATGACCCAAATAGTATCTCTGCCTGCCGGGGATCTGGGTAACCCAGTCACGAAATCCATGGTTATGTGTTCCCATTTCCATTCTGGGATCGGTAAAGGTTGAAGAAGTCCAGCTGGCCTCTGATGTTCAGCCTTGACTTATTGGCAAACCAAACATCGAGAGACATACAGGACTATCTCTCTCTTCATACCATTCCACCAAAAGTGTTGACGAATATCTCTGTACATCTTCGTGCTGCCTGGGTGGATGGAATACTGCGAACTGTGAGCCTCTGCCATGACTTCCTGTCTGATATCTCCACTGGGTACACAAAGATGCGTGCCGTGTCGAAGTGTACCATCCTCATGAATACATAACTCTGGCCTTCTTCCTGCCTCGCACTCTGCTCTGAGCCGCTGAATCTTGGAATCTGTTAACTGTGCTGTCCGGATCCTCTCAACTATGGTGGACTGAATCTGTAGGCTGGCCATCAAGGCCACATTGGAAGGAAGAACCACTTCAATTTCCATCTTCTGAAGATCCGACAATAACTCTGGTTGCGCCGTCAGGAAATAAACTCCGGCTCTCCGGCTCAACGCATCTGCTACAACGTTGGCCTTCCCTGGATAATACTACAAATCTACATCGAAGTCCACCAGTAGCTCGAGCCATCTTCTCTGCCGTATATTAAGATCCTTCTGGGTGAAAACATACTTCAGGCTCTTATGATCAGTAAAGATCTCCACTCTATCTCCGTACAAGTAGTACCTCCACAACTTAAGTGCAAACACTACTGCTGCTAGCTCCAAGTCGTGGGTCGAGTAATTCTTCTCATGATCACGGAGTTGACGTGACGCATAAGCAATTACCTTCCCATGCTGCATCAAAACACATCCCAATCCTCTGCCTGAAGCGTCGCAATAAACTGTGAATCCTCCGATCCCATCTGGAAGGGTGAGAATGGGATCCGTTATCAAACCTCGCTTCAACTTCTCAAATGATTCCTGACATTCTGCTGTCCAAACGAACGGCACATCCTTGCGGGTCAACTGGGTCATCGGTGCTGAAATCCCTGTAAAATCAGAGACGAACCGCCGGTAGTAGCCGGCCAATCCAAGAAAGCTGCGAACTTCTGCCACTGAGCTGGGTACTGGCCATGCCTCGATAGCCACAATCTTCTGGGGATCCACTTCCACTCCTCCTCTGGTAATGATGTGACCCAAGTAAGAAATGCGATCGAGCCAGAACTCGTATTTACTGAACTTGGCGTACAACTGGTGTTCTCTGAGAATCTGGAGGACAATTCTGAGATGCTGCTCGTGCTCTGCTTCACTCTTGCTGTAGACCAGGATGTCATCAAGGAACACTATCACAAACTGATCCAAATAAGGCATGAAAATACGGTTCATGAGGTCCATGAACACTGCCGGCGTATTGGTCGCTCCAAAGGACATAACTAGAAACTTCTAATGCCCGTACCTAGATCTGAACGTCGTCTTCGGAATGTCCTGCTCTCTGACTCTGATCTTGTGGTATCCTGACCGCAAGTCTATCTTCGAAAAAACTGAAGCCCCATTGAGTTGATCAAACAAGTCATCTATCCTCGGGAGAGGGTATCTGTTCTTGATTGTCACTGAGTTCAAGGTACGATAATCAACACATAGCCTGGACGTACCATCCTTCTTTTTCACAAGAAGCATCGGGGCTCCCCAAGGCGATGCACTAGCACGAATCAATCCCTTGGTTCTAAGTTCTTCAATCATCTTGTACAAAATCTCCAACTCTGAAGGCGCCATTCTGTAGACTCGCTCTGATACTGGTGCTGTCCCGGGAATCAAGTCAATGGTGAACTCGATCTCCCGCTCTGGTGGCATCCCTGGAAGTTCCTCTGGAAAGACATCTGGAAACTCTTCAACTATCCGGGGCAACTGCACTGCTGCTACTGCCATCCGCAATACTGGGGGAGAAGGCTCCACGGCGCCTCTGGAAAATAAAAACTCTGGCTCTCTGGGAATACTAAAGACAACTCTGCCAACATGGCAGTCTATCATATCATAATGGTTCCTCAACCAATCCATGCCTAGGACTACATCATAGTCTGCCATAGGGAACTCTATGAGCCTAGCGGGGAACTCTCTACCGCTAACTACGATCCGACACGAGGAAAACACTCGATCTACTCCCACAAGATCATTACCAGTAAGTATATTGAGCCTCACTGATAATGACTCGGGCTCCAATCCTATCCGTGTCGCGAATCGTGCAGACATGAATGAATGCGATGCACCAGAATCAAATAATACAGATGCTGGAAAAGTGTTGACGAGAATAGTACCTGCCACTACCTCACCTGGTGCAACTTCTTCTTCTATGGTCATCATCATAGCCTGACCTCTAGCTGCGGGTCCTCTCTGCTGGAAACCCCTCTGTCGGTTCTGTGCTAGAGCCTGGGTGAACTGCTGCTGGAAGGCCTGGGCCTGGGGCAACAATGTCCTCGGGTACTGCTGTTGCTGCTGGACTGGAACTGGGGCTGGTCCTCTTACCGAAGAACTAGAAAGGTTGGATGATGATGGACCTCCCCTATTCGGGCAGGTCCCTATCTGGTGGTCTGCTCTTCCACAAGCCAGGCACAATCCCTGTGCTCTACGACACTCTGCCACTACATGGCCCGGCTTCCCGCAATGAGAACATCCCACCGCGGAAGACTGCTTCTGTTTCTGCTGCTGCGGGTACGTCGGGGTCGAATGCTGAACCGACGTCACTGAGGCCGCCCGCCTCGGAGTTCCAATGGTTATACCCCTAGCTGCCGGGGCTGGAGCTGAAGATTGGTGCATCTGGTTGTGGGACCGCTTTCTGTCTCCGGTTCTGTCCACAATTCTCCGGGAGGTATACTCATGCCTCCTTGCTGCCTTCAACACTGCATCGAACGTCTGGTGCTCGAACTGCTCCACAGCCAATAATATCTCTAAGTGCAGCCCTTGCTGGAACCGCTGAGCCCTATCAAACTCGGTTGCCACCAAGGTGGGGGCGAACCTACTCAACCTAGAAAACTCGGTCGTATAGCCATCGACCGTCCTACCTCCTTGCTTTAAGTTGGTGAATCTGGTCTGCAGGTCGTACCGTGCCACCACATCGAAGTACTTCGTCTGGAACCTCTCCCTGAACGTCGCCCAAGTGACTGGTGCTGCTAATCCCATGGCCTGAGCTGCCCACCAATCGCGAGCCAAGTCTAACAACTGTAGGCGTACCACCGCCACCTTCTCATTCTCAGGTGTCCTAGCTGCTTCTAGAACCACCTCGGTATCCTGAAGCCAAGCGTCCGCGGCAATCGCATCTTCACTGCCGTCAAAGAAGGGAGGGTTCAAGCGCTTGAAACTGTTGGCCGCCTGATTCCCTTGGGGACCTCCTCGGTTTAGTGCATCATGAACTTCCTGGTGCAAGGCGTCGCCTCGACGATCTTGGGATGCAAGAAGTTCTCTGATAAGCCCTACCAAAGGTCCCTCATCCTGTCTAGCTGGTTGAACGGACGGAGCTGCCTGAACTGGAGGTCTCGAGCCTCCGGAAAGCATAACTCGGGAGGCTACTCCAGAGTGCTGAGCTTGACCTTCCTGGCGCTAGGGTGCTTGTCGAGCTTCCTCTGGCTGGTTGGCAGGTCCGGGAGTAATGCCGCTGAAGAAGACGACATAGGGAACAATAAGGAAAGGACCAGGACAGATCAATGATACAAGCAATGTGATCAGGTCGAGATTCTCAGGAATTTGAAGATACGAGCAGAGATCAAGGGCGAATATTGATTGAGACATCTATTCGGTAAACCCTTACATTTCTTGATTGACAAGACCTGCATGGGCCACCACTTAAACCATGTCACGCCCCAGAACCAGAATACTGGAGAGCGGGGGCAGACATAGCCAGCTACGTATATTGAAATAGAATACATCTCAACTATACGGTCACGGCTGTCTAGATATGAGGGTTTACTACAAGCCAGCAGTCTCTTAAGGTCAAGCCTATTGTCTCAATCTCAAGCAATTAACAGAGTTACAAGATATTAGAGCATCAAATATATATATAAGGCATCCCAAATATTACATATTGAATGATCATGAAGCTAGTCGTACAAAATGATGGGACTAGCAAGAGTTCAGTCATACATGATCAACCCTAGGATTTGTTAATCATGTTTACAGCCCGTAGGCAGACAGTAAGTAAATGTGCATCGAGCTAACAGGTGCTCGTCGGCTAAACGTCTCAAAAGAATAAATTTACATATAAGTGGGTGAAACAAAAAGGAAAACCCACTCTTGGCCCGGGTTCCGTCTAGTTGTCACCATTGGGCTGGAAGCTCGGTAGATCTTCGGGAGCTGCTCCGAAATCTGGCCACACAAAACCAGCTGGGTCAAACCCCAGAAAGAGCAAGTGCCACAAAGGAGGCCACAAATAAGCACAAAAGCCAGTATATCAGAACATAAGAATAAAAGAAGTACAAGTAGTAAAGTACACAGTGCGATAAACGACTAGGGACGTGGAACCATTCCGGGAGCCAGGTTGCAATCCTTAAACCAGACAAGGACCGGGGTTGTAACCATTCGCCTGAATAGCTCACTGTCTCTACTCATTTATCGTTAAGACAAGTAAAACAAACATGCTCAGGAGATAGCAGGTACTGGAGCTAGACAAGACTTAGACAAGGCTGGACACCATCCATTCGCAATCGGCCAAACAAATACTACGGCTTACTACTTTAACTAACTAGGGTTATCACAAACCTAATTACTAACAAGATGCAAGTGAGAATTCCAGTCCCAAGCCCTGCAGACTATCCAGTTATCCTTCCGCGGGTTGAGAGTTATAGGTGGGTACATTGCCCGGAGACAAATGTACCCTTAGGTGACTTAGAGGGTGCAACACATGACAGTGTGCTGGAAATGTGCTCTACTCGTCGGCAAGCTACAAGTCTATTAAAGCGCCCAGATAACGAGATTGCCTGTGACTGGGAATTCTCTATGTTCTAGTTTGATCTAATCATTAGCCTAGTCCAATTTAGCGCGAGTCCCTGGCCGTGGTACCCAGGAAGTCACGTCCTAGACATGATGCAAGACAAGACAAGTGGATTGTACAAGCAAGCAAGCAGGAACACCCACGGTGTCAAGTTGATTATACGAGTCAAGTTACAAGTTACAAGTCAAGTCAAGTCAGGAGTGCGCCGCCACGGGCCACCATCAAGTCATCAAGATAAATCATGTCAGGGTACTGTCAGGAGTGCGCCACGACGGCTTACTATCATGTCAGGTTGGTCATGTCAGGAGTGCACCACTACGGGTCACTGTCATGTTATGCTAGTTCCTTGTCATGCCATGCCATGTACAATAGTCATTCCAAACATATTAAGTAAAATCAAGTTCATGACAAAAGGCGTAAGGATATAAAATGGGCGTAAAATATCTAATAAAATATCAATATACAGGGCTATGGAAGAGCCAAGCTTAGAGAAATAAAACCAAAACTCCAAGAGCCAATGGATTGCGCAACGGGTCAGGGAGTTGGATTGCGCAGGTGTCAGCTGCGCAGGGTGCCAAGTGCGCAGGGGCACAGGGCGCATGGACAGACTGCGCAGGAGTGAACTGCGAATGGGTGGATTGCGCAAGGGTGGATTGCGCAAGGGTGGCTTGCGCCAGCGCAATCCAGCGCAGCACAAAGCACTGGCTGAGGTCATGCGCAATCGGCCCTGCGCTAAAGAGCACAGGCCGGGGGTGCGCAACCGGCCATGCGCTAAAGAGCGCAAGGCAGAAGGATGTTCTTCCTGGCCGAGAGCAGGTCCAAGAACACCAAGAACTTCAATTCTTCATAACTTTGTCAAATCAAAACCAAATCTAGATTTTCAAAGTTCTAACTTGAGTAAAATCGAATTCTCTTCCACATGGAAGCATCAAAACATGCAAAAATCAAAGTTTAATAGATCAAAACTAAGGATTTTCGAAAATGGTTAAAACCTAGATCTAGAAGAATGAAAGCTCCAAATCACAAAATGTCAAGTTCTAAAGTTGTTCTCCATGGCCTAATCTAGTTAATGGACAAATAAAAAGTGGTGCTTATTTGATGGCAAGGTGCACTTGCCCATGGGTTGGGGAGTTGTGTGGAAGATGGAAGAAGAAGAAGTTGAAAGAAATTAATGGAGTTATGGAGGAGAGAGAAAAGGTTGGTAGATTTTAATGAGGGTAGTTGTGATGGAATGGAGGGGGAGAATAGGCTAAGGTGTTCCACTCATGAAGAACCAAACCAAATCAAACCAACTCCACAAAATAAAACCAAGCCATGGTCCAAAACCCATTTACGAGAACCCGAATCCACAAGTCGAGAAAATAAAATACGTGCCAAAAATCAATTACGAGTACAAATACGAAATACAGGAAATGGGGGTGACATCGCTAGGCGCATAGTGCGCTTTAGTTGCGCTCGTTGCGCGAGCCACTTGCGCTGTCACGTTGCGTGCCACAGGTTACACGACCAGGATGCGCGCCAGGGTGCGTGCCAGGTTGCGCGCCAGGTTGCGCACAGGTTGCGCACAGGGTACGCCGGGTGCGCTGGCTGCACTGGTTACGCAGTGGCACAGTACGCGCAGTGGCACAGGTTGTACAGGTTGCACAGTGGCACAATGCGCGTAGTTGGCACAGGTTGGCGCAGGTTGGCGCAAGTGGCTCAGTGCGCAGAGTGCAAGGAGCACAGGGTGCGCGCAGTTGGCGCAACTTGCGGCAGAACGTGCGTTTGCATGTTCTGGGCAGTTGCTACATGTTCGGGGTAGTTTTTACCACGTCCCTAACTTTGTGGCAACCGAACAGTTGCTGCAGGGCCTATATAAGGCATCCTCTCTCTCTCAAGGCTGGAGATATACAATTAAGAGAAGCCACCACTGAAAGTTTACGAAGTGTTCTTTAACACAAGTAAACAGAGAATTCAGAAGTGTTCTTTAACACAGTTCTGATCGGAATTTGCTTACAAATTCTAGCAGCCTTCGAGAGAGAGGAAAGGCGTCGCACCAGTATTGCTTTTGTACGGGAGTTCGTGTCCATCCGAGGAGTCTGAAGAGCAGGAGTGTTCCAAGTTCTCCGACGAACTTGCTGGTTCCTGGAAGCTGTTCGTGTAGGACGACTAAAGCTTTGAGCAACGGTAATTATTCACTCCAGCAGGAGTTCTTCCATCTTTCGCCAGTCACCTTCTTCATTGCTGCCAGTAATTCTGATTGTATCTTCTTTTTAGAAGTACTAGGATCGATTGCTGTGGTTTACAAAATCTTTTTAGATTCTCGTAATACTAAAATGAGATCTTTTTAGATCTTCGTTATACTCGCGCAACCTTCCTAGAAGTGTTGCATTGGAACATTATTTTTACAATTGTTTCATCTTCTCAGTTTTCCATCAAAAAAATTGTGCCCCGGCAATAACAAATTAGCCAGGAAAGATTCCCTAAAAAGTAGGGCGATCACAAACTGCACCGCCATTGTAGTTCTTGCTGCCCCTAACACCAGCAACTGGACACACGCTAGACGCACGTCGTATGCCACGTGACACATGTACAATCATCCATTAAATGCATATTGTGCATCGCTCTTGCACATGATGCGTATGTATGAAATGCAAAGTGCACGATCAGAGTACCATTTAGTGCTCTTCATCCGAGTCTGAGTCGCTAGGTCTCTTTGGTGCCTAGCTCCAAATAGTCTTCACATACAAAAATGTGGCAAAAACAAATATTTCTTGTGGGATTTGAACCTGACCACTAGAAAAAAAAAATCCAAAGAGCCAATATTCCTTAAGTGTCCAAGTCAATAAATGATTACATTACACACACTTGAGATTTGCCACACTAGTGGTACTGGGTGATTAGTGACCAATTTCAAAAAGCATCCTATTCTTCTCCTTAAATCTTGTCGTGCCCGCACCGTCGATCTTGTCTCTCCTAAAGCCTCAACGCTTCCCTAGCACCGAGTTTCCACCGCTTTTTGATTTTTTCAAGTCGTACATGGTCTCGTTGCCACAACAAATGATTCTAATGGGATTTGAACCTTATCCACTAGAAAAACTCTAACAACATCAACTACTTGATCTAACACTTAAATGATTACCCAATTATTAAAATACACACGCTTAGAGATCGTCACACTAATATGATAGGGCACTAGTGACCAATTTCAAATTAAACTCCAACATCCTCTTGTTCCCCTTTAATCTTGTCGTGTATGCATCATCGATCTTGTCGCCTCCTCAAGCTTTAGCGCTTCCCATCGCAGCACCAAATTTCTACCGGTCCTTGATTTTTTTTAGTTCGCACATGTCCCGCTGTGATACATACCTCTTTATTCAGTTCAGTGAAGGCCAGAAGAGTGTAGTAAGAATGAAGGGTTTAGTTCTTATCTCAAGTGAAGGCTCGAGGAGTTACTTGAAGTACCAGAGTTCAGTACTCTGTAACAGCTGTTCATCTATGATCAATTCCAGTCCCAGTCAGCTTCCAGTTGTGCCAATGCCACCTGGAAGGATCAGGCAACTGTGAGAACTATAATTTCCTATTGCATGTACCTGTAACAGAAAACAGAAGTACATGTATTAGTCTATAATAGGCAAGTTGGAAACGATTGAGAAATTTGTTCAGTTTACTATTTCCTTAGTTTCCAGTTCTTATTTTGATTTTGTATGCCATTCCATACAATTGTTTTTCAAGCAGTTCAATAAAGAATTCAGTTATTTTTCCATAATTTAGATTTCTACTTTGAATTTATGTCGAGCTTCCCTCAAATCTTTGCAATGGACGGACATTTAGGTCTGGAACCTAACACGCTGCCACAATACCATCTTCTACTCTTCACAAAACAAAAAACCCTAATTCTAATTCCCTTTCCTACTTTCAGCCAAACCCACATAGTTTGAACTCAATCCAATTAAACACCATAACCCAATTTCCCAAACGTATTATGTAATACCTCCCTCCCAGTAGTGCCAATATATTGTTTTCAGGTGAGTGGATAAGACTTCAGTTTCTCTGATTCTTTTACAAAATGAATCCATAGATAATTGATATATGCTTTGCTTCTAAGAATAGAGTTCATAATCACTAGAATGATAATTACATAAAATATGTATGCTCTTGATCAGAATAATATTGAATAAGTTATAGACTCTGAATACAATTGAAAGAATTGTTGTTAAAAAAAAAGACATAATAGTTGCATAGACTATGTATTAATAATGAACTGTTGTTATACTCGTTAAATAAAGGAAGAACGATTTCATACTCTATATTTTATGTTGTTAAAAGAGAATAATTACATTCTTGAATTATAGACTGTTAGTACAATTGAAAGAAGTGCTTCTTATTAAAGAAAGACATAATGATTGCATATACTATGTATTAATAATGAATTGTTATTATACTCGTTATACAAAAAAAGAGATTTCGTAGACATTATATCGTATGTTTTACAAAATAAGAACTACATGCTTGAATTATATATCGTTATTACAATTCAAAGAACTGTTTTCTATGCCTGTTAAAGAAAAAAAAGAATAATTGCATGTTCCATTATCATATGTTGTTAAAAGAGAATAATTACATGCTTGACTTATAGGATGCATGTTATTACAATGGAAAGGACTATTGCTATGGTTATTAAAAAAAGAAAGAATTATTGCATGTTTCTTTATGTATGTTGTTAAAAGAGAAGAATTAATGCTTGAGTTATATATGGTTTATAAAATTGATATAATTGATATTATGTTCCATAGAATAAATAAAATTGTAGACTTAAAATTTACACTTTATATAGAGATATGAATATGAAACATAATTGTTAAATCAAAGTGTTGAGATAAAATAATATATTTGTGTAAAAGAAAGGAAGAATACGACATGACCGTCAGAATAAAAGAAATGAAGAACAGAGTTACGACTCTATGGTCTGAAAGAATGAAAGAAAGAAATATTTATGTAGCATTTGGTTATTTCATCGTATTATTTTTATTTGATAGAAGTTGCATATCATGTATTGGTCTTTGACAATTTGTGCACAAGATTTAGTCTCTCGAACGGTTGCAAGGGTACCGGAATCATATCGGCCTAGGATAGATGGGACACCCTAAGGCTTGTACATCTTTGCGGTCAGGGTGTGTCATGTCTATTAGAGAAATGGACTTGTATGTTCTAAATTCTAATTAGGGAGAGTCACTCATGGGCCATCATGTAGTTAGGTTGCATGCTAATAAAATTTGTTTACAGGCCTAACAGCTTGATGTAGGGACAAATTTCTGATGCCTATAAGTATGAGTTCAAATGTTAGTTTGCATGAATGGATTTGCCTTTTATTTATTTAACTATAGATAAGTTGCAAGTGTTTTCTCACACCAAAATGTTGCTATCATGTTAATAAGAAAGATGATTTAAGTGTAATACTGCTAACATGTCCCTAAGAATCAAATGTGGTTTAAGAATAATATTTTGTTTGTAAAGTAGAATAATTGATTGATTACTTAGAGAGAGGGATTATATATATATATATATATATATATATATATATATATATATATATATATATATATATATATATATATATATATATATTATATATATATATATATATATATATATATATATATTTTATATATATATATGTGTGTGTGTGTGTGTGTGTGAAATATATATATATATATATATATATATATATATATATATATATATATATATATATATATATATATATATATATATATATATATTTTATATATATATATATGTGTGTGTGTGTGTGTGTGTGTGAAATATATATATATATATATACAAAAAAGAGAAGGTTAGACATCCTCCTTATTCTCTATCTGATCTGGGACTAAAACCCACAATATATAATACAATAGCCTACACCTTCCCTCAAGCTGGAGCATGTCGATCATGCCCAACTTATTACAAAAAAACTGAACTCGAGGACCTAGATCATAAAGATATCGGCTATCTGATCGCCGGTTCTCACGTGGTGAAACTTTAGCATCCCCTTTAGATACTCATCACGGACAAATTGGATGTTGATCTTAAAAAAAAATATATATATATATATACAAAAAAGAGAAGGTTAGACATCCTCCTTATTCTCTATCTGATCTGGGACTAAAACCCACAATATATAATACAATAGCCTACACCTTCCCTCAAGCTGGAGCATACATGTCGATCATGCCCAACTTGTTACAAAAAAACTGAACTCGAGGACCTAGATCATAAAGATATCGGCTATCTGATCGCCGGTTCTCACGTGGTGAAACTTTAGCATCCCTTTTAGATACTCATCACGGACAAATTGGATGTTGTTCTTATTGTGCTTCGTCCTTTCATGAAATACAGAATTTCTAGCGATATGAATAGAAGACTGGTTATCACACCACAAATTTATTGCTTTAGTTTCTGTTTTTTCTTCCAGTTCTTGTAGAAGATGCTGAAGATATAACACCTCTGTTGTATGTGAGCAATAACTCGGTATTCTGCTTCTGAACTCGATCGTGAGACCACTCTACTTCTTGCTCTTCCACGATACCAAGTTTTTGCCAATAAATACCGAATAGCCAGATGTAGAACTTCTATCTGTAAGACTTGCACCCTAGTTGGCATCTGTAAAGCACTCAAGATTAGCATGTCCCTAATTCTCCATCCGATTTTTTTTAAATTTTGGCTAAATAGTGCAGGATTCTGAGAACTGTCTGTCAATGTAGAACTCGTGGAGAAACCATAATCTACTCGAGATACTTACGGCTAAGGATATGTCTGGAGAAGTTATGATGGCCAAGTAGTTGAGTTTTTCAACTATCCGGCGATACTGATCAGGATTGGTCATTAGTATTCCTACATCGAGAAGTAACTTCATCCCTGGATCCGTAGGTGAGGTTGCTCCCTTGGCTTGTATCATTCCAACATAAGTTGTGATGTTTACCATATATTTCCTCTGAGACATTATAATGTGCTTCTTACCCATTATGACTTCAATCTCCAAGAAGTCATTCAATGCTCCTATATATTTAGTCTAAAATTGCTCACCCATAAACTATTTTTGCGCTGCAATTCCATTACTTTCATCCTCCGTGATCATGATATCACATAGACACCAAGTAGTATCCTTTCGGTTGATATTTGCTGGTAAAAGATCGAATGATATTTATATGATTGTTATAGTCTAAACTGTGTAATAATATGGGTAAATCGTCCAAACCTACGGGGTGATTGTTTGAGACTGTATAGTGCTTTACGTAGATAACACACTTTACCCACCCGTACAATAAATCCAGGAGGTTGCATCATGTAGACTTCCTCTTCAAGATCTCCATGTAGAAAAGCATTCTTCACATCCGGCTGAAGTAATGGCCAATCATAGCGGACTGCTAAGGCCAAAAGCATGCACACAGAGGTCATCCTAGCAACCGAAGAGATGGTCTCAACAAAATCTCAATGTAAGTTTGAGAATACCCTTTCGCCACAAGAAGAGCTATTAGACGATCAAGGGTACCATCCGGTTACACCTTTATTGTGAATACCCACTTCTATACTACTACCTTCTTACCAGTAGGCAAACCTACCAAGTCCTGAAGTGCTTTCATCTCCTCTTCCATCACAGCATACCAACCCGAATGGTTGTGTCCTTCCTCTACAGAATTGGGGATCTGAATTTTGTCAATAATTGCCACCAAGGATCGAGTCTGACTCATGAGTCCTTTGTAGTGCCAACAACTTAAAGGATGGTCACGACATGCATGACGGAGGCGAGTCGATATGTTAGGCAGTGGTAGAGAAGTAAAGCTAAAGGAGGACGATGGCTCGACAGTCATGGGCACCATTAGTAATGTTTGTTCTTACGGAGATAGTAAATCAGTGGAGCTGGAGGAGGACGATGGCACGATGGGTGGGGGCCCCAACGGTAATGCTTGCTCTGTTGGAGCTGGTGAGACTGGCGATGTCGGTTCTGACTAGACTGATGTTTGTGGACCGTCTGACCTGGAAACTGGCTCGGTAGGGCATGGCACCCTTATGAGTGGCTGTTGTGTTTGAACTGGATACATCAGGAAATTCTCTTACGGATAAACTTTGGTAATTGAATCAGTAGTGGACGAGAGTTGAGGAAACTTGCTTTCAACAAAGCTAACATCCCAAGTCATAAAATATATCTTCAAAGTTGATGAAAAGCAATGATACCCTTTTTGATCTTTTGGATAACCAAGAAAACTATACATGATTGCCTTCGGATCCAATTTGGACAAAATCGATCGAGTATCCCGAAAATAAAATAAGTAGACAAAAATTTTGAGAGGTAGAGAAAATGACTCACGTTTGGGATACAACCGAGAAAATGAGTATTGCCATTAAAAATTGAAAATAGCATGCTATTAATCAGATAACAAGTTATAAGTACCGTATCCGACCAAATTTTCTGGGAGTATGTGCTTGAAACATAAGAGCATACACTATTTTCAAAAGATGGCGATTCTTGCATTTAGCCACGCTATTTTGTTGTGGTGTGTAAGGGCAGGAATTTTGGTTGATGATACCATGTCTAAATATATGAGAATTAAGCTCACAAGACAGGTACTCATGACCATTGTCACTCCGCGAATATTTAATAGGAACAACAAATTGTGTTTTGATTTTCGTATAAAAATTGCACCAAGTATCAAATAGTTCGGAGCAATTTTTTATCAAGTAGACAAATGTGACACGTGAGTAGTCATCAACAAAGAAAACAAAGTACTTGAAACCCATCATAGGTTCAACAGGACAAGGTCTCCATATATTACAATGCATTAACTCAAAACATGCTGATGCCACTTTATTTAGACTCACTGAATAGGACCGATGATGCTCAACCAAACTACATGACTCACAATGAAATGGAACTTGAATATCTAAAGACGGATACATTTTCTAGAGAGGTTGGATAGATGGGTGACCTAACCGACAGTGCAGTTCAAAAATATCAAGCATCATGCCGGCACAGGCAATGGAAGAATCCATGTCAAACAGGTATAAGCCTCCAGCCACATGTCCCATACCGACAGTCTTCCAGTAACTCCTTGAATTTTTCTAGTACAAAATAAAAAAATTCCTAAATTTTTTAAAATGTGAATTAATTTTATTTCCAAAATTCCTAAAGGTTTTATTCTAGTTAATTGGTTAGTAATATTAAGCTATTAGTTAATTAATTAACTAAAGTTAGTTAGTTAGCCATAGCTAACTAAGCCATGTGATTAGTAGGAATGTCCTAGAACCCTCTTCACCACTCCATACTCCTCCATGCTCACATTCTTCTCATTATTTACAATAGTGCCACATGGCACATGCTTGCCTCCCAAGCATTATAAACCTATAAATAGGGCATTCCCTATACACATTTTTTCACACAAAAATTTATATAAAAAATTATACAACCACATTCAACACCCCTACTCTTCACTATCCGACCGACCCAGTTGGTGGACCACTACTCCAGCTACCCCATCTCCGGCCACCGAACCTACACTGACCACCACCCTTTGTCAACAACAAGCCTCACAAGCCACCGGCATCACCAATCCACCACCATAGCCTACACCACCAACAACCACCTTTTCCACCACCCCTGCCCCTGTCCATAATGATTGCCACCACCCAGTGCTTTAAATAGCGGCCTCATAGCCCGCCTAGGCGGTGCCTAGGTGGTCTGTCATCGTATTATTTTTTGGTAGAAGGTAGAGTAGGCGGCCAACGGAGGTTGGCGGCATAGGCGGAGATCAGGTGGCGTATGCCACGATCCGTACCTGCTTTTCGGGATATGAGTACGTAGCCAAGTCCATCCTACGTCGCAACATCGGCGGTAGTACGTTGTCTAGACCTCAATGTCAATCTTGAATACAATAAATCATATCTATTTGCTCATTCACTATTCTATTTATAAATCTGATAATACATCAAAATGACATTCGAAAACAAATCTGCTAAATATTTAAATTCAAAAAGTATCTGATCTATCTAAAATCTAAGTTCGACCTCTAAGATAACTATCTCCCCTATATGGTCCATAGCGCAAAAGTAGGAAGCATGCCAAGTCACCTGCAACGATCCAATCAGAAAAGGAGCAAAGTACAACCATATTACAATAATATAACTTAATATAAAAGAATTTAGACAAGTAGAGATGCAGTAGAGAATAAAGAAAACATGTATATGAACTAAAAATAATAAATATATACAAAAAACTACTAGCAAGAACATGTATGAACAAGATAATTAGCAATGAACATGTACAAGTAAAACAGATAGTGCGTTTGAAATACATTTTGACATATGAAGGGCTGGGCTAATACGACACATCATAGATGGCTATCCACATTTTTAAGGTACGGCTAATCCATACGTGAGGTGTATGACTTAGCTATTCACATTAACATTCATTGGGATTTGTTTACATATCTACTGGCATTTTTCCTACCAACTCACTAAACAATCAATAAACGAGCAATGACGGAACAAGCCTACACTACAACAAAAAGACCTATTAATGACGCTTGATAAGTGGATTTCATGACGGCTGATAAAGAAGCGTCATCAAAGTTCAGCAAGACTCCATTCTATGACGGTGTCTAGTATAAACGTTATTGATAGTCTTTCAGTCATACGAGCGTCATGAAAAAAGTACCAAAATTTAAGTTAAAACCTCCACTCCCCCGCACTTCTCCCACACTTAAAAAAAAATCCAGCCCTCATCCTCTCTCTTTCTCCTTCTCCTTCTCCTTCTCCCCCTGCTCCCCAACTCCCCAACTCGCCGAAAGGATGGATTACGCTCGAGAGATGATGGATTTGGAGACTCTCGTCACTCGCACGCTCGAGAAGAAGGGCGTACTTGTCAAAATTAGGGTTTGTCCCTCTCTCTCATTTTTCTCAAATTAGGGTTTCTCTTCGAAAATTAGGTTTTTCTGATCAATATATTCCTATGGGAGAATCTATATACTAGGGTTTCTTCTGGATCCCTCCGTAGCGCCGGTACCGCAGGGGCAGCTGAAGCTAAGCTCGACGAGCTCCGTGGCCTCCTCGGTAAGCCGACGGGCGACCCGCTCAAGATCGTCGGCATCGGCACGGGCGCCTGGGGCAGCGTCTTCATCGCCCTCCTGCAGGACGTCTATGGCCGGTTCCGTGACAAGATCTAGGTATGCGTAATTTTTAAGGAAAATTAGTCACCTGAAATATAAACCTAGCTAGAAAAGGTGATGATGGTGATCACTTCATATATACAAAGAGTCAAAGCATGAGGACAAGCGAAGGAAAAAAATTTAGTTTTTTTTCTTACTTTCTTTCATTCTTCGTTGATCTGTACTTTTCTCTTTTTTCTTCGGGGACTTGCATCATTTGGTGCCGGCAACAAGTTATTCTTTCAGATGAAACCATTAAGTTAACTTTTTTCTGATATATAATTGTGATGGAGTTGCTTCCTCATACAAGTTTCTTGTCGGAACGATCAATGGACCAACTTTATATGTACGTGGTGTAAACATATATATAAATATTGGTCTACAATCACTCGTTCGGATCTCTTATGTCACCATTATAAATATTGGTCTACAAGTTTCTGATATATATTTTATTCTGTATCTTTAGTTTACACTTCATGTGCTTTGCTTCAGTGTGGAATTTGTTTTTATTATTATGATTGTTTGGTACTCGATTAAAATATTTTGGAATTTTGTTGATTCATAACCTCTTTCTGCCATCAAGCATATGATGAAAGAACTCGGATTCCCCTTCTGGACATCAAATTGGATGATGCAAATTCGAGCTTCTGATGCAAAAAAACTGATTTCACTTCTAAAAGTTATATTTTGGTATTTCAGATTTAAACTTTAACTTGAGATTTTCTTTATCTTTATGTCCAGATCGACTGTGCAAAAGGTTGGGATTGATTTTCTTATCTTGTTGTGTTTTTACTTATTACTCCTACAGTATATATTCTTTCTTTAATTGGATGCTCTGGTTGAATTTGCTTTAGTAACTTTGATGTTTGCTACTTGCAAAAGCCTACTTTTCTGTGTTTTTGATATTGATCGCTTTCTGATACTATGCACATGAGGAATAAACTCGGATTCCCTTTCAGGACATCTTTGGATGATGCAAAATCGAGATTCTGATGCAAGCTAATATAAATTCTCAAACTTATTTTTTGATAATTAAACCATTACATTTCAACTTAAGATTCACATTTTGCAGCCTTCAATTGAAATTTGAATGCATCATTTTTTACCAAGTTTTACCTTGCATGAGGAGCAAATGTAATATTTGCTTTTGATTTCTGAATGTATGTATGCAACTGTATATGTAATGTATGTATCCCGCCTTTGGGGGGGCAATTATTACAATACTCACTGTTAAATGAAGACTTGATTAAGCTTCAGAAATGTTTTATTGTGCTTGTAGCAAAGCTTTAGCGGTTTGCATGAAAAATCTTAGTTTTATCCTAGGTGTGCAAATACGTTTGGTAGCTCTAGATATCTGTATGTAGAATGTCATATGTAACTCTGGCTTCTATGTGCGAGCCTATTCAAGCTTTGAATTTTCAAGCTCGACTTATTTCTGTGACCTGAAAAAATAGGCCTCTAGTTCAATTTTTATTATTATATCAGGCCAGGCTCTATCTAAAAACTATTGAGCCAAATTTGTGAGTTGTTTTCTAGTTTGGGCTCAACTAGCCTCTTGAGCAGGTCCGCAGCTCAAAATGAGTTGGATGCCTCATGAGTTGATAGGTTTATTTTTTAATCATATATTATGTTATATATGCTTATGAACTCAAAACAAAATTTTAAGACATTGGAGTTTCTTGCTTCCTTTCCATACCTCCAAATGCTTATATTGGTCTCAATTGATATGCAGTTCTGTTGTAAATAGTTCCAAAGGATCATGTGGTTGTACTTTAGAAGGGTTTCTCTAACATAAGGGAGAGGAATAAGGAGCAGATCTAGTGATGCATCAAGATGATGTCAAGCATGTTTCTCTTGATGTTGCTTGTTCAAGGATGGTATACCATACATCTGCTCGTTCAGTAATTTGGTCTCAATTGATATGCTACAGTACTCTATTTTGAGACAATGAAATGTAGCTAGCTTAAGTACTCTATATCTGTGAGATATTGATGTACCCTATTTTGAGACATTGAAATGGAGAATGGTACTTTATATTACATTCCAATGTTTTGTTATGAATATGGTTCAAAGTGGTTGTTTTCGAATTGAATTGAGCAATGTTTGTAATGTAATATATAACATACAGTATAGAGCATTATAAATGTAATACAATGACCATATACAGATCATCTATTCATAACGCTTTGAAAAATAAACCGTAGCAGAAATTCAACCTATTAATGACGGTTCTGGAAGAATTATTTATGACGCTTTTAAAAACATTTATAACACCCATTTTCATAACGCTTGGATTGGAAAAAAAGCGTCATGGTTTGTAATTAATGACGCTTTTTAGCCGTCATTAAAAGGTATTTTTGTTGTAGTGTCTATCGTGTCACAATCATGTCTCCACTGGATACTCAATAAATCATAATAAAGAAAAGCATTATAATATAAGAAAAACATAAAGCAATAGTGTATTTGCATCGGTTAAGTTACAGTTGTAGTGTGACTTGATCATGTTGGCACATAATAGTCGTATATGTCATAGAATGCAAGACAACCTTTAACGATGGTACAAACCATGTTATTGGGCCGAGAATGGTCAAATTAGCTTAGGGTCGATATAAATAAGTCATGATTTGCAAGAATTTGAAATATGATCAAGGCTCGATATTCGAAAGAATTTGTTTAAATAAAAGAAATCTATAATAAAAAAATATATATATAAATCCACCGGATCGACATTATTGTGATCATCGAACCCAAAATTCTCCAGAGAAAACTCAAATCCATCCAACTTCAACTCGGGTTCTCGAATGCCATTGCTGGGTGCTACGACATCTGGATCCTCTTCTCCAACGAATGCCTCTTCGGTACCGTCCTAGACTCCGACCAGGCGCTCTCCTGCTGGGTGGAACACCCCTCTCTCACCTCCCGATCCCTCATTTTCGTAGTTCACGGCAACTGCGACTTCGTCGAGCGCAAGCAACTCTAGAATACCCTGATGGATACCCACAGCTCCCTAAACAACCTCCTGTGGCTCTGTCTTGGGGACTTTAACACGATCGCGAGCACCAAAAAAAAATCGGGAGGTCACCCTTCCCACCAACCGGCCATAAACGACTTCAACTCCTTTACTTTCTAGGCTCACCTGTACCCGCTCCCCTACTCAGGTAACTCCTTCACCTGGTGTAACATGAAAGAAGGAGCTCGTCGACAATATTCTCGCCTAGACTATAACACCCAGTTTTCCAGAAGAGGGTAATTTTAAAATTTTGTAATTATAATTATTATATAATAATATTTATTTCATATTATGATTTTTAGTGATTTTTAATTATTTTTAAACTATTTAAATTCATGACTTGTGATTTTTGGTGATTTACTAGTGAACAGTAAAGACTGCCTACCCTAGAGCCTAGCCATGTGATTAGGGTATTTTTGATATTTTTAGGGTTATTTGAATTTATTATAATTTATTTGAATTTATGGGAATTTTTAGGATTTATTTTGGAATTGTTTGGACTAGGTTGACTTTGACTAGTTTTGACCCTTGTAGACCAACCTAGAAGCTAACCCTAGTTAGTATGGACTTAGTTAGGTTATATGACTCTAGTCTAACCTAAGTTGACCCTTGGTTTAGTCAATAGACTCTAGTTAGCAATAGGAATTAGAAAGTCATAAGTCATGGCTTATGATTTAGAACCTTTGATAAATCAATTTAAGAATAGCCTTGTAGATTGGCCCAAAGCCCAAGACAATTACAAAACCCTAGCCCTAGACTTAAGTGGCCAGCCACCATATCCTCCTTGGGAACACCACCCTATAAATACTCCCTTAGTTTAGGGTTGCCTCTTTCTTAGGAAAGCTCAAGTTTAGAAGGAAAGGTTTGTTCCTACTTCATTTAATCTCTAGAACTCCATTCATCTTCCTTTTTCATTCTAATTTATTCCATTAGGTTCTAATATACCTATTCTTACTGTTGCTAAGGTCTCATCTCAGTTTGATGTGATTTGAGTGGATTGGGACATCAAGACAAGAGCTATTGATTGGAGATTTTTCTTGAAAGTTCAACAATAGGTAACTTCTCCATTTCTCCATGAAATTTCATTTTGTCTTCATGATTAGGAAGCCCTAGGAGTCCCCTAAGTGTCTGTATAGGTTTTGTGTCAGGTATCATGGGTTTCGTGTCCGTTCTGGACACGTATCAGAGACTGGGTAGAGTGTTTGACGAAATGCCTCAAAGGGCATTTCGATTGCTTTTGTGCTATGTTTTTAAATAGAAGATTAAGTTTTAATCTTGCTTATTAATTCTTGTTCTTATGTGGTAGTATTAGTGTCAGTTTATATCGGATTCATGGCTTGGACACGCGTCGTACACCCGCGCGCGTGCGCTACAGTGTTCCTCTGCTACTCGGGGCCTGTAGCGGACACGACACTGGATGTTTGGACACGAGATTTTGTGGAATGCTTGGGGCACCTTCTGTCATCAAGCTCCCTAAATCTCCTTGGGTCTCGTGCCCTGGTTGGAGAGAAATCGTCTTCGCATGGAGGATTGCCTGTGCAGTGCACACGAGCAATCTAGCTACTGATACGGTGTTGTAGCGTCGGACACGACACGCTAGGACCTAATTCAGGCTGTCACACTTTTAGCTGGACACTAGGTGTACCTGCTGACACGAGCACGAGACACGAAGTGTCCTGTGTCGTGTGCACGACACGAGTGCACGTGTGCACGAGACAGTGCACTGGACAGTGCACTGTTGTGTCTGTTTTGAGTATTCTTCGTTCTGGACACATCGTGTCCACTTGGGTGGACACCATTGCATTATGGGACACATATATGTTGTGTATATACATTACCAACTCATTATTGTGTATTTTAATGATTTTTTGTGGGGTATTTATCAAATTACAATTTCTGAAATTTATATTCAGTATCTTGTTCGTTTTCCAGTTTTGAAATGTGGACTTTGCCATCAATTTTAACCCATCTAGTGTTGTTAATATATTGGGTTTATTTCCTATATTGGTTCTCCTATAGGTAGGCTACTTGTATGTCAAATTTTGTGTTGATTGGTGAGCTATTGATTTCGATTTAGACTTAGAAGGATAAACTGAAACTGGGAAACCAGTCTTGCATTTCTAGGTTTTCGTATGAACTTGACACCATTCCTTTAACCCATTTTACACTATTAATCACATGATTTTAAACCCCTAACATGTTCTCCTAATAGCTATCTACTAGTGTGTCAATTTTGGGTTGGAATGGATGTGTTTGATGTTGAACTAATGAGGTTAGACTGCTTTATATGATTTCTATTAGCTGTTTCAGATTTCACCTTTGAGGTATGAACTTGAAACCTGAGATTAAAATAACTGTTTGAACTAATTTTTCCTTGTGTTTATTGGTGAACTTTGGGTTAAATCAAACTGTAAACTGCCAACTGACTTTTGATGTGAAATGTTGTTCTTCAAACCTGGGAATGGGTTGGTTGTGTAAACTATTTTTTGTGTGTTTATGAAGCTATGGTAAATTTTAATGTGGTAAAATCTGGGTTCACTGTTCTACAGTCCCCCCCATTCACTGTTGACACTCACATGACACACACTGTTTGAGTGCTGGAATACTGTCACTTAATCTTCTTGAACACTGTCAATTCCTGATATTAAGATTCATGTATACACACACACAATTTCATATACAAGCACAACCACAGGCCACATATTCTAATTTCCTATCACATGTTGCACACACACACACACATGTACTCTCTCCCTCTAGCACACATCTCACTCTTCACTCTTTCATTCTACACACACACACACACAGTTACACATGTCCCTCTATATGCCTATCTAATGTAAGTATATATATATAATGTATACTCTAATATATGTATCTATATATATAATACAATTTGTACTTTATATATATGAGTTAATAATGTATTATGATATATAGGAATATCTATTTGTGTGTGGTATACATATGGGTAGCCATGTGTATATACATATATTACTATGTGATTCCATATGTAGGCCTATATGCAACTAGGTTGTGTGATGTTTGGTTTGACTTGTGTTGTATAGACTTAGTATACTAGCATAGGCTAGTTTAGCCTTGTTTGACTACTGTAGTCTAGTGTAGACTAGTTTGACCTAATTTAGACTTGGGTGACCGAGTTTGACCATAGTTGACTTAGGTTGACTTCTTGGTTGCCCAGAGTTGACCAAGAGTTGACTTTGGCCTAGATTGACCTAGATTCATGTAGAATGCATAGTAGAACTTTATTTTGCCATTTTAGACTTGTTGTGACTTGTGCTGTTCTGATTAGGAGCCATACACCACTCCTCGGACAGTACATTCATATTGGACACTCAGATACCAAGCGAGTACATTCTCTGATCGTTTCATACTTGTCACGACTTATATTCTCGCTCTAGATTACTTTTACTTGATGCTGTCACGTTATCATCACGGATTGGTACTATATGGATCTCTTCTTGGGATGTTATCCCCCTTAGCGGGCGCATCGGATACTTTATGAGATGTGTTTCATGTACATCATATATTCCTTGCTTCTGCGTTATTCATGTACACTCATGTTCTCTCATGTTCTTTCATGTACGTTCATGTACTCTCATGTTCTTTCATGAACGCTCATGTTTCCTCATGTGTTTCTTGTATAACCAAAACATCATGTCCGTAACGTAACTTGAACGGATCCTTGTGTATTGATTGTGGGTAGGGGTGAATATAAATGGTCATGTGATTTACCATCATGTTCACTCTGTTACTTCCATGTTTTATCATGTACAACCTAAGCCAATTACATGCCATCTCATACTCTAAATCACTAGTCACTTACAGTTCTTACTTATCATGTATATATTTTCAGTTATCAAATATCTCTCATGTTTTCATGTACATCTTCTTACAGCGTTTCATGTATCTTACTCTAATGCTTGCTTTATATTTCCTGACATGATATGAACTGCATGAGATGTATTGTGCTCGCTCCTGTCCTGACTGGACCTGTTGAAAATATTATAGAGGACGAGGAGGAGGCCTGTCTGGACACTTTCTACGGGGCAGCCTTAGATGACACTTGCGAGCTGGACCCTCAGGAGGACCCAGCTCTAGCTGAGGACATCACACCCATTGCCTAGACCAGTTTAGTTAGGCTTATCTTATTTTATGTAGTCTTGAGACATGTTTAGCTAGACTTATCTTCTGTTCAGAGATGTTGAGTTGTATATATTCTTTTATATTCTGTAGCTGAGTTGTACCTCTGGATATTTGCTGGGATTATCTTAGACTACTTTATCATCTATTTTTCTTGAGTTCTATTTCATATCGTGCTATCTCTTCCTTAGTTGTGATTGAGTTCATTACTGCTATGTCACCCCCATTCGGGGAGTATAAACTGTTTAGAGAAACATTGTTAGATGATTGACCTAGGACAGCGTTCTACCGCCGACACTGCGGCGTAGGCTGGGCGTTGTTACGTTCTCGTACCCTCACAGTGGGTGCGGGTCGTGACATAGACCGCGCCCTCGGTAACAACCGGTGGTCCGATATGAATCTCATCTCCAACCTCTTCCACATTAACTCCACAAAATTCGACCACTCTCCTCTCCTTGTTGAGGTCAGCAACAACTCCAACCTCATTAAAAAATCTTTTAGATTCCTGGACTTCTGGAGACATCACCCTCAATTCCAGAACATCGTGTCCTCCGCCTGGAATTCGTCGAACAACCCCGACCCCCTCATTCGAGTGGCCGCGAGACTCAAGGCTACCAGAGGTGCCCTTGCTTCCTGGAGCAAAATCGCTTTTGGCAACATCTTTCAAGAGATCAAGGCAGCGAAAGATGACGCCACCCGTACAGAGATTCGATTCGCTGCAGATAGTTCTACAGAGGCCCGCGCCACACTAAACCTAACCAAGGCGATCCTCAAATCCCGTCTGAAAGTGGAGACAGAATTTTGGAAGCAGAAAGCCAGGCTGACCTGGGACATCAAAGGCGACAGAAACTCCACTTTCTTCCACGCCCACGTCAGGGGCCGCAGGCACCAACTCACCCTTCATCAAATCTCGGACGATAACGGCACCTTACTCAAAGATCAGCGGAGCATCCAGGCGGCTGTCGCCAATTTTTACTCCAAATTATTCACCAAAGAAGTCGTCGACAAGGACGAGGTCTTTCTGGCCAAGGTCCTTCTATTAATCGAAGAGCAGGATAACGAGCAGCTATTAATTCCTCCATCCGCAAAAGAAGTCAAGTTCGCGGTCTGGGCCCTTGACGAACACAGCGCTCTAGGCCCAGACGGATTCTTTGGGGTCTTCTTCCAGTCCTCTTGGGATATCATCGAGACGGACGTGCTCGACGCCACAACTGCTTTCTTTCAAGGCGCTTGCTATCCAAAATCCTTATCGCGAGTCAACCTCATTTTAATCCCCAAAAAAGATAACCCGGAGACCTTCAAAGATTTTAGACCGATCAGCTTATGCACATTCACCAATAAAATTATTTTCAAGATCATCGCCACCCGCATGTCCAACATACTCCCCAATATTATATTCGAGGAACAAAGCGACTTTGTCCCAGGGCGGAACATCACTGACAACATCCTTCTTTCCTAGAAAATGATAACATGCATGAAATTCCCGTCTGGGGGGCAGCGTAGCCATCAAGCTAGATATGGAGAAGGCTTACGATCGCCTGGACTGCAATTCATGATTTGGGTTCTCAGGGCCTTCGGGTTCTCCGAAACCTGGATAGATATCATATTCAGATCCATTAATAACTCATGGTTCTCCACTGTCATCAATGGACAAGCGGACGGCTTCTTCAAATCTAGCCGAGGTGTTCGTCAAGGAGACCCTCTATCCTCCACCATCTTCATCACTACCGCCGAAGCCCTCAGCAGAAACCTCAACGGCATGGTCAACATCCCCAGATTCTACTACTTTCATACCACCGTCGGCTGTCCTCTTATCACTCACCTGGCCTATGCCGATGACATCCTCATATTCTCCTCCGGCAACGTCGGATCGGTGGAGGTGGTCAGCAGCACCCTTGAGAAATACACCAGATGCTCCGGACAACGGATCAACTACGACAAAAGTGTCATTTATACCCACCACAAAGCCGACAGGAGCCACTCGGCCACTATCACCAATCTCACCTCCTTCTCCATCGTTTACCCACCGTTCATCTACCTGGGTTGTCCACTAGTTTATGGTAGATCTAATTCGGGCATCTTCGGCGGACTTGTTAACAAGGTAAGAAAGAAGATCGAGGGATGGCACAACGCGACCCTATCTCCGGGCGGTAAGATGATCCTCATCAAGCACGTTCTGTCCTCCATCCCAATCTAAACCCTGGCCGTTTGCTTCCCGCCTTCGAAGGTTATATCCTCCTTAGAGGCCTTCTTCGCCATGTTTTTCTAGGGTCATCAAGATGGTAAAGATAAGCACCATTGGGCCAGCTGGGACACGATGGCCAAATCGACGGACGAGGAGGGGGTCTCGGCTTCATCAAATTATCGCACATCGTGGACGTCTGCTCTATGAAATTGTGGTGGAAGTTGAGATCGCATAACTCTCTCTAGACACGGTTCATAAAAGCCAGATGCTTCCAACATTCTCACCCAACAAGGGCCGTCGCCAACAATCGCTCCTCCTCGTCTTGGCGCCATATTCTTCATGGCCGTCAGATAGCTGAACCCCTTATCCGCATGCGGCTTGGTAATGGTAGCTCGTCGCCTTGCCACTAGCGGTGGATCGGTAATACGGTCTACCAAATGTCTCCGAACGCCCCCCATAACTGTACGATCCGTGATCTTTGGGACCCTGCATCGGGTTGGAGATGGGAACGAATCAGAGAGTGGATTGGGCCGGAGGCGACGACCGAGCTAGTCGCCGAGGACGTTCGGATCAAGGATCTTCCGGACGTATTGATTTGGGCCCCCACCGTTGGAGGTTCGTTCTCAATGGCCTCAGCCAGGCAAGAGGTGGGGGCAGAGGCATGCTGTCCCCACTGATCGCTCCAATCTGGTAATCATGCATCCCCAACAAGTGGTCTTTTCTGATCTGGAGAGCTCAGCGCAGGAAGCTTCCGATCGACGACTCTCTAACCACCATCGGCTTCAACCTCGTATCCAGCTGTCACTGTTGTACCTCTCACAAATCAGAAATAGCTGAGCACATCCTGTTCTCCAGAGATCTTGCTACTTAGATTGGCGCGACCTGTCTCGCTGATGTGGGAAGGCATCGGCCCGGGGGCTTCAATAATTTCCTGGACGACTGGGGCGACTCCCATAGCCATTAGATCGCCGTAGCCGCTGGAATTTGGGTACTCTAGAAGAACCGAAACAAATTCAATACGAAGGCCGCCAATACAACCCATCATAACTGATCCGCGAAGTCCTCCGACAAATTCTTAAACTCAGGAAACGATGCTCCCACTCTTTGGATCGATTTTGGCAGTCTTTGCGCTAACCGCATGTGCCGCCCCTGACACACGGTTTAGGCTTTTAGGTTTTGTTGTTTATCCGCTCTTGGCACGCTTACTTGTATAGGCTTCGGCATTTTACGCCTGATACTTCAATAAATGTCCTTTTGATTATATATATATATTTATATATATATTATATATATATATATAATATATATTATATATATATATATATATATATAATA
>JANAVB010040818.1:24142956-24411282 GCA_029216955.1 Iris pallida | reverse complement strand
AAAAGGGCCACATCATAAGGATATGTTTATAGCTCTTCCGACAGATATAGTGTCCTACTGAGAGGCTTAAGACCTGGCTGCATTCCACCAGAGAACTCCTCCATGCTAATGCCTGTTAGGACACCAATATTCGAAATGAGTTTGCGAAGGTTGAAGGAAAATATCCTGAGCAAGATATAAGAATGACTGGATGGTGAATCCAGACTACAAGCGATGGAGTTATAGCGAATTGGGTTCTGGGAAAATTCCAAGACAGACTCCAACAAATCAACCTGTATGAAGCAGTGCATGCCACGTATATGGATTTGCTCCCAATCCTATATGTTCTTAGCCTTAGATGAGAGATAAACTACAGGACCGGAACTTCATGACCCCAGGGGGAGAGATGGGCTTTGCACTCCACGAGATGAAGTATATCTCGTTCTTGCCCATGGCAGATGCTCCGTATGAGGAGTATGTACCAACAAATGATGAGTTGAACAAGCTCAGAAAAGAGAATCCAGAGATGGTGACAGTGTTCGAAAAACTATTGTGCCATTACAAGATCTGCTCTTTATTTTACAAGAGTGCCACTGCCAATACTTTATTCTTCAAAGTGGCTACCATATCTGTTTCTTAATCATATAGAGGAGAAGAAAACAAGGAGAACGATAAATGTTACCCAACCTTTTTCAAACCTTTGAGCCATACAGAGGTCAGAAAATTAATGGAACAGAGTGGTCACTTTGATAAAGAAGATGGGATGACCATAATATCCTCCTTTGAAGAGAGGGAGACAATTGGAAAGTTACTTGAGAATGGGCTATAGGCCCATGTCAGAAGCAGCACAATTGGCGGGATCTGACATACTGGCTGCGAAGGTTCGTAGTTCCCGGATCCAGTGCAGTGGATCGTTTCACCGTGGCGTTGTTTGCAGCTTAAATTGGTCTTTGGCTATAAAATGGACTTACTATCAGCAATGACTGTAAGTGAACGCCAGTCTTCGTTTATATGTTGACTTGATTGATGTTGAAAGCGAAAGGAGAGAGAGAATTCCCTCGCTTAGAATTGCCATATACATATTTGTTTGGATGGTTGCTTCTTCACTATCCAACTCTAATGGATCCTGGCATGGGACCAGTTGACGGCAGTTTTCTTCGAAGGTATTCGATGGAAAATGGAAATATACTTCCTTATCTGAGTGTAGATTTATGTTGAATTGAACAGAGGCTGGAACTTCTGCTGCGCTCCTTTCCCTGCTGGGTATGATCAGATGCCCACGAATATGGTGGATTCGAAACTGCAGCCTCTAACTCGTGCTTTTGAATGGTTGAAGACAATTCGACCATCTCATTTGGTCTACCGATTCGAAGAAGAGTGCTACTTAGAACCATACCTCCAAGCCGTTTTGCTCGACAGTTTGGGTATGATCAGTTCACGTAGGGAACAATTACCTGCCTCCAAGGCAAGGGTTATCTGATAGACGGAGCTAGGGCTTGGGCTTATTACAATGCCCGTGATACAAAAGCCACTTTCTCCATGCCAGCAAGGACTACTCCTCAGGGTCCTCGAATGCTTTTTACATACTCCGTGTTTTACACATCAGCGAATACTTTTGCCGAGAATTTCAATCTCGCAGATAGTTTCGCCACTGCAACAAGATTGAGAAGAGGAGAATTGCTCCATCGATCCCTATAAATGAGGAGGCGCAGGAACCGGCAGATGCACCTCTGGAAACTACAAGGGATATTATATTCCCAAGAAGTGAATGCACCACTTCGTATTCACTGAAGGTGGTAAATCTCCTGCGAAGAAGAGAAGAAGAGAGGAGCCTCCTGCTCCTGTGGCGAAGAAGAAATTGATTCTTGATGTTCTTCTGAAAAGGTGACTACCAGATCTCAATCCCGGCAATTGGCCGAGACACATCAAGAAATTGCCAGTACACAACTCCGTGCAAAAGCAGCAGAGCCAGAAAATTAGAGAGTCCTGTTAGACCTCTACACAGAAAGAAAGAGTAGTCACAGAAGAGTCTTGGAAGAGTCTTCTTCTATACAACTCCTGACTTCAGTAGATGTGCTGCAGGACTTCTAATGGCATCTCCCACCGCTTCTGAATCAGGGAGCAAAACTCTCGAGGAGAATGAACAGAGGGGAGAGTTGCCCCAAGAATTGAAAAGCCTAGAGAACATATTAGAGGAGATCAAAGTGTGTACGACTCATTCTCCTATTGCAGATATTACTCAACCTCCTCCTACCCAGGACTCTTCGTGAGGACGAAGACCGTGAAATGATTGCAGCTCTGGAGGATTGCAGTTATAGCTTGCAGGAAGATCAGGCTGCCACTAGCAGTGGAAATGCAGCAGTAGAAGAAGAAGAAGAAGAAGAAGAAGAAGAAGAAGAAGAAGAAAGAAGAAGAAGAAGAAGAAGAATGAGGAAGGTCTTCATCCGAAAATGTTGATGAGTATTTACAAGATCCTAAAAAGCAAACTGAAGAACACAGATCTCTTGATACTGCCGATGATATTTCAAATCCTAAAAAGGATATTGAAGTGGAGGCGTCTGCAGAAAAGGCTGTCGATGTTGAAATAGAAATATCTCCTGAAGAAGTAGCCGACGAAGGTGTGCTAAAAGAAAATCCCGCCACCGACCCTCAAGGTATAAAACGAGATTTAACAATCTTCTTTTTGTAAAATGAACTGATAACTAATATCTTCATTTGCAGATCTTAGGACTTTGCCAATACCTCCAACGAACCTGATTATGGTGCCTATACCAACGGTGGTTATTAGCAGTAGTCACCATTTATCTTGTGGTTCTGAGGCGGGCAGCAGTCAGGCTTAAGCGGAGGCTACTTCTGTTCAACAGTATTCCATTCCAGTAAGGAATGAACTCGTTGTTAAACCAAACCAAGGTAACATTGCTCTTAATTTGATTTTTGTTCATCAACAATCAATTAGTAAAATAATAATTTTACTTTTGCAGAAGATCAAGCAGGAGGAGCAACCAGCTCTACTCTGGCTCCCTTATTTAAAGAGCCTATTGTCCAACCTCAAAGAATCGAGCAACCTGTTACCCTGTCTTCATCGGGAGTAGCAGCGACTCCTGGAACTTTAGCCATCAATCAGCAGGTTATCCAATCATTTACTAAATGCTTCTTTGAATCGCTGGGATCTCTCGTCCGTAAAATGATAGAGAAAGAAGGGGCTGACTTCATTATGGTTAGGAAGCCCACTTCTTTCTTGATAAGAGCCATAAGAGACCAAGGAGACGAAGCTCAGGCCACTCTCCTTGAACATATACTGGATGAATTAGAAGTCTCCATCAAGAAGTATAAAGAACTCAAGAAGAAAGATGTAGACCCTTTAGTACAAGCTGAATTTGAGCGGCTGGCTCAAGCTGCTGATATGGAAAGGTTAACTCTTCAAAATCTATTAGAAGCTCATTCAGCAAAATCAGCTAATATAATTCTAAAATAGAATCAGTTACCCTAGTGGCTGAAAGTAAAGGACGGCGACTTGCTGAGCTGAAGGCTGAAATTACTCGCCTCCAACAAGAGTTTGAAGAAGAAACTGCCAATCACCAACTGGTGATTGAACAATTTAATGCATTGATTGAAGAAAGGAATGAGTATGAGACCACTCATGGTGAAGAGATCACCCGCATGACAGTAGATATGCCCATTTTTGATGAAGACAGCGGGATGGAGGAGGCAAGAAAGATAGTAGCGTCAACACACGAAGAAGAGCTGCAGACATTGAAGCAGCAAATTGACAATCTGATTGTCCCTCCTTCTTGATTTTGTATTTGGGTTTTGTTACTGTAGCTGCATTTTTGTAATGTCTCATTTTTTGATATAAAGGACATTTTGTTGTGGCTCCATTATTTATTGCATATCTTATTCAGATATAAATAATAGATAGATATGATATATTTATTGACAACTTAATCAAAAATGACAAGTTACTGATGTAGAAGATGAACGATAATGAATCGTCATGTATATGAAAATGAATGAACGGGAAATACCGTCAAGTAATGATGAAAGAACGGGTAAATCGTCAAATGATGTTGAAATGAACGAATTAACCGTCAAATGATAATAATGAACGGATTAACCGTCAAAATAGACGAACGGATGAACCGTCAGATAATAACGAACGGACGAACCATCGGATGAGTGTAATAAATGAACGGATGAACCGTCAGGTGTTTAATGAACGGATGAACCGTCGGATGAATGTGATAAATGAACGGATGAACCGTCAGGTATTTAATGAACGGATGAACCGTCGGATAAATGTGATAAATGAACGGATGAACCGTCAGGTATTAATGAACGTATGAACCGTCAGATGAATGTAATGCTTCATTAATTGAGGAACTTCTGTCTATAAATATAGCAGAAATCTGACAGGAATGAACACTTCTACTCTTCAAAAAAATGTCTTCTGAAGAAGCATCTAAGAAGGTTGAGACTGTCTCGAAGGTTCAGAAGGATATTGAAGAACACTCTGCCGATCCAGTTCAGCCAAAGGAAGCAGAAGCAGGCGAAGGTTTATCTGTACCCCAGCTACCGCGGGACATTTGGACTTCCTGCTCGAACCAGAAAGACTAAAGAAGAAGAAGCCATGAGGATGGCCACCTGCAAGTTTCTTGTGGGATCCAGCAAGGAGGTTCTCGGCTCTTTTGCTGATCGCATTTTTGAGAAGGACGGCAGTGGCCCTCGTCCCAATGTAGAAAAAGATGATAGTGACTTTTAATATGTACTATCATATAATAAAATTTGAATTTTATTTATGAACTTGATTCTGTCTGATAATTTACAAGTATTTACATTTATACATAATACTTCTTTAAGAATTTGCCATTGATAGGCATCATAGCAACTCGACCATCAAGTTCTGAAAGTTGATAAGCTCCGTTTGAGAAGACTTTGCTTACAACATAGGAACCTTCCCATTTCGCATCGAATTTCCCTTTGCTCATATGAGTCATAGTCATAGGACGTCTGACCGTTAGAACAAGTTCTCCTTGCTGAAAGGCTCTGACCTTCACTTTACGATTAAATGTCTTTGAGATGCGGGCTTGGTATAACTCAATATGCTGTTGAGCCATTAACCGCTTTTCATCCAATGCCTCTAACTCTTGAAGTCGAAGAAGGTCATTATTTTCTGTGGTGAGTTCATTGGCAATAGCAATCCTTAAAGAAGGAATTTGTAACTCCAAAGGAAGAACAGCTTCACAGCCATACACCAAAGAGAAAGGTGTAAAGCCTGTGGGATTGCGGACTGTAGTTCGATAGACCCAAAGACATTTGCCAAGTTTCTCGCTCCAATTCTGTTTGTTAGTGGATACAAATTTCTTAAGGAGCTTAATAATGGTTTTGTTAAAGGCTTCAGCTAAACCATTAGCAGTAGGATTGTAGGCCGTCGAAGCAACATTGTTAATCCGATGATCATCGCAGAATCTAGTGAACTTCTGACTAATGAATTGAGGTCCATTGTCATGAATGATTCTGTAAGGTACACCGAATCTATAGATGACATGATGTTTAACGAAGTTGATGACACTGCTAGTCTTGACTTCAGTTAGAGGTATAGCTTCAGCCCACTTGGAGAAGTAATCGGTTATCGCCAATATGAACCGATGTCCTCTAGAAGAAGGAGGATTAATAGGACCTATGATGTTCATACCCCAAGCTTTAAAAGGCCAGGAAGCAGCAGTAGGGTGTAAGAATTCTGAGGGTTGATGAATGAAGTCTGCATGGATTTGACAAGCACGACATTTCCTTGCATATTCAATGGCATCTGATACCATAGAGGGCCAATAGTAACCCATGCGTCGGATGCGATCCTATAATTTAGGACCAGGTTGATGTGCTCCACAGACGCCATCATGAGCTTCACGCAACACTTGTTTGGCTTCATCACCAGCTAAACAGCGTAGAAGAAGACCATCATAAGTTCGCCGATAGAGTGTTTTGGTGGTTTGATTGTAATAGAATCGTAGAGATCTACGTCGAACGCTTGTAGCCTCCTTAGGATCTTCAGGGAGTATGTCATGTACTACGAAATCGATAAAAGGAGTTCTCCAATCGTCATCAATAACATTGACTTCAGCAAGATTGCTAAATTCAATATTACGATTATTCTCAATACAGAACAGTTCTCGGTTAGAAATAACCACCACCTGATGTCTTTTGATAGGGATGGCCAAGACAGCTGCAAGATTGGCCAAAGCATCGGCTTCAGTATTGCAAGCTCGTCGAACATAGTCGATGAAGAAAGCTTTGAATGATGTAGCTATATTGATTGCTGCTTCATGATAAGGCACCAGGTCTTGATGACGAACTTCATAGGTTCCTCTAACCTGGTTCACAACCAATTTAGAATCACCATAGACTTCCAGATATTCAACATTCAGTTGTTAGCTAGCTGAAGGCTGACAAGTAAAGCATTGTACTCTGCCGCATTGTTAGAGCAAGGTTCATCTAAAGAGTAGGCTCTTTGGATAGTTAATCCGCCTGGAGAAACGAGAACAACTCCAACACCTGCCACTATAGCACCATTTGGTCCAATTCTTGATGCACCATCAAAGAATAAACGCCAGGTTGGAAACTCTTCGGAGATTATATTGACTTCTAATGTCTCGTCGGGAATTTCATCATAGAGTTTAGATGTCTCAGGCACAGGATGAGCTGCTAAAAAGTCCGCCAACGCTTGACCTTTGACAGATTTCTGTGGAATATACACCATGTCATATTGAGCTAGCAGGATTGCCCATGTAGCCAACCGAGAATTAAGTGTACTAGGTTTCTTCATGAGTACCCGGAGAGGGTTAACTCGAGATATAACATGAATAGTTTGACCAATGATATAATGCCTCGTCTTTTGTACAGCAAACATGAGAGCCAGGCATTCTTTCTCGACCGGACTATAACGGTGTTCAGCACCAATCATAGTTCGGCTAAGATAGTAGATAGCCTGTTCATGGCCTTCTTTGTTCTTTTGGGCAAGTAAAGCACCCAATGAATGGTCCATAGCACGGACATACATCAAGAATGGAATGCCAGAGATAGGTGGCACCAAAACTGGTGGGTTCATAAGATATTGTTTGATATCGTCGAATGCTCGTTGACACTCTTCAGTCCAAACAAAAGATACACCCTTCTTCATTAGTTGAGTGAATGGTCTGCAGCGTCCAGACAAGTTCGAAATGAATCGCCTGATGTACGCAAGTCGGCCTTGGAATCCTCGTAGCTCTTTAGGTTGCGTGGAGGACGCATCTCTTGGATGGCTTTGATCTTCTCGGGATCCACGTGTATACCCTTAGAGGTAATGACGAAGCCGAGAAATTTACCACTAGAGACACCCAAGAATGACTTGGTGGGATTCATCTTGAGCTGATGTTGACGCATGAGATTAAATATTGTTCTCAAATCTTGGATGTGATCTTCTTTTAGACGACTTTTGACAGCAATATCGTCAACGTAGCATTCGACTATTTTACGAAGATGTTCTCTGAAAATGGTACTCATAGCCCGTTGGTAGGTTGCACCAGCATTCTTAAGACCAAATGGCATCACTGTGTAACAATAGACTCCTCGAGGAGTACGAAAAGATGTATGCTTTTCATCTTCAGGATGCATTTAATCTGATTATATCCGGAAAATCCATCCATAAAAGATATTCGCTCGAACCCACAAGTATTGTCAATCATGACGTCTGTGATAGGAAGAGGAAATTCATCTTTTGGACATGCTTCATTGAGATCTCGGAAGTCGATGCAGACTCAAACTTTTCCAGTTTTCTTCAGAACTGGGACGATATTGGCTACCCAATCAGGATGCTGCTCTTCTCGAATAAAGCCACAAGCGATGAGCTTCTTGACTTCATCATCAATTGCGTCCATCATTTCTGGCTTAAATCGCCTTTGTTATTGTTTGATCGGTTTAGCATTAGGAAGAATGTTCAGTTTGTGAGTAGTAATCTTGGGATCTAAACCTGGCATGTCTTCGTAACTCCAAGCAAAGACGTCTATGTATTCTTTAATGAGAAGAATCAACTCTTGCTTATCTGCTTCTGGAAGATTCTTGCTAATAAAGATTGGCCGAGGTGACTCTCTTTCCCCTACATCAATTTGAATTAGTTGATCTTCAGTAGGAGGTTCACGTTGTTCAAAATGAAGTACCCATTGGTTATCCATATGTTGAGCCCAATGATCTGTTTTCGGACTTTCTTCAACATCTTCATCACAGCCTTCTGGTAGTTCAACGGAGACCATGTTAGAAGATACGATTATACGATGGACTTCACCGATCCTGGTATCGGAATCCCATGATCTGGAATCAGAAGAATTAGAACGTTCTTCACTATCTGATTCAGAAGCCGCTGGGGATAACAGTGGAGGAGAAGTATATCCGAGACCTTTCTTAGTCCTGTCATAATACATTTGTGATTTTCCGTTTGGAACTGTTGTACGAATGGGAGTTCGTCTACCTTTACCATAGTTAAGGCCGCTCTTGAAGTCGTAACCCATCTTTCGGAGGATGTCTTTTGATTGTTGACTATAACGATGGAATTGGAGACGTCCCGTATCGTTAACTTTGCTATCATCCGTATAGTTAATCTTTGTTTCCGGTCTTTTATATAAAAATGCTGGACTTTCACCTTTCTTCAAAGAAGGGTGAATACGGTAAGAATCATCTGGATCTTCAAGCGAGACTTCTGTCTGAAGAGATTGTACGACTCCCAGTGTAATTGATTGAAAGCTATCTAACATATCCAAATAACTTTTAGTATAATAAATAACATCAATATACTGGAAAGTAGGTACTTTTTTATTGATTTGTACATCAGTATTTACAACAGGACCTTTAACCTTAGCAGGTTTGGTCAAATTGATTACAAGAGGGGGAGAAGAAGAACGTGGAGGAGGCTTGTTACGACGGAGGTCGATAACAAGTGGCTCAGAAGAGGTGAGCTCCCTTTTTTCCTTGTTGCGATTTAGATCAACAACAAGTGGCTCAGAAGGAATGAGCTGCTTTTTGTCTTTGTTACGACGTGAGTCGATAACAAGTGGCTCAGAAGAGGTGAGCTCCCTTTGATTTTCATCAGCATCAACTGATTTCTTTTGAACTGGTAAGTGAATAACCAGTGGTTTAGAAGATTGAGGATGAGAAACTTGCCCCTTAACAGGTATGATAAGAGTGTCTTGAGGTACTGCTTTTTGATCTTCTTCAGTATCCATAGCCAATACCACCTTCATAAATTCATCCTTGTACATACAAGCATCGTTGCAATAAGCTTCAACACCCTTGAAAGGATAAAGGTCCGCAACTTCCTTATGAACTTGTCCTTTGTCATCAACGTATTTAAAGCATTGATGAAGAGTTGATGGAACGACATTGTGTTCATGGAGGAATGGCCTTCCCAGGAGAGCATTATAAGAACAACCATGATTGTCAATGATATAAAAGGTCACCTTTGTACGAAGATTGCCTATTTGGAGTTTTAGGCGGATCTTACCCAAAGGTTCACTCTTTCCTTGGTTAAATCCCAGAATAGTAGTGATCGTGGTTGAAAGACTATGCACTGGTATCTTTAATATATCTAGCATTGTCTTTGGCATGATACTAAGTGCAGATCCTGGATCTATCAAGATACGATCAACCTTCATTGAATCTACATATCCTGTATAGTAAAGAGGACGATCATGTCTATTATCTTCCATTAGCATATCATCCTGAGTGAAGGTAATATTTGGGATCAGTTCCAAGACACTATGACTGTGATGACAAGAGACTGGTTCTGATTCTGGCTTCTTGAGAAGAGTTAAGCAAGTTTCGGCCTGCATCAGAGCTTCACTTAGAGTTTTTCGTGTCTCTTTGGAAAGACGCAAGAGTTCAAAGATTGACAGCCTAGCTGGTGTATTAGCTAATTGAGCTAATATATCAAAGTTGTAAGGCTTCTCAAGCCCAGTAGGAGATGACTTCTTTAGAGGTTTGTCAAATCGAACTTGTTGCTTGCCTTTGTCAGCCGTTGTTGGCTTAGGAGGAATTGATACTACAACTGGTGAAGATGTAGAAGGGACCTCTTCAGCAGATGCAGGTTGTGCCGGAGCAGGTTCGGAAGAAGAAGCAGGATCCTTTTGATTTTCAGAATGATCTTTCAAATAAGCTTTCCCTGATCTGGTGCCTAACAGAATCTCTTCGTCAACAATGGGATCAAAAGATACCATATTGCAAATCTTGGTTTTGCCTTTAGAACGAGTTTTCTTCTTGGAAGATATCTCAAATTCTGGAGCAAGATCAGGATGGATCCACATAATTTCACCATTGTCAAGAGACAAGGGAATAAGACCTTCATTGGATGGAAGCGGAAGATTCTCAATCTCAAGGGTTGCTTTAGGAATTGAAATGACACCATGCTGTATCATCTGCGGAGGAAAATCTCCAAATTGGACTGAAACCATATTTGCAGTAACAGTCTTCTCATCTTGTTGCAAAGTGACTACACCAGCATTGACAAGCTCTTGAATCTTACCTTTGAGCACATAGCATGCTCGAGTAGGATGTCCAATAAATCGGTGATAGACACAATACTTGGGATGATCAGTCTTATTGACTTCATCAGGTTTCTTTGGATCAGGGAGTTGAATTTTGTTGCTTTTGAGTAAACACTCAAAGATACTTGCTGTGTCATTTTATCAAAGGAATATTCTACCTTCGGACGAGGTTCCCTCGGTGGAGGTGCAGAAGGAGTAGGAGTAGATGTAGGTGGGGCCACATTGACAGCCAAAGATTCTTTATTTTTGTTCAAGTTAATGTTCAAAGTCTCTTTCGCTTTACGATTATTCTGGCGATTGCCACCACCTGAATTCTGATGCTCATCGCGATCAGGGATAGACATTTGTACCCCCAATTGTTTGAACTTGTCAGCACTCACTTCAGCAGCTTTGGCGTTGACGATGAATGAGGGCCAATCTTGGAATTGGGTAGATCCCGTCCACATACTGATAATAGGTAAAAGATTTGCTTTACAAGTATCAATAGTGACAGCAGCTGGAGTCCCTGGAGGCATTTTCAAAGCTTCACGGCAGAACCGTTCAATAAAGCTCTCAGCAGTTTCATTATATTTTTGTTTGATTTTGTTGAGAGCTGACATAGTCGTATCATTAAATCCTTCATAGAACCGTTCCAAAAAGATTTGTTTGAGACCTGAAAAGGATGTGATGCAACCATCGGGTAAACTTCTGTACCAGTCGTATGCTACGCCGGCTAAACAACCGACGAACACTCTGGTAAGAAGAGCGCCATTTGGCTGAAGTTGAACAGTCATTACCTCAAAATGATTGATGAATTGACTTGGAGAAGTACTGCCATCGAACAGAGAGATTGTAGGGATTTTGTACTTTGGGGGAAACGGGACGTCCTTCCATTCAACCGGATAGGGCTGTTTAATCCCCAACCTTTGTAGATTGTCTTTCTCTTTAAATGCTTCAAATTGGGTCCGTAAGAGTTTGACAGCTTCATTGGCGTCTTCTGATGAAGAAGAAGGAGCAGGTTGAGTTGTAGTGGTATGAGGAGGAACAGCGTTGTAAGCACTACCCCCAGCTCCTGACTGGCTAGGCGTAGTTTGTACTTGCACTTGTATAGGAGGCATTTGGGGAGGCACTACCCCCAACCCGGTATTGGCAGGTATTGAAGATGCTATGATCTCTGGACTAGTAATAGGTGCAGTTGGTGGTGTAACATGCTGTGCTACAATGATGGAATGCATACTAGCAACCATCTCAGCCATAGTTTTTAATTTGTCTTCGAGTGCAGCAATTCGCTGTTCCTGATTTGCGGAGGTTGAAGCATCTGGATCATCGGTGACAACATAAGCCGTCACTTCTCTTGGCACAGTGGAAGATACTGTTTGTTCAGAACTTTCACTGTATGCATCATAATCAGAAAACGAATCATCTCCTGACTGGGAAACAGGAAGATGACTTAAAGGGTTTTGAGAAAGATTCCTTTGATCGATTGTATCTCGGCTTCGAGAACGGGTATATTAAAATACTCCTTCAGAAGATTCTTGAAGTAATTCCAAATACCGCTGGCTTGGCTTACGGAGTCTACCATGCTTAGAGCATCTTTTACCTCCAGTGTCTCGGGAAGTCATGTTAACAGAAGCATACAAAACTTCGTCTTCTTCTGACATAGGTTCAGATTTAGCAAAAGTTAAACGATCGAAGACAGATCGTTTTGTCATTTGACAACAGCATTGGATGATGACTTTATGATTACAGTGATGATCAGATGGTTGAGATGAAGATATTAAGACATTATCCTGTTTTTGTCTTAGATGTTCTCGAAGATCTACAACAGGATGAGGAAAGTTCTGAGGGATCTGTTCTTTGATAACATTTGGAACATGATTCCGATTCTTCAAATGTTTAGTCCCTTGAGTATACAGGGAAGTACTCACTTCATTGGCATAAGTGTCAGGATTTTTAACCTTGGAGATTTGTTTCTGGTGATGTTTGACCTTCGGCATTGGCTGTTTGCGTTTTACCGAAGTGGGTCGATTAAGATAAGTTCTGAGGTCAGCAAATTCACCCCCAGGAGTTTCTGTTTGAGACACTAACAATTTTCCCTGTCTGGAACGACAAATTTGGAGAGTCGGGAGGTCCTGGAATTCTGCTATCGGAGTAGGCAGAATACCTCTTTGATTAGTACAAGTACTCTTGTTATAAAGGAAAGAAGAATCCTTGTTCGCCAGAGTTCTCGAACTGATTGGTGCCGAGACACATTGAGATGGATCTTCTTCAGTAAAGACTGAAGAAGACTGAGAAAAGACCAAAGGACCTTTTCCTTTGTTTTGAGATGAAGGGTTAGCTAAAGAGCGTTTCCCTCTGTTATCTTCCAAGTCATGAGACAAGGAAGTTTGAGAAAAGACCAATGGACCTTTTTCTTTGCTTTGAAGAGAAGGAGGAATAGTCAAAGGACTACCCTCAGTAGATTGCGCAGAGGCAATAAGGTGTTTGGGAAGAGGAGTAGAATCTCTTCTTTTATTGTGAGAAGAAGGGAATTTAGCCAAAATGCTGTTTTCTTGGATTGCGCAGACTTGGTTTGCACATGGGTGGAAGGTGCACTAGTCATTTGTGCATTAGAAGCTTTGGTAGGAAGTGCATCAGGAGTTCTTGTCTTAGAGTGCTTGGGATGCACTTTAGTTACTGGAGTGTTATTTTGCGCAGGAAAAGCCACTGCCAATTGTGCCAGAGTCATAGGAGTCTTCTGTTTCGACAAGGCAGCATATGAAGTAGCCTGTGCAAAAGTTGCAACAGATTGTGCAGCCTTGACTGCAACAGATTGTGCAGCAGTTGCTGAGACAGATTGTGCAACAGTTGGCACAACAGTTTGTGCAGCAGTCTGACTAGTAGATTGTGCAACAGTTGGTACAGCATCCTTGGTGGCAAAACTGCCAGATTGTGTAGACTTGGAGACCCAAACTGAGCGCACTTTGCTCTTAGCAGAAGTGGCTACAGTACGGGGAGTGGTCTTGGAGTTGAGCATCGCCTCGTAGGCTGTCTGGTTGACCTTAACAACCAGCGTCTTCTGCGTCTTCCCGATAGACGCTACGTCACATTGAGTTGCTACTTCCTCGTCGGAGGAGAAAGTTGTCCCCAGCAGAGTTGCCATTTTGTTTGCAAAAACAAAAGTATAAAACTTTATTGATGCAAACTGTAATAAAGATTACAAGAATTCTGGGAAAATTACAACTATAGGAATCCAATCTTGATGACGATTGCTTTATCCCTTGGACGATGTGAACTTTGAAGACGAAGCCTTTGAAGTTGAAAACAACTCTGAAAATTGAAGGCAAAAGCCTCTGAATTTGAAGACAATAGTCTCGGAAGAATGCAGCAGCACTTTGGCAAGAACTCCCGAACTCTCTGACTTCTGATCTCTGATCTTGATCCCCCTTGAAATGAAGACTTGAAACTCTATTTATAGAGTTCTGAAAATAACTAACTTTCAGTTATTTTGGACTGCGCAAGCTGATTTGCGCAGCAACTGGTTTGCGCAGCACTGGATTGCGCAGGCAGTTATTGGATCGTGGGCCAACTATCTGAGACACATGGCATTATTTGATTGAAATACGCATGATCGTGCATAGACAGTTGCCACGTAATGAGCAATTGATGGCATGAATGCCACATGTAATTGGTCAGTTATGTTGGTAGAATGCGCAAAGTGAACTGCGCAGAAATGGTTTGTGCAACCACGGATTGCGCATGAATGGTTTGCGCAACCACGGATTGCGCTGCCACCTGTCAGCCGCCCTCGAGCACTGTGCGGCGCCAAAAACGAACAGCCTTCTCGTTATTCGTGTTGTCAGCTGTCAGAAAGATCTGATTTGATTCAGACAATGATGACTTCTGCCACGTCAGCCTGCGCAGTTGGGAACATGTGCAAACCAATCTGCGCAAAGTGATGTCTGCGCAAACTGTTGTCTGCGCAACTCATCAAAATGATGAATATCTTGAATTTTTGACTTTGTTGATTGATGCAAGCTTGATTTTTTAGGACCTACACCTACCGCCGCCATCAACGTCGAACTTCGCCGGAGAAATGATGTTGCCGCTACCAAAGTCGTCGCCAGAGACTCGCTTGGTCACCGCTGCGGTCTCAGCAGAGATGGCGAGGACGCCGGGGACTCGCTGGAGAATCGTCGTCGTCATCATCGTCGACGTCAAAAAAAATAGGGCTGGAGCTCGAGAATTTAGGGAAGACTCTCAAAAAGGGGAGAAGGAATGAGACTCAGCTCTCACTTTCTCTCTCCACTCAGATTTAAAGAAAGAATAGGTAATTTTGCAATAAACCCCCTTGCTATAATTTGTTTTATATGAGTCCCTCCGGTTTTAGTAAATTCCAGAATCACCCTCCTCCTTTTCATATATTACACTGAGTACAGGAATTAGTTAGCAAAGTGAATGAGTGGGCCCCAAGTTTGTTACAACAAACTTTTAAAATTAAAATTCTTGTTCCTAACTACTTTCCCTCCAAAAGTATAAATCATAATATTTATTATTTAAATCTAGACTTATTATTTTATTAGAAAACTTTAATTTCTTAAAAAATAGGAAAGTGGAGTTACAAATCTCTCCCCCTTGAAAACTTTTGTCCTCGAAATTCAAAAACTACAAAATAAGTCTCAAAAATCACAAAAGTGATTCAAACACAAGTCATTTATTGAAATCAGATACTTTTTTCCGAATACTAGAATACAATCAAGCAAACAAGCTAGGATAGCGCTCTCGCATCTCATCTTCGCGCTCCCATGTGGACTCTCCCGAAGAGTGATGTTTCCACATGACGCGGACAAGTGGAATAGTCTGGTTCCGCAGGCGCTTCTCCCTCCGATCAAGGATCTCCACTGGCTGCTCCTCGTAGGTCAAGCTCGGATCCACCTCTAGCTCTGAGTAGTCCACTATATGGCTCGGATCTGGAATGTAGCGTCGAAGCTGGGAAACGTGAAAAACATCGTGCACTTCCTCCAAGCTGGCTGGAAGCGCTAGTCAATATGCCATCTCGCCAATCCGCGTTGTCACGTCGAAGGGCCCAATGAATCTCGGACTGAGCTTCCTGCCTCTGCCGAAACGAACGACGCTTCGGATTGGCGAGATCTTCAGGAACACTCTATCCCCAACTACGAACTCCAGTGGCCATCTGCTGTTGTCCGCCCAGTGCTTCTGTCGATCCTGTGCAACTCTGAGACGCTCCCTGAGCCTTGAGATCCTGTACGATAATTACACACAAGAAGTTGGAATAACACGATCTAACAATGATCAAGAATTAAATAGGCACGAGATAGAATGAAGTTTCAATTACAACTTAGAGGAGCAAAATCATAAAGACACGACTATTAAGTACGATCAAAAATCGATAGTTTAACACAAGTGGACTAGGACAAGATAGGAAAATCATGGTCAGATAGACATGATTTAAGATTGAAGTTTAGACAAGACACAAACGAAGTATGGAATCAAAATATGGAAATGTATAATTTTGGGAAATTTAATGATCTAACGATAAAATGCTAGAAGGGAAATTAGCAAGGGTTGATTGAGGAAACGTACGAAATACTCAGGAGGTACAGTATCAAATCAGGATAAACATGCAAGGATTTGTGATTCTCGAAAACCAATAATCATATGAAAATGGAATATAGTCTCCATGATGTCCAAGAACATATAGATATTTGAAGTCACTTTACTTAGAATCCCTGCCCCGCCAGTGTATGTCTGGCTGCAGTGAACTTTTGATTCCATGACTTAAATAACAATATGTTACCGAATAACATATCAACTTTATCTATTTTCAAACAATTATTAACGAAGCAACTCAAGAGATCTAAATATGAAGAGTTTAGGCAAAGTCTCAATAATACCCGAAAACTTATAAATGTCTGAAATTACTTCAACTTGGAGTTCATGCCTCGCCAGTGCGCAGCTTCCTGCAGTGAATCCCCAGTCTCCATAATCCAAATAATGGCTGCAGTGCACAACTGCCACGTCATAATAGATAGTCGAATATTCTCTCAACCTTATTCATGGAATTTCCAAAGGGTTCATGGTAATCCAATACGAGTTCTAAATCATGATAGAAAATGATGTTATATGTCCTTTACAAAATAAGAAGTTTCACTAGGTACTAAGAAGCAACAAAAGATCCAACAAGGAGTAGCGGGTACTAAAAAGAACAAAAAAGAAGATTTTTAAATCTCGAAAAGGAAACAAAGCTTCAAATAGTAACCAAAATCTCAAATGAAAATTAGAATGGTGACAAGATCCCGTATTTGGAACGTAATCTTGGATTGGTAACGAAGTCTCAAAAATAGCATAGAAGCAAAGTATCAGATAGAGGACAAGGTCTCAAAATAAGGAATAAAATCTCATATCAGAAACATGGTTCAATAATATCTCAAATAACTGTAAAATCTCAGTCAAAATCTCGAAAGGAAAACAAACGTCCAATAGGATACAAGGTCCCAAATGGAGAACTAATAACAACAAAGTTGTGATTAGGAAATAAAATCTCGAATAGAAAATCTTGACGAGGAAACAAGGTATCGAATAGGGAACACGGTCTCCACGAGTCGCGAGTAGGAACTGAGGTTTCAAAGTCTGAAAAATCTTGAATATGAGACTAAATCACGAACAAAACAAAGTCTCAAAAATAGGAAACATGATCTTAAAATCTCGAATGGAATTAAGTTACGAAATAGGAAAAGAAATCTCATATAGGGAACATGTCAAGTCCTCATATTTGAAAGAAAATTTTCAAACGATGTCTTAAATGATGAATAGAAGCAAATATTGAATAAAAATCAAATTTCAATAAGCCCCGAATAGAAAACTGAACCTCGGGAAGAAAATAAAATTTATAAATTGTAACTAATTCTGAATAGGAAACAAAATTTCAGAGTAGAATCTCGAAAAGAAAGCAAGGTTACGAAGAATGGATGAAGGAGTATCAATCAACGAATAGGAAACAATATCTCGAAATAAGTTTCAAATAACAACCAAGGTTCCAAAATAAAAAATAAGAAGTTTTAAGAAATGGTCTAGATGCTAAAAGAAATTTAAGGAAAGACTGGATTGTAAATCAAGATACACGTTTTCTCCAACCATGCAAAAGAAGCCGTCTGCCTTCAGTCTATCATTAGTATTCCTCTGGGACTGGAATCATTTCAATTTCTTCAGCTGTCCTGAATAGGCTGGTCCTTGCAGCAGTGCTCCATGCGGTTGCTGGATCTGGAGAGACGGTCCCCTTGCTGCAGTCCTGGTGCTCCTCGTGCTCGTCTTTAGGCAGTATGATCAGCGGCCTTCGAGCAATGCTTGACTTAATGGCAGGCAATCCGCAGAACAAGCATAGCCTTAGTCTTTTACGGTACTCATCATATTGGTATCCTGAGAGGCAGCAGAAGTTGCAAATGATCATCGGCTGAATATAAATCTGAATCTGAATCTGATGATGCGGCTGATGATGCTCTGTCCGAGTGTTGCGACGTTTGCGGGTTCAGGGCAGTTGTTGTCTCTGTCATATGTCATCATGTCTCTCCTGAGCTTCATCTTCTTGTCTCATTCTATTGTCAGTATTATATTCTGGATCAGAGAAGTCGGATCCTCAGAGACTTGGATGATCTGCAGTGGCGGCTCCAGGTTCTCGATCTGCTCCTTGGTGCAAGATATGCGCTCGGTATCGAGGAAATCCAAGAATCCGAGAGTCTGAAAATCAGAAGTCCTCTCTGGCTCGAAGAGTGTATCCACAAGTCTGGCTTGGAAAAGATATGGCTTGCTTCCTCTGGGTGTCAAAGAACTCTTGAAACATATCCATCAACTGCGTACTACCATGGAGATAGTAGGGGCGATACTCGAAAATGTCAAGTGCAGGTGAATCGACAGTTCCTATATTTGCGTGTCTGAATCGTCTGAAAAACAAAAAACTGTTAAATATCCTAAACCTAAAATCAATAAGTATTTATAGAATATCAATATACCCGATGTACCCGATTTCCTATGCTGTGATCAAGTTTCCCTAGTTTAATCAAGTCCCCCAATAGTACTCTAATACCTAGGTACTATTAGGATAGACCTACATGGGCTACCACTAAAAACATGTCACGACCCGCTCCCGAATAATCGGACACGAGTCGGACACGCCCAGCCTTCGTCGTTAGACACGACGAAGTAAGTTGTACCAAACTAGAAAAATCTAACCAGATAAAATATATACAATCACAGCATCTAAAACGTTCCCAGAGCGATCACCATAATCCATCAATCATAACATCATAAAGTACTAGAGGCTACTAGAAGAAAAACAATATGAACTCACAACATACTATATCTAGGGGAGGAGCTAAAACAATCTAAACCTGAACCTCAAGCTACGGCATGGCTCCATCCTGCTCAGCTAAGATCCCGAGCTCTGGCCCATAAAGTAGAACAATATCCTGCAAGTACACTTGCAACATATCCTAGTCAGGAACGGAGCAAAGTACAGTTTTAGGTAACGAACAAGAACATCATGATATGGAAATGAGTACAGGAGAACATGAAATTATGAAATACAGGAAATGAACATGAAAGTACAAGAATGAAAGTACAGGAAATAAAGTACAGGAATGTAAAGTATAGGGATGTAACTATGAACCTGAAGTACAAGACATGATAAGTACACAATATTTGAAATACAACTAGCATATGTGACCGGCTAGGGTGAGTACAGGAGCATGTACAGGAGTACATGAATATGGTACGCATGCACGATGTGAGGCCTAAGCTATCTACATGAATATGGTAACCGGGGTTTGGTCACATAGCTAGTGTATTTCCCCACCCGACACAAGTACAAGAACAGGAAATACAGGAGTACAGGATATCGTGTCATGACGTGTCACATGAAAGGTAAAAATATGTAAATGTACAAGACCGTAGAAAAGTACTTACCGTGCTCCGAAAAATAAAGTGTTCAGATAGAGCTGGATGTCCTCCTGGTTTAGTAGATACAAGATGATTAATTTCTAAAATAAAGATAGTTACTAAATACTGCCAACTAACCAATTAGTCATTGCCTAATTATTTAATTAATTAAAATAGTTTAGCTAGGAATACTATTTTTACAATTAGACTTAATCTATTTATATAAGAATACTAAATAGTAATTTTTATGGCAATTAAACTATCTAAATATTTGAGTAAAACCTTTGTTATTTATTTCAGGACAGTTGTAAAAAAATATTGAAACACTATTATGAATTCAACCAAAACCCAACTAATAATTAACCGTGCACAGGAAATAGCAACTAATACTAATATTCTCCCTTCATTTGTCAATAGAATGCATAACCTGAAATCCTGAGAAATTATATTATGCCAACTCAATGATTCAAGCAGTATATATGATTTAGTAAGGGTAAACTTCCAAAATAAAATGTCATAATCTGATTTAAATCAACTACAAAAACACAACACAACACAAGAATTCCCCCTGCACTCAACACACAGTTTAGTCAATACCACCCGAATCCACATACCACTGGTACTCATCAAATGTAACAGTTAAATGTTTTTAAAGGAAAATATACATGATAAGAATAATATACAACCAAATTGAAATCTTATACAAAATAATATACAAATTGATGGAATAATAACATAACCCAAAGGAATGTAAGCTACTGCTTCCATCAGACTTCTGAATCAGCTTCGCCTTTTGAAACACACACGCACTACTGTATGCTAACCCGACCGAACTTGGACACAAGTACTGATCTAATAGGAATCCTTCACCGTGGACACGGACACGAGCAACGATCGAACACCCAACAGACATAACACTGAGTTCATAGCATTGCATTCAAACACAACGTGATCCGATACAATCCTTGTATATGATCCGAACACCACCCAAGGAACGGACTCGAACACACGGCCAAATCGAATACGAAGCATGAAGGAAAAACATACGCAACTGAAATTACAACCAAACACCCAAATGTAAATTGAACAATAAAGTTGAGGAGAACGATACCTTAAGGAATTCAACTATAGTGAGACACAATCTTCAAAGGAGTGGACACGCCTCCAGAATACACTAGATCCAAGCTCTGCTATGCCAATTTCCGGATAGATTCTAAAATGTGAAGAGAACAATAGTTAGAACAACTGAAGAGTTCAACCTTATGATTTCAAATAAACCATATTCCCATAGATACTTACCAAAATTGATAAATCAGTAAGAATAACAGGAATCAACAAAGTTTGTCGATATTCTTTCGAGTGAAAGAATGAAATCAAACCTAACAAAAGAAAATCAGAAAAATAAATTTCTACATGTTAAAATTCTAGATCTGAACAAAATTGAACGATTCCTCAACTTCGATTTATCGAGAAAGAAAAGTAGAAATGAGGAATTGCTCGCCTCTGCCTGCTGTCGGTCGCTGGAGTGTTCCGCTCTAGGAAAATTTGGTCAGACTTCAACGTTGTCGAATCCACGAACTCCTCGACGTCGTCGACAAGAAATCAGGGCTGGCATGGTGGTTCCAAAATGAAAGTAAACCAAGTCAAAATCAAGACGAGGAAGGAGATTGGAATGGAACAAATCGGAACTCACCTCGTCGGTGAAAACCACTGGAAGATGAACGTTGCTGGCCGAATGAACCTCGGTGAAGGAGACTCGGTTGCTGCTAGCCGACGCGAACTCCGCCTACCACCGCCATCGTCTCCGAACTTCGCCGGAGAAATGATGCTACCGCTGCCGAAGTCGTCGCCGGAGACTCACTTGGTCGCCGCTGCGGTCTCAGCCAGAGATGGCTAGGACGCCGGAAACTCGCTGGAGACACATCGTCGTCATCATCGTCGACGTCGAAAAAAATAGGGCTGGAGCTCGAGAATTTGGGGTAGACTTTCGAAAAGGGGAGAAGGAATGAGACTCGGCTCTCACTTTCTCTCTCCACTCAGATTTAAAGAAAGAATAGGTAATTTTGTAATAACCCCCCCCCCCCCCCGCTATAATTTATTTTTATATGAGTCCCTCTGGTTTTAGTAAATTCCATAATCACCCACCTCTTTTTCATATATTACACTGAGTACAGGAATTAGTTAGCAAAGTGAATGAGTGGGCCCCAAGTTTGTTACAACCAACTTTCAAAATTAAAATTCCTATTCCTAACTACTTTCCCTCCAAAAGTATAAATCATAATATTTATTATTTAAAACTAGACTTATTATTTTATTAGAAAACTTTAATTTCTCAAAAAATAGGAAAGTGGAGTTACACCCGTTGATGACTGTAGAGAACCATGAGTTGTTAATGGATCGGAAGATGATGTCGATCCAAGGCTCAGGGAAGCCGAAGGCCCTGAACACCCAGATCATGAATTGCCAGTCCAGACGATCATAGGCTTTCTCCATGTCCAGTTTGATGACGACGTTCCCGCCTCTGGACGGGAATTTCATGCATGTGATCATTTTTTGAGCAAGGAGGATGTTGTCTGTGATGTTCCGCCCTGGGACAAAGCCGCTTTGCTCCACGTAGATGATCTTGGGAAGGAGAGTAGACGTGCAGCTAGAGATGATCTTTAATATGATTTTATTGGTGAAGGTGCATAAGCTGTAGGGCGGAAGTCTTTGAAGGTCTCCGGGTTGTCTTTTTGGGGATGAGGATGAGGTTGGCGCAGGAGATAGATTTGGGGTACCTCGCCCCCCCGGAAGAAGGTGAACGCGGCCTCGTGGAAGTCAGATTCGATGATATCCCAACATGATCGGAAGAAGACGCCGGAGAAACCATCTGGCCAAGGGGCGTTGTGTTCGTCGAGAGCCCAAACTGCGGACTTGACTCCCTCTACGGAAGGGGGTGATAGAAGCCGTTCGTTCTCTCTATCGTTGATCAAGCTGGAGATCTTGGCGAGGAGCTCAACATCTTTGATGATGACTGCTTTGGAGAATAGTTTGGAATAGAAGTTCTCTGCGGCCGAATGCCTCGTTGATCTTTGATGACAAGGTCGTATTCGTCGGAGACTTGGTGCAGATAGAGCTGTTGTCTGCGGCCATTAACGCATGAGTGGAAGAAGCTTGTGTTATTGTCTCCTTCGGCGTCCCAGGTCAGTCTGGCTTTTTTCTTCCAGAATTCTGTCTCCACCTTTAGCGGGATTTAAAGAGAGCTCTGGTGAGGTTGAGCGTCGCACGGTTCTCCGGTGATCTGTCCGTGGCGTACAGAGCCTCAGCACAGGTGGCGTCGTCTTCTGCCTCTCTAATAGCCTAGAAAATGTTGCTGAAGGTGCTCTTGCTACAAGACAATAAAGCTTTTATGGTCGCTTTGAGTTTAGCTGCCACTCGAATGAGGGGGTCGGGTTCATTAATGGATCTCCAGGCAGAGGCCACGATATTTCTAAATTGAGGATGATGTTGCCATAAGTCCAGGAATCTGAAAGCTTTGTTGATACGGTTGGAGTTGCTATTAATCTCAATCTGGAGAGGGGAATGATCTGACTCGGTAGTGTTCAGGTGGGCGAGGTTGGAGACGAGACCCATGTCAAACCAGCGATTGTTGACCAGGGCTCGGTCCATGAGAGAGTATTATCGGCGGTCACCTTCCTGCATGTTATACCAGGTGAATGTGTTACCAGAAAACGGAAGGAGTGTCATGTGGGCATTGAATATAAAGGTGTTGAAGTCGTTCATGGCCGACAGAGGGGCAAACGACCCCCTGACTTCTCTTCTCTGCACATGATCATGTTGAAATCACCAATACAAATCTACAGGAGATTGATGAGAGTGGGATGCTCCACCCAGCAGGAGAGCACCTGGTTCGGGTCATGGATGGTTCCAAACTGGATCTCGGCGGCGAAGAGGATCCAGATGTCGTTACACCAGGAGACACCGGACGGGAAGCCGAGCTAGAGCTGGATGGATTTGATTCTTTTTTGGAGGATTTTGGGTTCGATGATAACTAAGATGTTAATTCGGTAGATTTTTTCGAGGCTTTTGACTCTTCTCAGCGTAGGTTTATTGGCCAGCCCTCTCACGTTCCACGCGAGGATGTTTATCATTGGGATGGTGATGGGGGTGGGGGTTGTTGAGTTTTGCGGCTGACCACGTGGTCATTGCCGAAAGCTCTTGGTTGGGTTTATTCTTCTTACGGTGAGTGTTTTTTGTGGTTCTCCGGGTCGCTATGGTGGGGTCATCCGTCGCATCTGTCGAGCTTTGTGCTCTGATTCCTGTGTCTTCCGACGGAGGAGAGATCGCCTCTTCCTCTGTATCTGCTAGCGCACAAAAAGGATTGAGGGGGTCCAGAAAACCTGCTTCCTTGGCTTGCTCAAGCCTACTTGCCGTATCTGGGCCAAAGATGGCCAGTTCGCCTACGATGGGGCTGCTGGAGTTTATTGGTGAGGCTACCACTCTCGAAGGGGTTTCTAGAGTCTGTTGCTGCTCTCGGACGCTGCCAGAAGGAACTACAGCTAACTAGGAATCTGTGGCGATCTTCTCGCACTCTGTGGGAGGGGGAGGGTTCGTTTGGTTGTCTTCAGGTAGAATAGTTGAGAGGGTGCCGAACCTGTTGTTGAGGAGGATGGTTGGGGGCTTGTAGGCGATAATAGCTGTGATCGGCAGAGGGTGATCGCTGGGATTGGGAGAGATGTCGCTGTCTTCGAAGTGGGTGTAAGAGTTAGGGAGTGGGAGAATTGGATCTTTGGGGGCAGTTTGGTCAACCTTCGAGAGTTGCGACTTTCTGGATGTTTTTTTCTTGAGCTCCGGGTGTGCTCTAAAGCAGTGCTGTATGGTGTGGCCTCTAATCTGACAGTGCTTGCAGAAAATATTATTGTTGCCATACACCAGAGTCTGGGAGATCGTCTGTCCCTCGACCTCAAACTGAATTTGGGCCGGAGGGTCTGTAGACAGATCGAGTTCTACGCAGATCTTTGCGTAGTTATCCTTGGAAAGATTGCGGGTTTCTTCAGCAATAGCTACGAGAGTCCCAAAAGAGCTGGCGATCCTCTTGAGCGCGGCCGGGGTGAAGTAGATAAGAGGAAGGTTGGCGAGGGTGATCCAAGCTAACATAATCATAAAGTCAACTTTGGAGTTGAATCCGAGGGACCATTTGATGATTTTGATGCCTTGGCTGTCTATAATGGTGGTGCCTTTCGCCCAGACTTTAATATAGTCTGGGTCAGAAGAAAGGTAAAGGCACATGTGCTTAGGATCTAAGGGCGTGACCCTGTAAACGAATGAGAGGCCCCATCCGGCGATAGCTTCTCACGCTTTGGCGATCTTCGGACACCCCGCGGACACTTTAGCACGAACGTCTTTGCGAAGGTGGAAGAGAGGAAGGAAATCTCTTCAGAGGAGAAGGGGACACGTAAAGGATGACCGTCGCTAGCGGTCGGGAATTCGATGTCAGGGAGCTCGATGCTCGCAACCGGGAGAGGACGGAGTGGCCCTCTGTCCGGATGCAGGAACTTCGCGAAGGTGGGGCCTGTGGGGGGGTCGCCATGATAGAGGAAAGGGAGGGAGGAGGGCTGTCCCAGCTGCGAGGGAGGGTGAGGAGAAAGGGCAGGCGGAGGGGAGGAGTAGACCGGCGTGTTATTCGTCGAGGACGACGAAATCGAGCACAAAAGGCGGAAAGGGGCACGGAGGGTGCCGAGCAACTAGCCTCGGCTCTAACGGCTACCGACGAACGGAGGTCGCCAAGGGCGAAGGATGAGGAGCCCAACGGTAGGCCTTGGACGCATACGCGAGAAGAAGGTGGCGCATAACCGAGAATAGGGGCGCATGGCCGCCAACAGAGGTTGCATGGTCCAAAAGGGGCGTCCCCCTAAAGACGGACGGAGAGGCAACCGCGGGGGGACGGGCGCATATGCCAGGGGCATCCGCAGGGGAGAGGGGGCGGGCACATAAGCCGGGCGTGGGCACATAGCGCTCCGCTGCGGGAGCTTGCGGCCACAGTGGGTACATAGTCTCCCAAGAGGCTACGTCAGGAGGGCGAAAATACTCTCCAATAGTAAGGAGGCATGTGCGCAAGCTCCCACCACCACGTGGGTGCGTGGGAGATTCGAAATTCAAACTGAGCTTTCGGCAGGAACCGGGGGCGAGCCGCACCGAGACCCCAGGCGCTGAGGGCTACAGCAGCAGGGCTAGGCGGCGATGCATCGAGCCGCCGTCGGGGAGGTCCTGCGCCGAGGGCGACCACCGGGGCTCGCGGCAAACAGAGCGGAGAGGCGATGCGCGGGGGGTATATATAGACACACACACACACACAGATATATATATATATATATATATATATATATATATATATATATATATATATTTTATATAAACACACACACACACACACACACACACACACACATATATATATATATATATATATATATATATATATAAATATAATATATATATATATATATATATATATATATATGTATGTATATATATTACAAAACTCTCCATTTTATTCAAATAAAAGGCACAAAATGTTGAAGCCTTTACAAGTAAGCGAAGAAAAAGACAAATGCGACTCGAAAGCGATAGCAAGTACAAAAATCAGGCGAGCACGGACTGCCAGAAGGCTGCAGGACCATGCTTGCAAAGTCAACTGACTTTGAGAGTTTACCGAAGAACCTCCCGGATGAGTTGATCGGAGGAGTATTGGTGGCCCTCTATCTGAATTTGTTTCGGTTCTTCCAGATTACCCATGTGATGGCGGCCGTGATGATCTGGTGGCCGTGAGAGGCGTAGACCCACTTTGCCAGAAGATCGTTCTAGCTCCCACCATCGAGCGGCTGCCTGCACCAGATGGAGAGTTCGGCCCAAACTCTAGTCGTAGGCTCTCCGACATAGAAGATATGGTCAACTGTCTCGACGTATTTCTCCTTACAGCAATGACATGCAGAAGCTAGACTGAATTCGATAGTGTTGAGGGCGTCATCTGTAGGGAGCTTCCTGTGCCAAGCTCTCCATACTAGAACTGACCATTTTTTAAGGATGTAAGACTGCCAGAAAGGACCTACGATAGGAGAGGGCATCCCACTACCACGAACGATACTTCTGGCCGATGCGACCGTAAAGGAACCACTGCCCGTCAACGACCACCGCAAGGAGTCTGGTTCTGAATTGATCTTAAGTCTTGACTGAAGGATCAAAGTCGCGGCTTTCTCTCGAATCCTGTCCTGATTCCAATCCCCCGAGAGATCCCACAACTCTCTGATCCTACTGTTTGGAGGTGCCTCCGGTAGTCGGGGAAGTAGATGTTCTCCGACCCACCGCTCGCAAAAAATTGATGATTCTCCTAATCCCAAATAAAGGCGAATCCTGGGCTCAGCCATGCTACGTCCGTAAAGGATTCTCCTCCAGGATGCAGAGGATCTGCAGTTGGAGTCGGCGGTGGATAGATGAGTGTGCTTGAAATATCTGGTTTTCATGAACCGCGTCCAGAGACCCCGGCTCACTCAGAGCTTCCACCACAGCTTTATTGAGAAGGCGTCGACTACACGCAACAGCCTACAAAAGCCCAGGCCTCCCTCGATGGTAGGTCTGGCCATGGCATCCTAACTCGCCCAATGGTGTTTGTCCTTGCCATCACAGTAGCCCCAAAAGAAGTTAGCGAAGAGATTTTCGACGGTTGTGAGGACCTTCTTAGGGGGGAGCAATCAGCTAAAGTGTAAATAGGGATAGAGGACAGCACGTGTTGAATCAGGATAATCTGTTTGCCCGACAATAGAGTAGCATTGTGTCATCCCTCAAGTTTTTTCCAGATTTTGCCAACCAGTACTTCGAAAATGCCCGCGTTAGACCTTTCGTAAACTAACGGGCATCCTAAAATAGAAGAAAGGTGGGTGGTCAACAGAGAAGGAGGTGACGTTAGAAAGAGTGGAGGTGTGGTATCTGTTGGTCTTGTGATGGACGTATCTAACACTCTTGCCGGGGGCACTGACCAGAGCATCTGGCATATCTCGAAAGCGTGTTGTGAACAACTTCTACAGGTCCGACGTCTCTGGAGGAGAAGATGAGAATGTCATCCGCATATGCCAGATGGGTGATAATCGGGCATCTGTTGAAAGTGTTAAAGTGCTGGAAGTTAGGGGTGCCCACCATTCAGTTGAGATTTCTGCTCAGAGCTTCAGCAGCTATGATGAAGATGGTGGAGGATAAGGGATCTCCTTGTCTGACGTCGTGGCTGGATCTGAAGAAGCCTTCGGCTTGACCATTAATGACCGTGGAGAACCATACATTGCTAATAGATCTCCAAACGATGTTAGTCCAAGTTTTCGAGAACCCGAAGGCCCTGGAGACCCAAATCATGAATTGCCAATCCAGCCTGTCATAAGCCTTCTCCATGTTGAGTTTGACGGCGATGTTCCCTCCCCTAGCTAGAAGTTTCATACAAGTGATCATTTCCTGGACCATCAGAATGTTGTCTATAATGTTCCGGCCATGGACAAAACCGTTCTTCTCCTCGGAGATGATTTTGTATAGGATCTCTGACATGCATGTGGCGATGATCTTGGAAATGATTTTGTTCGTGAATGTGCATAGGCTTATGGGACAAAAGTCTTTGAAGGTTTCCGTATTGTCCTGTTTGGGAATGAGAATCAGATTAGCACAGAAAATAGATCTGGGGTACCTGGCTCATTAGAATAAAGCAATAGCCGCCTCGTGGATGTCCGACTTGATGATGTTCCAGCATGATCTGAAGAACACACCACTGAAGCCGTCGGGACCGGAAGCGCTACGTTCACCAAGGGCCCACACAGCATCTTTGACCTCTTGTTCAGAGGGGATGAGCTCCAGCCGGTTGTTGTCTCCGTCGTTAATTAGGCGAGGGACTTCTGCAAGGAACCTTGCGTCCCTACAAATGGTTTCTTTAGTGAACAACCTGGAGTAAAAATCTGCTGTAGCCCTTTGTATACCCCGTTGGTCTTTGATCAGGTTCCTGTTCTCGTCTGTGATTTGGTGAAGATTGAGTTGCTGTCTATGCCCCTTGACACAAGCGTGGAAGTAGCTAAATTTTTTGTCTCCCTTGCTATCCCAAGTCAGTCTTGCTTTCTGTTTCCAGAATTCTGTCTCAACTTTCAACCAAAATTTCAGAACAGCTCTGGACAGGTTCAGGAAGGTCCGGGTGGCTGGCGGTCTGTCGGTGGCGAATAGCGTTTTCATACGGGTAACATCGTCTTATACGATGCGGACCGCCTGGAAGATGTCTCCGAACGCTTCCTAACTCCAAGCGGTGAAGGCTTTCCTGGTGGCTTTAAGTTTTTTTACGACACGAGTCAGGGGGTCAAGGGTGTCGTCGTAGCTCCAGGCAGCGACGATAATGTTCTTGAACTGTTGGTGGTGGCTCCAGAAGTCGAGGAAGCGAAAGTTTTTCTTGATTTGGTTCAATTTGCTACTTATCTCAATAAGGAGGGACGAGTGATCTGAATCGGTGGTATTGAGGTGCGAGAGGTTGGAGATGATCTCAAGGTCGAACCACTTAGAGTTGATGAGGGTACGGTCCAGACGGGAGTATTGCGTTTTATCGCCCTCTTGCATGTTGCACCAGGTGAAGGCACTGCCATTGAATTGGAGGGGGGGAGAGGTGGACGTTGAAAATGAAGCTGGTGAAGTCATGGATTGCCTGCGGGGGGGAGGGCGACCTCCCGACTTTTTCTCTCTGAAAGTTATAGTATTGAAGTCGCCAACGCAGAGCCAGGGAAGGTTACTATTAAAAAGCTGGGCATTCTGTAGGTCTTCCCACAACTATCCGTGCTCCGTAATGTCGTAACTGCCATGTACAGCTGACAAGAGAGAGCGAGAGTTGAGCATGGGGTGTTCCACCCAGCACGAGAGGGCCTGTCTAGAGTCGTGAATGGTGTCGATCTTCACGTTGTTAGTATAGAGGATCCAAATATCGTGGCAACCAGCGATAGCCGAGGAGAAACCTAACTGCAGCTGGATGGATCTGAGTCTGTTAGGGGGAATTTTGGGTTCTATGATCACGAGAATGTCAATATTGTGGATTTTCTTGAGACCTTTTAATCTTCTCAAGGTTGGAAGGTTTGCATGGTCTCTAACATTCCAAGAGAGGATGTTAAGCATTGAGGTTGCTATTTGGGAGATTTTTTTTTGAGTTTTACGGCTGACCTAGTGGTCATAACCGTGACCTCTTTAGCACTTCCAATGTAGGAATTACTGGATGTGGATGCCGCCTTACTGTCCTTCCTGGTGGAATTGTCTGCTTTCTCCTCCAGGTGTAAATACACCTCTCCTGCGATTTCAGCTACTGCCCTGAAGAAGCGATCAGAGGTGTTGATGCCTACGGCTAAGGCATGATTCATCCTGGCAACTGGATCTAGACCGAGGATGGCGAAATCTTCTATACGAATGTTGGACACGTGGGAGGATGAAGTGGGGGATAGGAGAGTGTCGGAGAGAGGAGGGTCTTCTTTTCTCGGCCTAGCTGAAGCATTTTCCGAGTTATCGACTCCGTGACATCGAGGACGGTGTTTTCGCCACTTCTGGGATCAACTGCTGTGCTGAGAGCATCAGCTGGTGCTTCTATACCATGGGAGTCCTCTGTGGCCTCTACGTCGAGTACATCGAATTTGTTGGCGAGATTGATGCCTGGAGGATTGTATGGGACGATGTCTCTGCCATGGGGAGCTTGTTCAGGGGAATGGGCGTTATCCGGACCGTCCACGAATCTGATGTGGGAGTTGGGGAGGGGAAGGATGGAAGATTGGTGAGATTTTCTGGAAGTATGAATGGCTGCTGCCTTACGGGTATCCTTCCTTTTCAGTTCTAGATGGGCGTAGAAGTAATATTCAATCGAATGCCCACGGGTGCGACAATGTTTGCAGAAAATAATGCTGTTGTCGTAAATGATATGTTGGGTATGAGTTTTGTTGCCGAGCGAGATGTGTATGAGGTTCGGGAGGTCCTTAGAAAGATCCAGCTCCATGCATATTTTGGCATAGTTTCCTTTGGACAGGTTGCGAGTTTCTTCTGCCAGTGCCACGAACGTCCCAAAGGAGTTGGCTATCCTCTTCAAAGCTGCGAGCGCAAAACAGATAAGGGGGAGGTTCGGTAGGGTAACCCAGGCAAAAACGATAGCTGAGTCTACTTTGGTGTTAAAGTCTGGGGACCATTTGATAATTTTTAAGCTGTGATTGTCTACCCGGCTAGTGCCTCTAGCCCAGACCTGCGTGAAATTGCTCTCAGAGGAGAGGTGGATGAAAATATGCTTTGAGTCCAAGGGTGCCACCTTATAACCAGAAGTCTCCCTCCACCCTGCAATAGCTTGTTGGACACTTGATAGTTTCGGGCAGCCTGAGGAGAATTTAAAGACGAGGGTGTGGGCAAAAGTAGCAGAAAGGGTGGAGATCTCTACTGAAGTGAAAGGCACAGTCAGCACCTGACTATCACTCGGGAGAGGGTAATCGATCTCCAGGAGCTCCACATCTCTGAAAGTGGGGAAGATCTGTGCGGCATGATCGAGCTTGAGCCTATCCGCGTAAGAAACGGCGGAGGGAAGAGCAGGGGGAGGAATGGGATGAGGACGAGAGGCCGAGGGGGCCGAGCCTGAGGGATGGAGCGAGGGCACCTCCGAGGGATCAGATGTCACAGTGAGGAGATGGAGCTTAGAGAGATGGGCTTGGGCCGCTGACTGAAGAATAAGTGCCAAAGCAAGCAAGTCAGGAGGAAGCGGCCGATCGAGCACGGAGACCGAGGGGGAGGGCTACGCCTGGGAGGGAGGAAGAAGGATGCACCCCGGAGGCCTGGGGGCGCCGAGGGAACAGCGGAGGAGAGAACACCCAAAGGAATATGCAGGCGCTCCATGGGCGAGGTAGGAAGGGGCACCTACGACAGGCAAAAAAGACGAGGCAGACTGTGCACCCAGAAGCTGGAGGGATGGCGCCATGGGACAGGCGAGCGAAGAGGCTGGGGAGTAAAGGACAGATTCTCAGATGCGCCTAACCGCGGGGGAGGAATGGTGCCATCCTCCAGACCTGAGGCGCCCAACCACGGGAGGGGGGTGGCACCAAACTCCGACAAAGATGCGCCATTCGGGGGATGGGCGCCAACCCAGTCCCCCAAGGCGGCCCACGAGAGGCGCCAAGCGGGGAAGTGAGAAAGCTCACGCCCATAGCAGTGTGTGCACCCTAAGATGGGATGAGCTCCTGCGAGGGAAAAAAGCGCCTGCAACCAGAGGGTTGGGGCCTACATGCGACAACCCGTCATCGATGCTATGGACATCGGGCACAGAGACCAAAAGTGAATTTGAAATTTGAAAATGGGTTGGGGAGGGCGCCTGCACAGCAACCGAAGATGACCAGGTCGGCACCGAGAATGGAGCCACCTCGGCGCTCCGTTCCAGCGACACCGTCGGCACTGGGGCACCGCGTGGCGAAGAGATCCGTTCCAGCTGACCGAGGTCAGCCGCACTAGACTTAAACGGGGAAGCGAGCCAACGAGATGCGATGCCGACGAACGGCGAGTGAGACGATGAGTCAAACGGGAACGGAGAGGGCAGGGCAAGGAGGGCGAGGCAGTCAGCTGGCCGACCACCAGAATCAGGGGGAGAGACCGGTGCATGGGTGAAGGAAGGAGAGGACAGCGGTGAAGAGGAGGCAAGAGAGGACGGGTGAGACGACGAGCCGTCGCACGGGAGTGGGAGGCTCAGCCACAGCGACGGAGGGGCCCTCTACCAGAAAAGAAGACGGGGGGAGGGGAATCTCCCCATGGGAGCTCGAACAGGGAGAAGACATCTTTTACACACACACATATATTAAAATATGTATATATATATATATATATATATATATATATATATATATATATATATATATATATATATATATATATATATATATATATATATATATATATATATATATATTAATATATGTGTGTGTGTGTGTGTGTATAAAACCAATATTATATTTTGTTACAAAATATGTTTTTGGAAATTATCTACTATGTACTTATTTAACATATATATATATATATATATATATATATATATATATATATATATATATATTTGTTTTTTTATTTTGGAAGCTGGAACTTTATTGAATGAAAACCACAATGGGAACAGGGACAAGGCCCACACGCAGGACCGGCCCACCAGGGGCTATCCCCGAAGGGGAGCAGACATCAAAAAAAAGGGCGGGGGGGAGTCCACGTGGGGGGGAGTCATAAATCAAAATTCAAAAGGGGGAAAGTCCACGAGGCAGTCCTGCGCTGAGCCCGAGGGGGCCTGTTACGAACGCGGGGCCCGATGGGGGGGAACACAGAATCCGAAGGGACAGGGGAGGGCACTGCCCGAGGGGGCACGGGGCCCGACGAGGCTCTGCCCGAGGGGGCACTGAGCCCAAGGCGGCAGCTCGGACCGGGAGGGTGGGCCAGGGGGGAGCGGACCGGGCGGGGCTCCGGGCGGGGCTCCGACGAAGGATGCTCGGGAGCTACGGCGAAGGGGGTTTACAGCGGCCGGTAGGCGGGCCACGGCGGCTGGACCACGGCGAGGGGGGCCACGACGGCACGCGCTAAGTCCGAAGCGGAGAGGATGGGAGCCCAGCGCGCATCCCGAATAGGAGGAGGGGTAGGGCTTCGACCCACCTGGGAGAGGCGGACAGACGGAAGGAGTAGCCGAGAGCGGGCGGAGAGCCGGGGAGATCTGCCAGAAGGAGGAAGGGAGTCCGGGCCCAGCGCAGCCCTAGGATGCTCGGGCCACTAGCCTGGGCGCAACCGACGAGGAGAAGGGGGGCACTGACCCGCCGGGATAGACGGGGATACGGTGGGGGGGCCAAGGCGGAGGAGGAGGAGGGAGAGGGCGCCTGACCCGCATCGACGGGGCCGCTCACCGGCGAGGAGCGGCCCAGGAATACTGAAAGAAGGGCAGCTCAGCTGCAGCCGACGAAGGGAACAGGGCGGCGAGATCCGTCGACGGGCAAGGCGAGGGCTGGACGGCAGCGTAAGCAGGGACCGCCGGGGGGGGAACAGCGCCGGAGAAGGGGAGGGAGGTGCCGGGGAGCTAGACGCGAGGGCTGGGCCAATAGGGAGAGGAGCTACTGGAGAAGGGGACGGCGGGGCAGAGGAGGGCAATCCGGGCGAGGCAGGGAACGTCACCGGCGGGGGGCCGAGGAGGGAGGGGGCGGAGGGCCTCGAGGGGGGATGGCCGACGACGGGGTAGGGGCGGGCATCCCACACCGCGATCGGAGGCTGCGAAGACGCCTGGAACGACGACGGTGCCGAGGGGGTGCCGAGGGGGGGAGGAACGTACGGCGTGCAGACGCTGGAGAGGGGGGAGGAGAACCCCCACAGGAGGGGAGGCGACCATGTGGGGGGTTGGTTCCAGGCGGATCCCGGCCAACAGGGGGGGCGGGGCGGCGGGAGGGGAAAGAAGGAGGAGGAGGCGGTGGGGCCGCACCGAGGATGCCGCCGGGCCACGCTAGCCATCCGAAGACGAGGAGGGGGTGGGAGGAGGCAGCGGCGAGCCAAGGGGCGCCGGCCGGAGGGGACGGGGGGAGCCAAGGGGGTCCGAGGCTGCATCCCTCAAAAATTTATATATATATATATATATATATATATATATATATATATATATATATATATATATATATAAAAAAAAATATATATATATATATATATATATATATATATATATATATATATATATATATAAAGCCAATATTATATTTTGTTACAAACTAAGTTTTTGGAAATTATCTACTATGTACTTATTTAACAAAAAATATATAAATAAACTAAATAATACCAATGGTAATAATATTAACAATTATAATAATCATATAATCAAATTTTGAAACTCAAAATAGGTTCAAGAAAACAACCTAAAACCCACATGCCCAAATAGTTTAAGCCCAAATAAATATATTACTAATTTCCTTAAATACCCAATCAAAACCCAGCACAGCAGGCTCTCAGCCCGCTGGCCAACTCTACATTATTCTTTTTCCTTTTTTTTCTTTTTCTTTTTTTCTCCCTCGGCCCGCAGCCCACTGGCCCATGGCCTGAACCCGGACCCGGACCGGGACCCGGACCCGGACCCGGACCCAGCCCAATACTCCAATCCTTTCTTCAGCCCTCCTCTCTCTCTCTTCTTTCTCCTTCGAACCATCAGGAGAAAACAAGGAAAGGAAAGACAAGAGGAAAGTGAGGAAGAAAGAGAGGAAAACTTTGAGGGAGGGAGAGAGTTGATTAAGAAAAGGAGAGGAAGATCGAACTCACCGAAAAAACTCGATGGCGGAGCGCTGGAGCGGAAGACCGGAGTCGCCAGGGATGCGGGGTCGACAGATCCAAAAGCAGGGTTTTGGCCGAAACTTAACTGATGAAGTTTGGGGCTTACGGAGGCGACGTCAGTCTCGGCTCAGTTCTGAGCACGAGGGGAGGGAGGTTGGGACGGCGAGCAGGGGAGATCGGATTTAGAGGATTGACAAGAAGGAGACGTCGGTGGCACTCGGCCACGGCGATGGCAGATCTGGCTTGGTTGCTCAGATCTGATTTGGATATGGTCGCCACGGCGAGATCGAGGCAGCGATCAGGAGAGCGGTGCTCTGGTGGAGGCATTGTAGGGGTACCGCTGGCTGGAGACATCACCGAAATGAGGATATCGGGACAGAACTCGGCCATGGTGTGCTATTCGCGACGAAGAGGGGATCTGCAGTGGTCGGGCGTAGGGCTCCGATAAGGTGAGGGTCAAATTGATGGTGGTGATGATGATGATGATGGTGATCGCCATGGTGGCGATGGATGCCATGTGGTGGTGTTAGCTAGCGTTGTCGCACCCTGGTGTGGCACCGCGGCAGCGAAATAGGTCGACGGTATTAGCATCGGCGTGGAGGGGACGCGGCACGGTGGTCGGCTACGGAGTTGGCCGGGCAGAACTTAGGGTTAGAGTTTGGGTTAGGTTTAGGATTAGGGATTCATGTCGTATCATGCGTGACGCTGACACGGGATTGGGATCAGTATCGTGTCTGGTATGTGGATACGGAGATGATGGTGTATCTGTAATAGAAACTAATGGAAGAAAAAAAATGGACATGGACACGGACACGGTGCACCCACGATGGAATTGTGTTAGTTTTGAGAAATTTTGAGTCGTCAAAAAAAATAGAGGACCTCCCCTATATATAGGAGTGGGGGTTTCCTTGATAGGAAAGGATTAGAATTTTGGAATAAACATTTTCAAAGATTTAAATTAATTGATTAGATTGATCCAATCTCATTCCATATATCCGTGACAATAAATAATTAAAATAATATCTAATAATCTAAATAATCTTAAAAATAGATTTCATAAAATCAAATATCAAAAATATTGATAACAATAATTCAAATATTCCAAAATGAACATTTTCATAAATATAAATATCTTCTTAAATAATATAGTAATATATTTAAAGACAATAATCAATAATTTAAGACTAAATCCAATCCTAATTTAGAATTGACCACATCCTAATATCTAATAATTCAATAATATTTAAAATAGATTTTATAAATATAAACTTAAAGATAATTGATAATAAAAAAATTAATAAGTTTAAAAGTATAAAAAACAAAATCAAATTTAATAAAATAGTTTTACAAATCCCTTTGTCAATACAAATATCTTTTATAAATTAAGAAAAATAGAATTTATGTTCTAACTAGAAAATATATAAAACTAAAAATAAAATAAATTAAAATTTAAAATTAAAATTTTGGGAAGTGATCTTACAAATCTATCCACCTTAGAAAATTTGCGTCCTCAAAATTTCAATAGATACGACTAGGCACAACTAAGGATATAATCAAGAGACGAAATTTCAATCGATACGAATAAGCACGATAAAGAATATAATTAAGAAAGTGATACAATTTATGATCAAATTAGTCAGACATAATTGCGGATAGAATCAAAATCTAAAAAAAAATGATGTGGTTTTGGCACGATTAAGATTATAGTAAAAATAGTCTTATCATAACCAAAATTGCTTATGGACGATCAAAATTTAGACGAAATCTTATATATATATATATATATATATATATATATATATATATATATATATATATATATAATAAAAAATACAGTCACGATCAAGGCAAATCATGCAAGTCATCCAAGTATGATCAAAATTAAAATTTTGGCACGAGCATGAAAATGATCAAAATAGTCATGATCACAGTAGAATAAAATCTCAACATTAGCAATAATATAGTCAAAAAATAGGCACGACTATGATTATGAATTTAGTAGAATGGAATCAAAATGGATTTAAATGATTACTAGGAAACCAAATAACAATACGCGAATAAAAAGATAAGAAATAAAGGTTCAAGAAATGAAAGGATTAAACTAAATCAAATTTAGGTGGGAGTGCATGAAATCAATAGTCATATCCAGAAGGACATTATCTCTATAGTACTCGAAATTCATATATATATATATATATATATATATATATATATATATATATATATATATATATATATATATATATATATATATATGAAGTCATTTTACCGAGAATTTATGTTTCGCCAGTGTACATCTGGCTGCAGTAAACCCTTAATTTCATGACTCAAATATGACATGGTATCGAATATTCTATTAACTTTATCCAATATTAACATAATAACTCAAAGATCAAATAGGGCAAGTAGGGCATACTTTTAATAATATTCGATAACCTACGATTATCTGAAATTACTTCAACATAGGGCTCATGCCTTGCCAGTGTGCTGCTGGCGGTAGTGAACCCATAGTCTCGATAACTCAAATAAATGATGACAGTGCGCATCTGCCTTGCCATTGTAAGTCATCGAAAAGCATTCCAACTATATCCATAAGAATTTCAAAGGAGCTTCTAGAACTTCAAACAACTTCCAAGATGATCATGATAGAAAAAGTGAAAGTATATGTTTAAGTGAAAGCATCAATTTTGAAAATAAAATGATTGAAAAATGAACAAAGACGATTTGGAATTAATATATAGATAATTGAATCAGGTTAGGCTCAAAAGTCAATGGATGAAAATAAAATATTGACTTTTAGAAAAATAATTACTTATAGCCAATAGAAAATAAATAAGCAATATGGACTTTCAATATGACGATATTTAGAGAAGACAGAAAATAAAATTGCACAAATGATTAAGATTAGGAATTAAATCCTATGAAGTCCTAATTTACTAGGCGAATAGTCTATCCACCTTTAATCTTACCATCATATCAAACACAGTAGTACATCCTCTTATGAAAAAAATACGTTATTTAATAAGGTTTAGAATTCAATAAATTCTTACTTAAATCATATGGCCTATGTAGCAACCTTAACTATCCAAAAGTCAAATTAAATAAGGGATTCCTATTTCATACTTAATCCTAGTCATTCTCCTAAAATCTAATCAACCCTAATTGTGAATGAGCACTTCCTAATCGCAGGCTCGAAGTAGTATGACTAATATAGGTACTACCGTAAGTTTGCACAAATTTACGAAAATAGAGCTGCATGGGCCACCAAAAAAATTTGTCACGACCTGCACTCGCTTTTCGGGATACGAGTACGTAGCCAAGTCCAGCCTACGTCGCAGTATCGAAGTTAGTACGCTGTCTAGGCCTCAATGTTAATCTCGAATACAACAAAATCACATCTATTTGCTCATTCACAACAACTATTTCATTTATAAATCTAATAATACATCAAAGTGACATCGAGAACAAACCCGCTAAATATTTAAATTCAAGAAGTATCTAATCTATCTAGAATATAAGGTTGGCCTCCAAGATCTCTATCTCCCATGTATGGTCCATAGTACAAAAGTAGAAAGCATGCCAAGTCACCTGCAACGACCCAGTTAGGAAAGGAGTAAAGTACAGCCAAATTGTAATAATGTAACTCAATACAAAATAAGCTAGATAAGTAGATATGCAATAAAGAATAAAAAAAACATGTATATGAATTGGAAATAATAAACATGTACAAGAGACCACTAGCAAGAACATGTATGAATAAGACAACTAGCAATAAACATGTACAAGTAAAACAGACAGTGCTTTTGAAATATCTTTCGACATGTGAACGGTCGGGCTAATACGGTACATCATGGATGGCTATCCACATTTTTAAGGTACAGCTAACCCATACGTGAGGTATATGACTTAGCTATCCACATTAACATTCATTAGAATTTGTTCATGTATCTATTGGCATTTTCCCTTCCGAGTCACTAAACAATTAATAAATGAGCAATGATGCAACAAGCCTATCGTGTCACAATTGTGTCTCAACTGAATACTCAATGAAACACAATAAAGAGTAATATTATAATATAATAAGAATATAAAGCAATAGTGTACTTGCCTTGGTTAAATTATAGTTGTTGTGTGACTTGTTCATGTTGCCACATAATAGTCGTATATGTCATAATTATGCAAGAAGGCCTCTAGTGATGGAATAGACCATGTCATTGGTGTCATGTCCCGATTTCATAGAATCGATAGTCGTCCCCCGGGCGTGATGCTGTGGGAATCTAAGTTGCGATCGCACAAGGCATAGTCATAAGGTTATCCGAAAACACAACATCAAGTAGAGTACGCAGAGAAATTAAACAAACACATTTAAAAATATAAGGAACTTTTCTTTCATTTATAATAAGCATCATTTATATGACTCTGTTAGATTTATTTGCCTCGCGGCTACAACATGACTCGATTACAAAATGAATGCATTATGAGATAGTCCTTCCATACATTACATCCCTATTTACAACAAAACATTTCCAAAGATCTGGAATCGTGGGGAGTCGAGACATCATTTCTTCTGGACTGAATGTGGAGTCTTCAAATGGATCAAAAGAAGCCTTCAACATACGGACGAGGCTTCAAATGTACTTGTGTCACCTTAAGCTTAAGTGGTATGCCCTTCTTGGTTCGGGGTACCTGCGGAGAGCAAAGATCAGTATATTACACTTTATACTGGTGCGTGGCAAATTAAGTTCCATGCTTTCATTTGGTTTAAAGAGTTTATATGACTTAGTTTTGTGAATTTGAGACTTACCATATTCTTCCTTGCCAATTGTTATCGCTAGTATAGCGTAAGCAAATTATGTGTGTGTTTGGTCACTGACATACAACAAGCCATCATGGACTCATAGCTTTTGTTAGTCGGGGCCCTTTCAACGTAAGTAGCGGCCCGGCTGAAAGTCCCCGCCTAATCCGTACTATTAACTAGCACAGCTATACCGTATTTCTCCTAAGCCGAAACGATCTCGTGGCCCCGAGGTACCTGTAGAGGCTAAAAATAAAGCTGCGCCGCTCCTGAAGTCAAATCATCAGGTTGCGCCAACATCAAGTTGCGCAACATCAGGTTGCGCAAGAGACAGGTTGCGCGAGCGCAACGTAGCGCACTTCCTCGAGAAGCTGTAACGGCATCATTATTGTCTGACAGCTGACAACACGCATATCAAAGAGAATCCGTTCGAATCCTGCGCAACACGGAGCTCGAGAAGATTTGGTCAGATTTAATGACAGCTAGCAGTTTGCGCAACATGTCAGGGTGCACGAAGATGTACTTAGGCGCAAGTTGAAGATGACAGCTAGTAGTTCGCACAATGTATCAGGGTGCACGAGGTTGAACCCAGGTGCAAGTTGCTAGGTTGCGTCCCCGTACAACCTGATGAAGCTCGTGCAAAGTGATCGAACAGTATCCAGAGCAGGGTGACGTGGCGCGCATGCTACTAACTTCGTAGAAGATGCCTACTACACTGCTCATGACCACGCGTATCTCAATCAAACGATGTCACGTGTCCACAGCAGTTAGTGCAACCGGTCGCACAAGTGAACATGAGATGCGCAACCTGAAGTACGTACAACCCAGAATAACTGCTAAACAGTTATTTCAAGAACTCTATAAATAGAGTTTCAAATCAGTCTCAAGGCATAACGAAGGATCAAAAACTCCTGCAAAAGTGCTGTTGCATCCTCCAGAGGCTCGTGTCTTCGATATCCTATCGTCCAAGGGATAAAGTGATCATCTTCTGATCAGATTCCTATAGTTGTACTTCCCAAAAAATTAATTGTACTCTTTGTACTTTTTTTTAGTTTGTAGAAATTGAATTTTCTTTTCATTTTTTGCAAACAAAATAGCGACTCTGCTGGAGACGACTTTCTCCTCCGATGAGAAAGTGACAACTCAATGTGATACCGCGTCGATCGGCAAGACGCAGAAGACCCTGGTCGTTCAAGTCGACTAGACAGCCTACGAGGTCATGATCAATACTGGGGGTTCCAAGCGGACTACTGCCGCTGTTAAGAGCAAGATGCGCTCTGTCTGGATTCCTAAGTCCTCGACGGCACAACCTGCTGTCTCGACACAACTTGTGCATATTACTGCCCTGGCGCAACCTAAGGAAAACAGCCTTTGGCTAACTCCTCTACTTCTCCGATTCTGAAATTGAAGGAGACTACGTCTCGATACACCGCTATCCAAAACAAAAAAAAAGTGCCCTTTGGCCTTTTCCTCCAGGGCGTAACCTATGCCTATTCCTGCTGTTGTGCAACTTGTGCACATTACTGCCCTGGCGCAACCTAAGGGAAACAGCCTTTTGGCTAACCCCTCCACTTCTCCAATTCTGAAATCGAAAGAGACTTCGTCTCGACACACTGCTGGACAAAACAAAGGAAAGCACCCTTTAGTCTTTTCTTTTCTGGCGCAACCTGTGCCTGCTCCTGCTCCGGCGCAACTTGCGCATATTTCTGCACTGGCGCAACCTGTGCCTATTCCTGCTCTAGCACAACCTGTGCATATTTTTGCATTGGTGCAACGTAAAGGGAAATACTGTTTAGTGGTTCTCTCTTCGTCATCAAGTCAAAAACTTACTGATAAATCATTAAATCAAAGAAAATGCTCTTTGGCTTTTTCTTATTCTGTTCGAGTCGTTGACTGGGTGAAATATACTGCTGATTGCGCTTTTGCGCCTCTCAGCACGAAAGTGGATTCATATAGAAATCCTACTCTCCTTAACAGAGACAACCAAATCTCTGTCAGGAAAATGGGTTCTATTCAGAATGAACTTTCCACGCAAAAGGGTATTATGCCTACTCCAAAGAGGTCAGAGCAAGATCTACCGACCCTACGTATCTCAAGATTCTGACAAGACAAACTGCTAGTATCTCAAGTAGATGCACAAGTAGCACCCCTGTCAGACTTGCGCACCTATATCAACAAGTGCCAATTAGGGTCAACCTCGAAAAAACACAAAATGTATCAAGCGCAACCTGCACCAGTTGCTAACTTGCACCAGAAGAAGAATTCTGAGATAAATAAATCCTATAACTTATGCTAACCAGCTTAGCACGTCTTCGTACACTCAAGGTACGGGACACCTCAAGAACAGGAACCATGTCCCGAATATCGTCAAGGGCAACATTCCTGCAACTTCTTCTCGTCCTGTTAGTGATCGTCGTGAACTCTTGATACAGAAGCGGAAGGTTGCAAATCCATCCTGTCCAGCGGTGGTCAAACAGCAAGAATATCATTCCAATCACCACCATGAAGTTGTCATCAAATGTTGATGTCAGTCAGCTAAACGGTCTGTCTTTGACCGTTTGAACTATGTTCAGACTCCTAAACCTATCCTAGTGGACGAAGATGAACTACTCTATGCTTCTGTCAACATGGCATCTCAAAGCACTGGGGGTAGAAAACGTCCAAGACGTAATGCATCCCGCAATCCCAGTCAACAATACTTAGATTGGATTCATGAATCTGGCAAAGGAGTATACCAATATACTAGATCAAGAAGCCGAGACACAATCGGTCAAAGGAATCTTCCTTCGAACCAAGATTCTCTTAGTCAACAGGATACCCCTATCACTTATTTTGGGGGTGATTCCTTATATGACTTTGATGCTGATAGTAAAAGTTTTGGAAAGACCATCTTTTCTACTAGCTCGTCTTCAATAGCTAGAGAAGTGACTGCTTATGTCACCACAGAAGATCAAGATACTTCCAGTTCTAACAATCAAGAGCAAAGAATTGTTGCTTTGGAGGCTAGTTTGAAGAACATAGCTGAGATGATGATAGGTATGCATGTTGTGATTATGGCACAACACACAGTTACACCGGTTGTGAATCTGGTTTCGACTCAAGAACCCATAACAACATCAGCTCCCATCAATATTGATCTGGGGGTACAGTCTTATCACACCACTTCCATTCATACGTAGGCTATTCCAAGTCAATCTGGTGCTGGAAGTGGTACTTATCATGCAGTACCTCCTCCTAACATATCAAATCAATCCACTGTTCCACAATCATCGAAAAATACCAATGAGGCTATAAAACTTTTACGTACTCAATTCGAAAGCTTTCAAACAGAAAGACGGCTTGTAGAAGCTTGGGATCAAACAGTCCTATCCCATCGAATGGAAAGAAGTCCAATTTTCTCCTAAATACAAACCCCCTACTATTATGCTGTTTGATGGCAGCACATCTCCAAGTCAATACCTCAATCACTTTGAAGTAATGACTAATCAACTTCAACCAAATGATGCTCTTCTTACTAGAGTATTTGTCGATTGTTTAGCTGGTACAGCATATGACTGGTATCATAGTTTACCAGATGGTTGTATAACCTCCTTCTCTGGCTTCAAACTGATGTTCTTGGAACAATTTTATGAGGGAACCAACGACATGACTATGTCTGCTCTCATCAAAATCAAACAACGATATAATAAAACTACTGAATATTTCATTGAACGATTCTGGCATGAAGCACTCAAAATGCCTCTCGAAACTTCAGATGCTTTGACTATAGGCACTTGCAAATCAAACCTGTTGCCTATAATCAATATGTGGATGGAATCAACACAGTTCAAGGACTGGCCTTCCTTTATAGTGAACGCCAAAGCAGCAGAAGAGAGCACTGACAAGTTCAAACAATTAGGTATTCAAATGCCTAATCTTGACAAAGATGAACATGCTACACCAAATAATAGTAGTTGTCAGAAAAATCGCAAGAGCAATAAGACTTTGGCTATTAATCTCAAAGGCAAAGAAGCTCTAACTATCAATGTAAGTCAGCCAACATCTATCCCAACAGCACCACCACAAAGGGTACCACGTCTAAAAGAAGAATACTCTTTTGATCAAGATAATATCATGAGTATCTTTGACTGTCTGATCAAGAGCAATAAACTTCAACTGCCAGAAGCAAAACGGCCAGAGGAAGTTGGTAAGACTGACCATCCTAAATATTGTGTTTACCACAGATTTATTGGACATCCAATTCGAGCATGCTATGTGCTCAAGGGTAAAATTTAGGAGATGGTCAATTCTGGTGCAATCACTCTCCAACAAGATGAGAAAACTGTAACGGCTAATGTTGTCTCTCTACAGTTTAGAGATTTTTTGGCTCAACTTGTTCAGGACGGCGTCATCCCAATTCCAAGAACTACTCTGGAGATTGTTAATCTTCTACCTGCACGAACTGATGGTCTTGTTCCTATGTCTACTGATAAAAGAGAAATTATGTGGATCCATCCAGATTTAGTGGCTGACTTCGAAACACCGTCTTCCTCCACCAAGTCTAAGAAGGCCACTAAATATAAATCATGTCATATGATTTCGTTGGGTGAACATTGTCTTCCACCTCTAACTGCTATCTTTATCTCGGCAACAGATAATCCTTCTTTTTCTTTCCCTGCTGAGACAATATTGTCAAAGTCAAAAGCCAAATATCAACCAGCTTTCCATCTGTATAGTCCACAGTCTCGTGAACTAATGACGAAAATAGGATATGATCTACAAAAGGTCTCTGGTTTGAACCATGGAAAGGGATCTCTTGTACCTCTTTCTCTATGTCTTTCTCACAACCAATCTCGGGTTGGTTTGGGTTACTAGACAAACTCTTCATCTTGCTAAAAGAAACCTTCCAGAAACAAGATCCAGGCAAAGAGTTGCAATATGGTGTCCTTCGAACCTGTATCCGAAGAAGAAGCCTTAACTGATACCAGGTCTAGGAAGTCTTACCTAAGAGACTATTCAGAAGGTCAAAAAAACCCTGCTCCAGCTCTGGAGGCTCCTCAAGCATCATCTTCTCCTGCTGTTAATGTTCCATCAGCTTCATCACCTCTAGTAGAACCAACTCTTCCCAAATCGACGACAGTGGACAAAAGAAAACAGCCTGTAACGCCCCAGTCCCAAAATACGTAGGACTAGGAACGTAGACATGCCAGCCGTATAATAAATATACGTAAGCTGTAAAATATAGTAGAACCATAACTAATCTCATCCACACAAAATAAATAAATAAAAGATATCATAAAATGATAATGAATTGTCTTGATACAATATGTTGGGTGGAGACAAATCCACTACCAACAAGTAAAGGAAAAATACATGAGAGAATAAATGATTTTTGGCGAACGAAGCGAAGACGATCCAAGTACAATCATCCTCGAAGAAATAGAGAGGACCACGACTAGAGCTAGAACACCTGCGAAAGACAAAAGCACACACCTGGAGAGATAACCAGGTCCTCAGAGGGACGTAACAAGACACATAATATCATGCCATATAAACTGAATAAATATCGCTCAAATAAATAAGTCAATTGAATTTATAACATGGTCCAATACACACCTATTGAACGAGCTTACCATCTCCCCAACCAAATAAGGACAGAAGATGGTAAACTAATTCACGGTGACGTACCTTTCCATGCTATAAACCCAATATGGTATCCAGACCCCAACAAGGCTCAATACCTTCTCATCGAAGTAGTAAGTCACACTTATAACCAAACAAGGACAAGATATGACGAACTAATCCGCGACAAGTTATTGTTCCAAGCCACGGTCAGATACAAGTACCCAAACCAAAAGTACTCATACCTAACGGATAAAGGTGCCTAACCGTTCTAAGTGAAATGTAGTTAAGAACAATCCTTCCTACGCATGGGCCCTGGCTAAATAGGATCGGCATAGTCCCCCATTGGGCACCAGAGGCCCCATCAGTGAGAGCATGATGTTCTGCAGAATCGTCAGTGGCCGTCAGTAATCATGGGTCATCAACCCCGTATCTCCAGCGGAGAGTCCGGGTCACAAAGGAAGTGCATCGAAGCCCATACGCTAAGGAATTGTCCTCCCCGCCCAATGCCTACTATGTTGTATCCACAACATTAACCTCTATAACCGCTAAGTCAAACTAAGCATGCAACCTCTATTAGCAGTTATTACATCGCACGGCTTGTACGTACTGGTGGCCAGCCAATTACGTACTTCCGTATCCTACATGCGACTCACAACTTCGTATTACAACGTGTCAAGGCCAATGAATGCAACACACAAGGTGGTCCCTTAAATCTAGGTTTAATGTGAGAAAAATAATACATAGCAGGAAATATAAATGAACAGTAAGTTCTAACAGGTTAAGCCATGTATCACAGTTTATTTTGCATAAAGAAAATTACTAATGCGTGAAATACGAGCTAGAATAAATAAACAGCAAATGGCAAGGTGTCTTGCCTGGTAGTACGCCTGGTGTGCTGCAATGATCAATGTGGCACGAACTACGACTTTGGTGTAACAACTATGTAAGGTGACCTCTGATGGTGGCAAGGGCAGTTCCATCGGGTCCAGGACAGTTAAATTGGTTAGGGTGGGCATAAGGTAGGCTTGAATTGGCGATCGAATAGGAAAGAGGGGGTTGAGTCACGGACAGAAGGATAATTAAAGAAAATTTGATAAATAATATATTTGATTTCAGAAAACTATTTATAATATTCGAAAACTATATTTTATTACCCAAAACATATATTTTTGACAAATATAGAAAAAATTATTTTAAGGCAAAAACCTAACTTTCGTCGAATTATATTATGTAGGTCGAAGCTACAGATAAGACACCATAAATAATATCTATTTATTTTAAAAAAAATGTTTTAGTTAAAACTCTAAGTTTTGCAAAATAATATTTTAGAAAGAGAAGAAGAAGCTATATTAGTAAAATAATAATTTGAAAAGACTAGGAGTAGTCGTATAATTTGGCAACTAATATTTAGAAAAATGCTACGATAATATTTAGATCACCAAAAAGAATAATAATAATAATAATAATAATAGGCTTTGAAATCCACCTTGAATTTACATATAACTTATTTTGTTACTAAATAGTTTAGAAGATTTAACAAAATATTAACAATAAAGTAATAGTATTATTGACTAATCATATATAAAATATATACTAATATACATACTGCTAGTACGTATTACATTAGAAAATATCTACATAGTATAGTACTAATACTAACAGTAATATGCGTTATAATAATAATAATATAATAATAATAATAATAATAATAATAAAATAACAGATACTAAAAAAATAATTTAATAAACAAAAACCAAAACAAAATAATAAAACAACAACAACAACAACAACAACAACAACAAAAACTAATAATAATAATAAATAATAACTATAACTAAAAAATTTCCATACCTACCCCTATTCCACTTCCCACAGCTAAAAGAAAACTTTGAAGAAGAGAGAGAACAACAGAAGAAGAAGATGGAAGTGAGGGGGAGAGAGGAGAGCGAGGCGGCGCGGATGGCGGTGGCGAAGGGAGGAGATGAAAGGGAGTGCGCTGGAGGCTCAGCAGCGTTTGCTGCCCGTGCAGACGCGGTCGCAGCGTCGCACGACGGTGCTGCTCCGGCAAGGCGCTCGTACTTCCACGCGGCGGTGAGGGTTTTGACGGGGCTCGGGACTCGGTGGAGGGAGCCCGTCTCCGGCGTGCGATCGCCGGAGGACGACGCGGCTGGTGTGGACTTGGCGAGGGGTTGGCGCCGAGAGGTGCTCGCGAGCCAGGGCGGAGGTCGGCCGGCGCTGACTCGCGGAGATGTGGCCAAGGTCGATCGACAAAGGGTAGCTCGGCGTCGAAGTTTTTCGGTCGGGCGGTGGTGCACGGTCCAGAGTTGACGGCGTTGTCGGGAAGAGGTAAGGGTTTTCGATTTTTGGGTTTTTGTTTGGTACTGGTTTGGGGCGGGCGGCCGGTCGCGGTGGCGGTAGTGATGGTTTAGTGTACTGAGACGACGGTGATGGCTGGAGTTAGGGAGATGGCGGAGGTGGTTTGGTTGTTCGGGTGGCCGTGCCACTGTGGTGGCGTTGGCGGTTGTGTTGAGGGATGGTGATGGGAAGAGGCCGGGGTTGCAGGTGGCGAGGGTGCCGGGATCGGGTGTGGGGCGTGTTGGCCGAGAGGGGCTGGTGGTGGAGATAGCTTGGCCGGAGAAGACGTCGGAGCGACGGTGGACAGGTGGCAGGGGGCTTGGTTAGGGTTAGGGTTAGGGATAGGTTTAGGGATTTGGTGTCGGGGTGTGTCCGACACGGGAAAATTTATGTACATGTAAAAGATGGAATAAGATTATGGGCTGAGGGTAACACAGACACGTTGCACGCTTATTTGTGAAGAAAATTATTGTGGATGAATAATGAATTGGAGGAGTACCTGCCTATTTATAAGACGTAGAAATTCCCAATTGGATAGGATTAGGATTTAGTTAAAACCCAAAGTAGATAATTTGCTACTAATTTAAAATCAATCAAATCTAAATCCAAATCCAATTCAAATCAAATTTAAATTCATCTTTTATTTTAAAATCAAATAAGATAACTCATCTTTCTAACATAGATATCAATTTAATTATTTAAATAGATCCATAAAATCAAATCAGAATTTAAATTGCCATAATAATTTAAAAACATGTTTTCCAAAAATATTATAATAATTAATTTCGAAAATACATTATTATTTAAAACTTAATAAATCTTTATGAAATATATATGTGTACGGGAATAATATTATTTACTAGTAATAACTGTTTTTCACGAAAGACTTTTTATAAATAATAAATAAAATAATAATTTGAAAACTTTGGTACGATAACCAAAATAATTATTATGTATATTATTTTGAAACTATAAATGATAGAAAATATTTTTCTAAAATATGTACGTTCGCACATATTCGCACTCGTCGAGCAAAATTCGAAAAACGAACTTTCGCACACGACGTACAATACGACTACGTGACGTACAATACAAAATTTTAAATCAGTACCAATTTAATTAAAAAAATAATAGTAGAAATTTAGGGGTTTTACATCCTACCCAACTTAAAAGAATTTTGTCCTCGAAATTAAAAATTAGTAGGGGGTGAGAAGACATAAGGGGGTAGATAGAAGGGTTCCTTAAAGAAGTTTATATGGTCGTAGTCTAGGTTGAGGATATGATTAAGAGACGATTGTAATCACTCTTAAATTCAAGTGATTAGAAAGTCAAAATTGTAGAATTAGGGTCGAGGGAAAGGTCGAGGAGTTTATGATGAAGACATAGTAATGTCGAGTGGTAATGGTCATAATTGATAGGACAGCTAGAGGAATTTCAAGTACAAGTGCCTTCGTCCTTTTAAAATCGGTGAAGGCGAAAGCGATTTAAGGAGTTCAATGACGACATTATCAATTACGAATACGTGGTTCAAAGACGGTCGTATAGATTTCAAAAGAATCATCAAGGCAGTCGTGGATGGGATCCCAAGGGGTAAGTTTAACTATATCATATCTACGTAGATTGAAAAGACGAACCAAAGTGCACTCGGTTGATCAGACCATCATACACCGGTTCTGATTAGACAATATGTTAAGTGGGTCGACCCAAATAACATATGTCTTGAACAAGCTCGATAAAGGAATAAGCTTGCAAAAACTAGGCTATATTAGCATCATTAGTTAAGATGGTAAAAACATAAGCACGAGAGATTTAAGATTGAAATAAAGAATAAATATGAATAGTCTATGAGTCATAGGAACCTAAGTCTTGTTTATTCATATACCACCATTCTATGGTTTTATTAACCAAGGCTTGGTTTGACTCAAATGGGTTAAATTCGTCTAGTCTCTATGATCTAGATAATACTTTTTGTATTCTCTTAATGGTCAAGGGTGTGTCAGGTCGTGGGGTATTCTACCCAACTTAAAAGAATTAAGCTAAGGGTGTTTTGGGACATCCAACTAGTAGGGTCAATCTTTAGCAAGCACGAAAGGAAGATAAGAATAATGATAGAAGGAATCAAGCAAGATGTAATCGATATCGATGAGTCGAACGGTAGCTCGAAAAATAGAGTCGAGGAAAGAGGTCAAGTATGTGGACGAGATCCTAGACTTCTAATCCTATTCGTAGGCTTGCTTGGTACGGTAAAGTAACCAAACAATTTATCTTGACCTGCATGGGCCACCACAAAAACATGTAACGCCCCAGTCCCAAAATACGTAGGACTAGGATTGTAGACATGCCAGCCGTATAATAAATATACGTAAGCTGTAAAATGCAGTAAAACTATAACTAATCTCATCCACACAAAATAAATGAATAAAAGATATCATAAAATGATAATGAATTGTCTTGATACAATATGTTGGGTGGAGACAAATCCACTACCAACAAGTAAAGGAAAAATACATAAGAGAATAAATAATTTTTGGCGAGCGAAGCGAAGACGATCCAAGTGCAATCATCCTCGAAGAAATAGAGAGGACCACGACTAGAGCTAGAACACCTGCGAAAGAAAAGAGCACACACATGGAGAGATAACCAGGTCCTCAGAGGGACGTAACAAGACACATAATATCATGCCATATAAACTGAATAAATATCGCTCAAATAAATAAGTCAATTGAATTTATAACATGGTCCAATACACACCTATTGAACGAGCTTACCATCCCCCCAACCAAACAAAGACAGGAGATGGTAAACTAATTCACAGTGACGTACCTTTCCATGCTATGAACCCAATATGGTATCCGGACCCCAACAAGGTTCAATACCTTCTCATCGAAGTAGTTAGTCACACCTACAACCAAACAAGGACAACATGTGACGAACTAATCCGCGACAAGTTATTATTCCAAGCCACGGTCAGATACAAGTACCCAAACCAAAAGTACTCATACCTAACGGATAAAGGTGCATAACCGTTCTAAGTGAAATGTAGTTAAGAACAATCCTTCCAAAGCATGGGCCCTGGCTAAATAGGATCGGCATAGTCCCCCCTTGGGCACCAGAGGCCCCATCAGTAAGAGCATGACGTTCCGCAGAATCGTCAGTGGTCGTCAGTAATCATGGGTCATCAACCCCGTATCTCCAGCGGAGAGTCCGGGTCACAAGGGAAGTGCATCGAAGCCCATACGCTAAGGAATTGTCCTCCCCGCCCAATGCCTACTATGTTGTATCCACAACATTAACCTCTATAACCGCTAAGTCAAACTAAGCATGCAACCTCTACTAGCGGTTATTCCTATCGTACGGCTTGTACGTACTGGTGGCCAGCCAATCACGCACTTCCGTGTCCTACATGTGACTAAAAACTTCGTGTTACAACGTGTCAAGGCCAATGAATGCAACACACAAGGTGGTCCCTTAAATCTAGGTTTAATGTGAGAAAAATAATACATAGCAGGAAATATAAATGAATAGTAAGTTCTAACAGGTTAAGCCATGTATCACAGTTTGTTTTGCATAAAGAAAATAAATAATGCATGAAATATGAGCTAGAATAAATAAACAGCAAATGGCAAGGTGTCTTGTCTGGTAGTATGCCTGGTGTGCTGCAATGATCAATGTGGCACGAACTGCGACTTTAGTGCAACAAGTATGTAAGGTGACCTCTGATGGTGGCAAGGGCAGTTCCATTGGGTCCAGGACGGTTAAATTGGTTAGGGTGGACATAAGGTAGGCTTGAATTGGCGATCGAATAGGAAAGAGGGGGTTGAGTCACGGACAGAAGGATAATTAAAGGAAATTTGATAAATAATATATTTGATTTCAGAAAACTATTTATAATATTCGAAAACTATATTTTATTACCCAAAACATATATTTTTGACAAATATAGAAAAAATTATTTTAAGGCAAAAACCTAACTTTCGTCGAATTATATTATGTAGGTCGAAGCTACAGATAAGACACCATAAATAATATCTATTTATTTAAAAAAAATGTTTTAGTTAAAACTCTAAGTTTTGCAAAATAATATTTTAGAAAGAGAAGAAGAAGCTATATTAGTAAAATAATAATTTGAAAAGACTAGGAGTAGTCGTATAATTTGGCAACTAATATTTAGAAAAATGCTACGATAATATTTAGATCACCAAAAATAATAATAATAATAATAATAGGCTTTGAAATCCACCTTGAATTTACATATAACTTATTTTGTTACTAAATAGTTTAGAAGATTTAACAAAATATTAACAATAAAGTAATAGTATTATTGACTAATCATATATGAAATATATACTAATATACATACTGCTAGTACGTATTATATTAGAAAATATCTACATAGTATAGTACTAATACTAACAGTAATATGCGTTATAATAATATAATAATAATAATAATAAAATAACAGATACTAAAAAAATAATTTAATAAACAAAAACTAAAACAAAATAATAAAAAACAACAACAACAAAAACAACAAAAACTAATAATAATAAAAAATAATAATTATAACTAAAATTTTTCCATACCTACCCCTATTCCACTTCCTACGGCTAAAAGAAAACTTTGAAGAAGAGAGAGAACAGCAGAAGAAGAAGATGGAAGCGAGGGGGAGAGAGGAGAGTGAGGCGGCGCGGATGGCGGTAGCAAAGGGAGGATATAAAAGGGCACGCGCTGGAGGCTCAGCAGCGTTTGCTGCCCGTGCAGACGCGGTCACAGCGTCGCACGACGGCGCTACTCCGGCAAGGTGCTCATTCTTCCATGCGGCGGCGAGGGTTTCGGCGGGGCTCGGGACTCGGCGAAGGGAGCCCGTCTTTGGCGTGCGGTCGTCGGAGGACGAAGCGGCTGGCGTGGACTTGGCGAGGGGTTGGCACCGAGAGGCGCTCGCGAGCCAGGGCGGAGGTCGGCCGGCCCTGACTCGCGGAGATGTGGCCAGGGTCGGTCGACAAAGGGTGGCTCGGCGTCGGAGTTTTCCGGTCGGGCGGTGGTGCACGGTCCAGAGTTGACGGCATCATCGGGAAGAGGTAAGGGTTTTCGATTTTTGGGTTTTTGTTTGGTACTAGTTTGGGGCGGGCGGCCGGTCGCGGTGGCGATCGGTCGCGGTGGCGGTGGTGATGGATTAGTGTACTGAGACGACGGTGATGGCTGGAGTTAGGGAGACGACGGAGGTGGTTTGGTTGTTCGGGTGGCCGTGCTACTGTGGTGGCATTGGCGGTGGTGTTGAGGGACGGTGACGGGAAGAGGCCGGGGTTGCAGGTGGCGAGGGTGCCGGGATCGGGTGTGGGGCGCGTTGGCCGAGAGGGACTGGTGGTGGAGATAGCTTGGCCGGAGAAGACGTCGGAGCGACGGTGGACAGGTGGCAGGGGGCTTGGTTAGGGTTAGGGTTAGGGTTAGGGATAGGTTTAGGGATTTGGTGTCGGGGTGTGTCCGACACGGGAAAATTTATGTACATGTAAAAGATGGAATAAGATTATGGGCTGAGGGTAACACAGACACGTTGCACGCTTATTTGTGAAGAAAATTGTTATGGATGAATAATGAATTTGAGGAGTACCTGCCTATTTATAGGACGTGGGAATTCCCAATTGGATAGGATTAAGATTTATTTAAAACCCAAAGTAGATAATTTGCTACTAATTTAAAATCAATCAAATCTAAATCCAAATCCAATTCAAATCAAATTTAAATTCATCTTTTATTTTAAAATCAAATAAGATAACTCATCTTTCAAACATAGATATCAATTTAATTAATTAAATAGATCCATAAAATCAAATCAGAATTTAAATTGCCATAATAATTTAAAAACATGTTTTCCAAAAATACTATAATAATTAATTTCGAAAATACATTATTATTTAAAACTTAATAAATCTTTATGAAATATATATGTATACGGGAATAATATTATTTACTAGTAATAACTGTTTTTCACGAAAGACTTTTTATAAATAATAAATAAAATAATAATTTGAAAACTTTGGTACGATAACCAAAATAATTATTATGTATATTATTTTAAAACTATAAATGATAGAAAATATTTTTCTAAAATATGTACGTTCGCACATATTCGCACTCGTCGAGCAAAATTCAAAAAACGAACTTCCGCACACGACGTACAATACGACTACGTGACGTACAATACAAAATTTTAAATCAGTACCAATTTAATATAAAAAAATAATAGTAAAAATTTAGGAGTTTTACACAGCCTGTCCGTTTTGATAAAGTATTGAAGAAGACTCCAACTTTGGGACTCGAGAAGCCGTATAACTTTGATATACTGGCTCAGCTAGCTAATACCCCGACAAGATTGTCAATTTTTGAGCTACCCCGTCTTTCGAAGGAAACTCGAGAAACGTTGAGTGAAGCTTTGATGCAAGCTGATACTTGTCTAACATTCCTCAAGAAGCCAGAGGAAGAGCCTATAACATGCCTTTATTGTCATAGTGTGATGGAACTGATATCCAATATCACCTTTACACAAGATAATATGTTGTTGGAAGATAATCGTCATGACCGACCCTCTACTTTACCGGATATGTCGATACCATGAAGTTGATCGCATTTTGATCGATCCTGGGTCTGCACTTAGCATCATGCCAAAGACTCTACTAGATGCATTAAAGATTCCTGTACATAATCTTTCAACAACCATCACGACAATCTTAAGATTCAATTCTAGAAGAAGTGAACCTCTGGGAAAGATTCGTCTGAAGGTTCAAATAGGCAATCTTCGTACAAAGGTTACTTTCTACGTGATCGATAATCATGGCTCTTATAATGCTTTGCTGGAAAGACCCTTTCTGCGTGAGCATAACATTGTACCATCCACTCAACATCAATGCTTCAAATATATAGATGTCAATGGAGAGGTTCAGAAGGAAGTAGCCGACCTAAATCCTTTCAGGGGCATTGAAGTGTATTGTACTGACTCTAGGAAGTACAAGAAAGAGTTCATGAAGGTTGTATTAGCGATGGATAGTGAGAAAGATCAGAAAGATACTTCAAAAGATGTTCTCATGATCTCCGTCAAAGGACGTACTATTCATCCCTTTTCTTATCAGATGTTGACTATACATCTTTCCTCTCATAACAAACAGCCTCCTGTTGTAGAAAGGGAACAAAAGGATATCACCCCTTCTGAGCCTCTGGTTATCAACCTTCGTCGTAACAAACCTTCACCTTCTCCTTCTCCTTCTCTAGTTATCAACCTTACTAAGCCTTCTATTAAGGCTAAGAATCCTCCTTCTCCTCCTCTGACTATCAACCTTACTAATCCTTCTGTTAAGGATAAGAATCATGTTGTAAATAATGATGTACAAATCAATAAAATAGCATCTCCTTTACAATATACTGATGTTCTTTATTATACTCGATGTTATTTAGAAATGTTAGATAACTTCGAACCACTTACCATAGGAGCAGTTCAAGCTTTCCAAGACGAAGTATTGCTCGAACCAATACAGGACTCCTTCTTCTTAGTTTCCTCTAAAAAGAAAGATGAACTTTCTATACTTTTTAGTAAAGGAACAGAACAGAAGATCATGTCCGATAGTGAAAAAGAAAATCATGATAACGGAAGACTTCAACTATGTCGTTATAGTCAACAATCAAGAGATATCATTCAAAAGATGGGCTATAATTTTAAAGCTGGTCTCAATGGCTGTAAAGGAAGGTGAACTCCTATTTGTATTCCTGCTCCAAAAGAAAAATCACAACAATACTACAACAAAATAAAGCGGGGACTGGGTTATACTTCACCAATTCTAACTCCAGAAGCCTCCGAATCCGATAAAGAAGAACGATCTAACTTTTCTGATTCTGTCTCATGGGATTCAGACACCAGTGTTGGACACGTCCATCGAGTGACTCTATCTTCCCATATGGTAACTGTCGAGTTCTCGAAAGACGACGAAGATTTTACCCAAGTCTCTGAATCTGATCCTTGGGCACAAAGGATGGATACTCAGTGGGAGCTTTGCTTCGAGCAACGTGAGCCGTCTATCGAAGATCAGTTGATTCAAGTCGACATTGGAGATAAAACCTCCTCAAGACCAATATTTGTCAGCAAAAGCCTCCCTGAAGCAGATAAACAAGAACTGATCATCCAACTTATTAGGGAATACATTGATGTATTCACTTGGAGCTGTGAAGACATGCCGAGATTGGATCCTCAGATCGCAATCCATAAACTCAACATTCTGCCGAATGCGAAGCCTGTCAAGCAGCAACAGCGTCGATTTTGACCTGACAAGATGGATGTCATAGAAGCTAAAGTCAAGAAACCCATCGCCTGTAGTTTTGTCAGAGAAGAACAACATCCGGACTGGGTGGCTAATGTTGTTCCAATTTTGAAGAAAACAGGGAAAGTCCGAGTCTGTATTGACTTTAGAGGCCTTAATGAAGCTTGTCCCAAGGACGAATTTTCTCTTTCGATTACTGATGTCATGATTGATAATATTTGCTGATTTGAATGAATGTCTTTTATAGATGGATTCTCAGGATATAATCAAATCAAGATGCATCCAGAAGATGAGAAACATACAACTTTTCATACTCCTCTTGGAGTCTATTGCTACAATGTCATGCCATTTGGTCTTAAGAACACTGGTGCAACTTATCAGCGGGCCATGAGTACTATCTTTTGTGATCATTTATGAAAGACTGTTGAATGCTATGTTGACGATATTGCTGTCAAAAGTCATCTAAAGGAAGACCACATTCAAGACTTAAGAACTATATTCGATCTAATGTACCAGCATCAACTCAAGATGAATCCCACCAAGTCATTCTTGGGAGTCTCTAGTGGTAAATTTCTCGGATTCGTCATTACCTGTAAAGGTATACACGTTGACCCTGAGAAAATCAAATCCATTCAAGAGATGCCTCCTCTACGCAACCTAAAAGAGCTACGAGGATTCTAGGGACAGCTTGCGTACATCAAGAGATTCATCTCAAATCTCTCTGGACGTTGTTGACCGTTTACTCAACTCATAAACAAAGGTGTGTCCTTTATTTGGACTGAAGAATGTCAGTAAGTATTTAAAGACATAAAGTGGTTCTTAATGAACCCTCCAGTTCTGGTATCTCCAGTTTCAGGAATACCCTTCCTCTCAAAATCTTCAGTAGAGTCTATCTGAATTATCAATTGTCTTTTGAAACCCAGTTGTCTCAAAAGATGTCTTATCTTCATGATAAATTCGTATTATCACAGATATCGTCTTTTTAGATATGATATCATGTCTTTAAGTCCTAGCCGATTTGAAGATCATCAATAGAAAAAAACGAGTTCACGTCCACATTAGCTCTGAATTCTATTTTCTATATCAATAGATTCACGTCCGTATTACCTCTGAATTCTATCATCTTATATCAGTGACTTATTACGTCCACATTACCTCTGATAAAGTTGTCTTTTAAAATGACAATATTCTGAGTTATATTCTGTCACGTCCATATTACCTATGAACAGATATAATCAATATTGTTATTTTTTAGGGGATATGTCATGTCCGGTACCTGTGAACATATTTTCCTATCCTTATCTATTACTTATATCTACAATAGGTATATAATAAGTAATAGAATCTCAAAAAGAGCATTATTTTTATTGCCATAATGTTCAAAATGTCAAAAAAAGTACATTATTTGAAAGGCAAGAAGACAAAAGATCCTATAGACTGCTTCAATGGGGAGGCTGAGTGCTGAGTGCTGGGATCAATGATCAATCTTTTCAAATTCTCAGCTATCTCTACTCTGGAATCAAGTATCCTTTGTCTTGTAAGAGCTCTCTCGGACTTTGGATCAAAAGGTTCGAGCAATTTTGCTCGGCGTTCCAGTTCTGCACCTTCGGCTTGGATAAGTGCATCCCGCTGCCTCTTCAAGTCATCTAATTGACTTGCAGCAATTTGATGCATCTTCAATACTTCTTCTTCGCATCGTCGAGCTGCATTAGCTGCTTCTTGAAGCCGAGCCATTTCAATTTCTAGTTCCTGGAGATGAACTTGATATTCAACAGCTTCTTTTTCTTTCTCTGCAGCTTCAGTCTTATAGCATTCAACAGAAGAAGTTGTCTCGACAATGTGAGATTCCAACTCTGCAGAACACTGTGAGAAAGCTACCACAGAAGCTTCGAACTCTGCTTTTCATATTGCAGCTTCACGAGTCATTACCTCGCATTCAGCATCTATAAGTTTCTGGATGTTTCTAATCTTACGGATGGCTCCAATGATGAAGGAGGAAGGGCCCCTTACTGACTCATAAGGTTGGTTCTTTTTCATGACCATTTGAATTAAAGGCTTTAGAGAAGTGAAGAAAGCATTAGTATAAGCTTCGACCACAGCTTTGTTCATCGCTGAGATCCCCGGGGTAGCTACTTATTTAAGTCCTAGCCAATTTGAAGATCATCAATAGAAAAAAATGAGTTCACGTCCACATTACCTCTGAATTCTATTTTCTATATCAATAGATTCACGTCCGCATTACCTCTAAATTCTATCATTTTATATCAGCGACTTATTACGTCCACATTACCTCTGATAAAGTCGTCTTCTGAAATGACAATATTCTGAGTTATGTTCTGTCACGTCCATATTACCTCTGAATAGATAAAATTAATATTGTTATTTTCTTTTAGGGGATATGTCATGTCCGGTACCTCTGAACATATTTTCCTATCCTTATCTATTACTTATATCTACTATAGGTATATAATAATTAATAAAATCACAAAAAGAGCATTATTTTTATTGTCATAATGTTCAAAATATCAAAAAAAAAGTACATCATTTGAAAGACAAGAAGACAAAAGATCCTATAGACTGCTTCATTGGGGAGGCTGAGTGCTTAGTGCTGAGATCAATGATCAATCTTTTCAAATTCTCAGCCATCTCTACTCTGGAATCAAGTATCCTTTATCTTGCAAGAGCTCTCCTGGACTCTGGATTAAAAGGTTGCAGCAATTTTTCTCGGCGTTCCAGTTCTACACCTTCGATTTGGATAAGTACATCTCGCTGCCTCTTCAAGTCATCTAATTGACTTGCAGCAATTTGATGCATCTCCAATACTTCTTCTTCGTGTCGTCGAGCTGCTTTAGCTGCTTCTTGAAGCCGTGCTATTTAAATTTCTAGTTCCTGGAGACGAACTTGATATTCAGCAGCTTCTTTTTCTTTCTCTGCAGCTTCAGTCTTATAGCATTCAACAGAAGAAGTTGTCTCGACAATGCGAGATTCCAACTCTACAGAACGCTGTGAGAAAGCTCCTATAGAAGCTTCGAACTCTGCTTTTCGTATTGCAGCTTCACGAGTCATCACCTCGCATTCAGCATCTACAAGTTTTTGGATGTTTCCAATCTTGCGGATGGCTCCAATGATGGAGGAAGGGCCCCTTACTGACTCATAAGGTTGGTCCTTTTCCATGATCGTTTGAATTAAAGGCTTCAGAGAAGTAAAGAAAGCATTAGTATAAGCTTCGATAACAGCTTTGTTCATCACTGAGATCCCCGGGGTAGCTACTTCCTTAAGTCCTAGCCAATTTGAAGATCATCAATAGAAAAAAATGAGTTCACATCCACATTACCTCTGAATTCTATTTTCTATATCAATAGATTCACGTTCGCATTACCTCTGAATTCTATCATCTTATATCAGGGACTTATTACGTCCACATTACCTCTGATAAATTCGTCTTTGGAAATGACAATATCCTGAGTTATATTCTGCCACGTCCACATTACCTTTGAACAGATATAATTAATATTGTTATTTTCTTTTAGGGGATATGTCATGTCTGGTACCTCTGAACATATTTTCCTATCCTTATGTAGCTCCCCTTCCCAAAAATTTTGAAATATTTTTATTATTATTCAGTTTATTTAAATGGTAATTTTTAGATTTTTTTATAAATAATTATTAGTTAATTATTACGGTAGATGATTTTAGTCATGGCTAGAAATTGGAGTATAAGGTGACTAGGAATCATGGCACGGATAGTGCAGTGACGTGCTTTGACTAGTGTATTAGCCCTGGTAGAGAAGGCTGAACCATAGTGATGTCCTAACTAGAAAAACCAGACTAAGTTGTGACATGACCATTATAAATAGTTTAATTATTTATTATTAATATTATTTGACGTTGAGTGACCCAGTTTTACCAAACTGGCCCAGACTGGACCCAAACTAAGCCCAAGCCCAGGTAGTCATGTAGTGCATCCCAATACGTCCATGTAGACATGCATTGGGTAGTAGTATTTTAATTTAGTAACCTAGTAGATGATTTTCGCAAAATGTAGTTAAATGTATGTATTATGAGTTCTTGATATTAAATAATATTTTATTGATAATTTAGTAAATAATTTCTTTAATAAATATGTTGGATTTTGTGATTTATATAGATTATATATATAGGCGTATATATATATATATATATATATATATATATATATATATATATATATATAAATATATATATATATATATATATATATATATATAAGTATATTTATAGTATATAAAAATTAGGCTTTATATATATATATATATATATATATATATATATATATATATATATATATATATATATATATATATATATAAAATATATATATATATATATATATATATATATATATATATATATATATATATATATATATATTTTATATAATATCACTGTATTTTATTTATGTGAATTTTGGTATATAAGAATTAAGAATTGGATTTCAATATTGATATTACTTAATATTTTATTGCTTGTATTTGTATCTATGGTATATGTGTGTATATCATTATACGTATATATATATATATATATATATATATATATATATATATAGGAATATATCTACTTAAATTGTATTAATGGAATAATATATATCATTATATAAGTTTATATATATATATATATATATATATATATATATATATATAAAAAAAAATATATATATATATATATATATATATATATATATATATATATATATATAGAGAGAGAGAGAGAGAGTAAATGCCTAAGCATTCGGCCCAGCCAGGCCCAAACCGAGCTTAGCCCAGCCATTCGATATAGTTCAGCTTGGCTTGGTATTGCAGCCAGTCAAAGGGGTTATTTATTTATAAGGTCTCATACAATATTTGATATTATCATATAATATTTGATATTATCATATACTATTTAATAATGATGGCGATGTTGGATCTGTCGGAAAAGGGTTTGCTGCAACTTTGTAAAAACGGTTAGCATAAACAAGCCTAGATAGCTGAGTCCCTAGCCCAAAAGCCATAGCCGAGCCCAGACTCACTTGGCCAAAACCCATGAAGGCTGACCCCCTCTGTTCACAGAACTGAACATATAAGTGCGTATATAAACGAGAGATATCGAGAGGAGAGTAAACCCTAACACGAGCAACCCGACACCCCAGCGCCACCCCCTCCATGGGCGACCTCCCCTGATACCTGCGCGCCGCCACAGGCAGCCGCCGTCGGTCGAAAAAGCCGCGCGCGCGCGTGCGGAATGCAGCGGCAACATCAGTACGAGGTCGAGTTTGCCGTGGGTTTTTCGTCGTCTCGCTCGACCATTGCTCGATCCAGTTTTGCAGGTATATACACCACATATCCATTATCAAACCCCTTCAAATAGTTTTTGAATTTGTAACCTGGACTGTCCTGAAAATCGATGCAAAGTCGAGAAATTTCCTGTTCAAAAAACAGAACAGAAAACCGTCCAACATCCTATATTGGAAGGTCGATTCTGGTCAAACCAATGACCAACTTAGAATTCTATTTGAACACAGTTATAGATAATGTATAGGACTTCACGACCCTTTTTGTGGATTTGGAAATCATCGACTACGTGTCGAGAAATCGAATCCTGAAGTTTACCGAAAATCTATTTTCAAAACGTAGAAAACCTTCGATACGACGTACGTCCTGCCAAACTGGGCAACGTGGTCGTGAACCGAAAGCATCAAAAGGTGCGTATCGGCTTCGTAGACGTGTGGGCTTTGACGGAATTCTAATTGGTCGCGTGTGTACGACGAATTTGATGCGTATCCGTCAAAATTCACCGTATCGACCACTTTGCAAATTTCCTAATTACTTTGTGCATGTTCGCCAGATCGAGACGAAACTTATGCCAACAGGATCGTATCATTTTTTGGTCCTGTATGCCAAGTTTGGTCCAATTCTGAGACAGTTAATCGGATCGTCGTTTTGCGGGCCCCACGGTCCGATTCAACGGGCAATTTTGTGTACGGCCCTCCGGAATTCAAAATTGGACATACCATTGGGTTCATATAATCAAACTAGATCCGTAGACATATAGTTTACCGACTTTAGAGATCATTGACCCTGGCACATTTTTCGGTGCAAAGCGGGTCCAACGACGGACACCGTTTTGGTCCGAAATTATCGTTTTGCCCCTGTGTCCAGAATTGGACTTAAGGACAGGCAATCCTAGTTAATTTGACTATTCTAAGAATGTTAGCAATGTTTATTTCAGCATTTGGAGACCGTGGTGAGGATTGGAACTTTATGGCTTAGTAGTTGACTAATATTTTGTTGGATCTGCGTGCAACCACCAGGCAAGTATACCTTGTCTCCCTCTACAGTTTATTTACATACATATTTATATTATTATATAGTTTTACTAGTTGATCATTGACATGTGATTTTTATATCGTGCATGCTAGTATATGTATATATATAGTTCTTGTTCATAGTTAATTTTTGTAGTTCATATTAGATTGGTTCTCTCATGAATCTTGATTGGGTCGTGTCGTGTCATCACATGTACTTGCACTAAGTCGCATCGTATCATAGGATGATTAAGTCATAACGAAATTGTTGTACCTTGAAATCTTGAAGCTAACCTGCGAGTCCACACTAGGGACGAGGGTTAGTAGTTATCTATATCTTGATCCCTTAAGCTAACTTGCGAGTCCACACTAGGGACGAGGGTTAGTAGTTATTTGAAGCTAACCTGTGAGTCCATACTAGGAGCGAGGGTTAGTAGTTATTTGAAGCTAACCTGCGAGTCCACATTAGGGACGAGGGTTAGTAGTTATCTGTTCCGCACCTGCGAGTCCACACTAGGGGCGAGGGTGATCCTTGATGCTAGCCTGCGAGTCCACACAAGGGGCGAGGGTTAGTAGCTGATCAAACCTGCGAGTCCATACTAGGGGCGAGGGTTTGAGTATTCGATTGATTATCCATTGACATCGTATCATCGTGTTCTCTTGTTCTCCTTCAGCAGTTCGTTTATGCGTAGTAGTTCTTCCAGTCGTATATAGTCATATTTCGTGTTGATTAGTCTTTTCCCATTTATTTCTTGTATTTTCTTTATTGTATGATAAACTGCTAGATAGGCATGTTTTTATGTATCTTGCTATGTCCCCTGAGGACCTGATGATCTCTTCAGGTTTAGCGATTGCATGGAGTTAGCTAGTAGTTCTAGATGGCGAAAGTGATGATACATTTGCGGGATTCAGGTATCGATATTATGTTTATTATTTGCTCGTGCTTTCATACCATATCATGAGATATCCTCCTTCTTGATTCAGCTTTATGGACTCTTGTTATATTTTTGGAAGTCTTATCGGACATTTATGCTAGTGGGCTGTAGACTACGACCCATAGTGTTCATTCATGTTTTATACTCTTATTGTGGATTTGAGATATAGATTTGTTTGCCATGATTTGGCAGTTTACTATAGCCGTGACAGCATTTACGTATTCGAGTCGGACTGGAGTCCGTTTGATGCGTAGCTGGCTTGCTCACGAGCTCGCGTCCGAAAAATGGATGCGGGTTGTGACACCTTATCTATTACTTATATCTACTATAGGTATATAATAAGTAATATAATCACAAAAGAGCATTATTTTTATTGCCATAATGTTCAAAATGTCAAAAAAAGTACATCATTTGAAAGACAAAAAGACAAAAGATCCTATAGACTGCTTCATTGGGGAGGCTGAGTGCTTAGTGATGAGATCAATAATCAATCTTTTCAAATTCTCAACCATCTCTACTCTGGAATCAAGTATCCTTTGTCTTGCAAGAGCTCTCCTGGACTCTGGATCAAAAGGTTGCAGCAATTTTGCTCGGCGTTCCAATTCTGCACCTTCGATTTGGATAAGTGCATCCCGCTGGCTTTTCAAGTCATCTAATTGACTTGTAGCAATTTGATGCATCTCCAATACTTTTTCTTCGCGTCGTTGAGCTGCTTTAGCTGCTTCATGAAGCCGATCCATTTCAAGTTCTAGTTCCTAGAGACGAACTTGATATTCAGCAGCTTCTTTTCCTTTCTCTGCAGCTTCAGTCTTATAGCATTCAACAGAAGAAGTTGTCTCGACAATGCGAGATTCTAACTCTGCAGAACGCTGTGAGAAAGCTACCACAGAAGCTTCGAACTCTGCTTTTCGTATTGCAGCTTCACGAGTCATTACCTCGCATTCAGCATCTACAAGTTTCTGGATGTTTCCAATCTTGCGGATGGCTCCAATGATGAAGGAGGAAAGGCCCCTTACTGACTCATAAGGTTGGTCCTTTTCTATGACCATTTGAATTAAAGGCTTCAGAGAAGTAAAAAAAAGCATTAATATAAGCTTCGACAATAGCTTTGTTCATCGCTGAGATCTCCGGGGTAGCTACTTCTTTAAGTCCTAGCCGATTTGAAGATCATCAATAGAAAAATGAGTTCACGTCCACATTACCTCTGAATTCTATTTTATATATCAATAGATTCACGTCCGCATTACCTCTGAATTCTATCATCTTATATCAGCAACTTATTACTTCCACATTACCTCTGATAAAGTCGTCTTCTGAAATGAAAATATTTTGAGTTATATTCTATCACGTCCATATTACCTCTGAACAGATATAATTAATATTGTTATTTTCTTTTAGGGGATATATCATGTCCGGTACCTATGAACATATTTTCCTATCCTTATCTATTACTTATATCTACTATAGGTATATAATAAGTAATAGAATCACAAAAAGAGCATTATTTTTATTGCCATAATGTTCAAAATGTCAAAAAAAGTACATTATTTGAAAAACAAGAAGACAAAAGATCCTATAGACTGCTTCATTGGGGAGGCTGAAAGCTGAGTGCTGAGATCAATGATCATTCTTTTCTAATTCTCAGCCATCTCTACTCTGCAATCAAGTATCCTATGTCTTGCAAGAGCTCTCTCGGACTCTGGATCAAAAGGTTGCAGCGATTTTGCTCGACATTTTAGTTTCGCACCTTCAATTTGGATAAGTACATCCCGCTGCCTCTTCAAGTCATCTAATTGACTTGCAGCAATTTGATGCATCTTCAATACTTCTTCTTCGTATCGTCGAGCTGCTTTAGCTGCTTCTTGAAGCCAAGCCATTTCAATTTCTAGTTCCTGGAGACGAACTTGATATTCAGCAGCTTCTTTTTCTTTCTCTGCAGCTTTAGTCTTATAGCATTCAACAGAAGAAGTTGTCTCGATAATACGAGATTCCAACTCTACAGAACGCTGTGAGAAAGCTACCACAGAAGATTCGAACTCTGCTTTTCATATTGCAGCTTCACGAGTCATCACCTCGCATTCAGCATCTATAAGTTTCTAGATGTTTCTAATCTTGCGGATGGCTCCAATGATGAAGGAGGAAGGGCCCCTTACTGACTCATAAGGTTGGTCCTTTTCCATGACCATTTGAATTAAAGGCTTCAGAGAAGTGAAGAAAGCATTAGTATAAGCTTCGACAACATCTTTGTTCATCGCTGAGATCCCCGAGATAGCTACTTCTTTAAGTCCTAACCGATTTGAAGATCATCAATAGAAAAAATGAGTTCACGTCCACATTACCTCTGAATTCTATTTTCTATATCAATATATTCACGTCTGCATTACTTCTGAATTCTATCATCTTATATCTGCAACTTATTACGTCCACATTACCTCTGATAAAGTCGTCTTCTGAAATAAAAATATTCTGAGTTATATTTTGTCACGTCCATATTACCTCTGAATAGATATAATTAATATTGTTATTTTTTTTAGGGAATATGTCATGTCCGGTACCTCTGAACATATTTTCCTATCCATATCTATTACTTATATCTACTATAGGTATATAATAAGTAATAGAATCACAAAAAGAGCATTATTTTTATTGCCATAATGTTTAAAATATCAAAAATAGTACATCATTTGAAAGACAAAAGATCCTATAGACTGCTTCATTGGGGAGGCTGAGTGCTTAGTGCTGAGATCAATGATCAATCTTTTCAAATTCTCAGCCATCTCTACTCTAGAATCAAGTATCCTTTGTCTTGCAAGAGCTCTCCCGGACTCTGGATCAAAAGGTTGCAACGATTTTGCTCGGCGTTCCAGTTCTGCACCTTCGATTTGGATAAGTGCATCCCGCTGCCTCTTCAAGTCATCTAATTGACTTACAGCAATTTGATGTATCTCCAATACTTCTTCTTCATGTCGTCGAGCTGCTTTAGCTGCTTCTTGGAGCCGAGCCATTTCAATTTCTAGTTCCTGGAGACGAACTTGATATTCAGCAGCTTCTTTTTCTTTCTCTACAGCTTCAGTCTTATAGCATTCAACAGAAGAAGTTGTCTCCACAATGTGAGATTCCAACTCTACAGAACGATGTGAGAAAGCTACAACAGAAGCTTCGAACTCTACTTTTCGTATTGCAGCTTCACGAGTCATCACCTCTTATTCAGTATCTACAAGTTTCTGGATGTTTCTAATCTTGCGGATGGCTCCAATGATGAAGGAGGAAGGGCCCCTTACTAACTCATAAGGTTGGTCCTTTTCCATGACCATTTGAATTAAAGGCTTCAGAGAAGTGAAGAAAGCATTAGTATAAGCTTCGACAACAGCTTTGTTCATCGCTGAGATCCCCGGGATAGCTACTTCTTTAAGTCCTAGCCGATTTGAAGATCATCAATAGAAAAAAAATGAGTTCACGTCCACATTACCTCTGAATTCTATTTTCTATATCAATAGATTCAGGTCCGCATTACCTCTAAATTCTATCATCTTATATCAGCGACTTATTACTTCCATATTACCTCTGATAAAGTCGTCTTCTGAAATGACAATATTCTGAGTTATGTTCTGTCACGTCCATATTACCTCTGAATAGATAAAATTAATATTGTTATTTTCTTTTAGGGGATATGTCATGTCCGGTACCTCTGAACATATTTTTCTATCCTTATCTATTACTTATATCTACTATAGGTATATAATAAGTAATAAAATCACAAAAAGAGCATTATTTTTATTGCCATAATGTTCAAAATGTCAAAAAAAAGTACATTATTTGAAAGATAAGAAGACAAAAGATCCTATAGACTGCTTCATTGGGGAGGCTGAGTGCTTAGTGCTGAGATCAATGATCAATCTTTTCAAATTCTCAGCCATCTCTACTCTGGAATCAAGTATCCTTTGTCTTGCAAGAGCTCTCCCGGACTCTGGATCAAAAGGTTGTAGCGATTTTGCTCGGCGTTCCAGTTCTTCACCTTCGATTTGGATAAGTGCATCCCGCTGCCTCTTCAAGTCATCTAATTGACTTGCAGCAATTTGATGCATCTCCAATACTTCTTCTTCGCGTTATCGAGCTGCTTTAGCTGCTTCTTGAGGTCGAGCTATTTCAATTTCTAGTTTCTGAAGATGAACTTGATATTCAGCAGCTTTTTTTCTTTCTCTGCAGCTTCAGTCTTATAGCATTCAACAGAAGAAGTTGTCTCGACAATACGAGATTCCAACTCTGCAGAACGCTGTGAGAAAGCTACCACAAAAGCTTCGAACTCTGCTTTTCGTATTACGGCTTCACGAGTCATCACCTCGCATTTAGCATCTACAAGTTTCTGGATGTTTCCAATCATACAGATGGCTCCAATGATGAAGGAGGAAGGGCCCCTTACTGACTCATAAGGTTGGTCCTTTTCTATGACCATTTGAATTAAAGGCTTCAAAGAAGTTAAGAAAGTATTAGTATAAGCTTCGACAACAGCTTTGTTCATCGCTGAGATCCCCGTAGTAGCTACTTCTGTTGGAATTCTTGTTTCTGAACTAACTGGAGGAACTACAGATTGTACACCAGAAGACCCGAGTAATGGCATCATAGAATAACTCCCCTATCCAGTTTGGGTCCCCATATCCAGAGGAGCCATGGTCGAGCTGAAACTGAAGGTGGTCGATGCACCTTTTGCAAGTGTCCCCACAGGACCCACTGTGATCAAGATACACCGTCATTACATATAAATTACAGGAATTAAGGTAAATAAAAGTCAAAATTTTATCTGATCCTGGCAATATATATGGGGTTTCACGGGGCATGTCCAGATCAGAACGAAGTCTGGCTATGGTAGTTTCAGACACAGTTGCCTGACTACTCCCAGCTTCAGAACCGTCTGATAAGAAACGGCTGCTTTCGGCTCCTGATTCTGCCTGGTTAACTGGGGCAGTCTCCTCTGTATCCCTGACTTCAAAGATTTGATCAGTAGGGGTCTGAGTGTCTGCAACAACAGTGTTGGGATTTTCATCATTCCCAACATCTTCAAGAGCCGTAGTTTGATCTTCTTTATTTTCAGGCTCATCAGTTTTCGGGCTTGGATGTCCCTCCTCAATAATTGGATTTTCTTCATCCTCAACATTTATATGACATTTTTTAGTCGATACTAGTGAGACATCTACTGGAACTGGTTCTTCTTCGATAACACTTTCGGAATTATCTCCGATTGACACATCGCCATAGTCACAATCCAGGAGGGCGTCTATCATCTCTCGATCTTCTTGAGAACGAGTAGAAGTTTGAGTGGCCGGAAGATCGGCAGCTCCAGCTTAAGATTCTATAGGAGGCAACTCTTCTTTGGAGGACTCTGGGATATTTGGAGTAGGGGATGACAATGTTACTCCTGTTGTAGCCAGGGCAGTTATGGAAACAGTTGTCCGTACAACTCGATATCCTGGAATTGCCTCGGTAGTAATTGAGACTGGAATATCAGTTGTTGTAGTCTCTGTAGATGAAAAAGAATAATATCAATGTATATAATTCATATTTCAAAATTATGCTTAAAAGCATAGAAATTACCTTTTTGAGATGGTAGATCCTCCTTTGAGGATAATGATATGTCAAATTCCTTTTGGAGGGAGGAAGCATCAATGGTTTGACGTTCTGCTCGAGTCACCAACAATTTTCTTCTAGCCTTCCGTAGAAGAGGTGCTACTGGCTCTTCTTCGACCTCATCAAGGTCATCTGGTATTCTGTGTACTTCTTCTTGGGCAACTCCACTCTATTTTGGAACTGAAGGAGTTATTTCTCCTTCCCCAAGAGAGGTCCCACTATGTATCTGCTTCGACTGGGACCGAGTCGTCCTAGTAGTAGGCTGTTCATTAATGATCAAAGTAGTCTTCATCTTTTTCTTCCCCGATGCTTTAGGAGAAGAAGGAAGACCATCATGATGCGAAGGAGCAGATGAATCTCCAGTCTTCCTTTTCTTAAGCCCCTTGGCAGGAGATTTTTCCTTTTGGACTTTTAATGATACGTCGTTTACTTCATCTAGGAAGCCTACAAGAGAAGCCTCCAAAGGATCATTGGCAGGGTCTCGATCTTCTGCATCCCTGAACAATTGTGCAGTACGAACTCCAGCCTTCGATCGCTTATCACTGGCAAAACTGTGGGCCAGATGAAAGTTTTCGACAAAAGTGTTTGCCGAAAAGTAGAAATTTGTGTATATGTATAACATACGCGGACCCTGAGCAAGATTATGGGGTATGGAGAATATAGCCTTAGTGCCTCTGGCATTATAATATCTCCAAGCCCTAGCACCATCAATCAAGAAACCCTTGGCTTGAAGGCAAGTAGTGGCATTTCCTATATACAGTTGATCATAATCGACTTGGCAAATATGGTTCAAGAAAACACTCTTCCTCAAATCGATATACTAGATGAGACGGATGGTTTGTCTTCAACCATACAAAAATAGTCGAGGACAGATGGAGAGGTGCTGCTTCTAAATCCATCAGTTGTGGAGAAAGATTCTCATATCCTGGAGGATAGGAACATATTGAAATCTTCATCCAGATCCTCGATTCAAAGCTCTTATGCATTCTGAAAGCGCGTTTATATTCCAACGAGCATTAGAATAACACCTGATGAAGTTACCCCCAACTTCATCCATATCAGGGTCCATCAAATTGGGATGGTGTAACAATAACCACCCGAACAAATAAGTATATGGCATTTCGGTATGGGGGAAATCCAGCCGAGCAGCCTTATCGTGTAGCATAGTGTCTACAAAAGAACGCAATCCTACGTTCATGCGATAAGTCATCGCTGAAAGAATGTCCATCTTATGGCCAAATACTAGACGCACAGCAGCAAATAATATGCCTCCGTAAAATCTATCGACTGTACTGGCCCCTGGAACTACAAACCGTCGCAGCCATAAAGCAAGAAAACCGGCCAATTGGGCTTCTTTTGACATGGGTCTGTAACCCTGTCTGAGATAACTTTCAATAGTAGCACCAGCCTTGAAGGGGTACCAGTCCACATCCAAGATGTTATCTGTATGCTTGGACTTTTCCATCAGTTTTTTTTTATATCGCTACGACTGAGCGGTTGGAAGAAACAAGGATCGCAAGCTTGACTCTCGATTGTCTTCAAAGATATGGCCTAAAAACAAATACGGCAACCACTTAGTTGTATAACAAGTCCCTGCAGAAGCGCTTTTGTAATAAAGGGAGCATATCTTATAATGGCATAGAAGCTCCTCGAACACAGCTACCATCTGAGAGTTTTCTATAGAAAGGATATCCAGTTCCTCATTAGTGGGCACATATTCTTCATATGGGTTGTTACCCATTGGAAGATGTAAGAGATATTTCATCTCATGAAGTGCAAAACCAATTTCCCCGTGAGGGGTCATGAAGGTACCGGTTCTGTCATTGTATCTTTCAATCAGAGCCAAGAACATATAAGCATTTGGGCAAAGCCGTGAACAGTAGTCCAGATGGCCTCATAAAGTTCTAGTTCAAGAAGTTTGTCCTTGAACTGATCTAGAATCCAGATCGCTAAGCTGCTCCAACGTTTCATGTCTGGGTTGACTAGGCCTGTTAAACGAATGGCCTGATCTGGGTATCTTCCTTGAGCTTTAGCAAATGTGTTTGCAAAGATGGGCACCAAGAAGCATCGATGAATCTTCTGGAGGTATACAACTCGGCTTCAAATCTCTTAGATGAGAACTGTACCTGTCTGAAGTACTGTAAAATAGATCCTTGCTTTGCGGACCTAACTTATAACATATTTTCTCGACTCTGGATTGCTGAATCGGAGTCATGTCCTAAGCCATCCGTCGAGGGTGACTGGAGAATTCATATCGGGACAAGGACAAATGTCTTGACATCTCAGTGAGATATGTAATTATGTCCTTACATTGATAAATCATTTCTTCTTTTTTGGTCTTTGGTTGAGATGTTTTCTTCACTGCATCTCCAAATAGGAAAGCCGGTTTCTTATGAATCATATTATCTACACTTTCCAAAGGTTCACCATTCATCAGACATAACAAAATATTGCTTTCTTGAGCAGTGAGAATGGCCCTTCTGGATTCAGGTGCATCATATTGTGGATATGAGACATGAGATAAGTCTTCATTATATTCTGATACATTGAAAGCTGAAGCATATTTCTCAGCATCAAGGTCTTCTCTAAAATCAACTACAAAAAAGAAGAACAACAACAAAAAGTTACTCTCAAAAATAGTTCTATTCTATGGAGCAGAACATACAAAGAAAAGACATAGGTTGTGCGACATTTGTGTTGCACGACTTCCGTATTGCGCAAAATCTATGCGACATCTATGTTGCGCAATATCTATGTTGTGCGACATTTGGTTGCGCAGTATCTGTGTTGTACGACTTCTATGTTGCACAACATCTATGTTGAGCGACATCTATGTTGCACGATATCTATATTGTACGATATCTGATTGTGCAGTATCTGTGTTGCGCGACATCTGTGTTGCACAATTTTTGTATTGCACGACATCTAATTGTACAGTATCTGCATTGTGCGACATCTGTATTGCACGTGATTTCAAGTTGCACTACTTTTGACATGTGCATTCGCGCAAAATCAGAAAGTACGAATTTGAAAATCATGCAACACAGTTCGTAAAGACGAACAGTATGTGAACAACAACCAAACTCTAAAAAGAGAAGGCGCAGGTTGTGAAGTATGCCTACACTCTAAAAAAAGGTAGCGCATGTTGTGAGACGCACAAATCGACCAAAACCCTAAAAATAGTCGGTCAATCCAGTCGACGTTCACCTTCGAGTGCCGAGTTGACTCTTTTAGTTCTTAATGACGGTGGCGCGTATTGAGGGGCTCTCATTGGTGGTGCACGAGATGAAGACCCAGCAATAGCTTTTCCCTTGGCAGCGGCAGACTTCTTTGGGGACATTGACGATCGTCGGAGGAGCTTCGAGAGTTTGGAAGAAGAAGATGAAAGAGTTTAAGAGAATTAATTTTCGATAAAAAGTTAAAAGTTCTCTTTAGTCGGCTATTTATAGCTTAAAAACTCTTTTCGAAACTGTTGCGCAACTGGCGCTTAAAATTTGGAGTTTTGTTGAATAGTTGACTGGCACAACCCAGACAAAACTAGCATGATTCAAAGTATTTCAAAACTTTGAAGTATTTTTAAGTTTCGAAAACTTTGAACGGGGTCTTATAGAGGGTAAAAATCAAGCTGCGCCGCTCCTGAAGTCATATTATCAGGTTGCGCCAACATCAAGTTGTGCAACATCAGGTTGCGCCAACATCAGGTTTCGCAGGAGACATGCTGTGCGAGCGCCACGTGGCGCACTTCCTCGAGAAGCTGTAATGGCATCATCATTGCCTGATAGCTGACAACACAAATATCAAGGAGAATCCGTTCTAATCTCGCACAATACGGAGCTCGAGAAGATTTGTTCAGATTTAATGACAGCTAGCAGTTTGTGCAACATGTCAGGGTGCGTGAAGATGTACTTAGGTGCAAGTTGAAGATGACAGCTAGTAGTTCGCGCAATGTATCAGGGTGTGCGAGATTGAACCCAGGCGCAAGTTACTAGGTTGCATCCCTGTGCAACCTAATGAAGCTCGCACAAAGTGATCGAATAGTATCCAGAGCAGGGTGACGTGGCGTACATGCCACTAACTTCGTAAAACGTGCCCACTACACTGCCCACGATCATGCGCATCTTAATCAAACGATGCCACGCGTCCACAGTAATTAGTACAACTGCTCGCGCAAGTGAACAGGAGGCACGCAACCTGAAGTGCGCACAACCAAGAATAACTGCTAAACAGTTATTTTAAGAACTCTATAAATAGAGTTTTAAATCAGTCTCAAGGCATAACGAAGGATCAAAAACTCCTTCAAAAGTGTTGTTGCATCCTCCAGAGGCTCGTGTCTTCGATATCACATCGTCCAATGGATAAAGTGATCGTCTTCTGATCAGATTCCTATAGTTGTACTTCCCCAGAAATTAATTGTACTCTTTGTACTTTTTCTCAGTTTGTAGAAATCAAATTTTGTTTTTGTTTTTTGCAAACAGTACCGCTTGAGAAAACTTTTACCTTATCGATAAGTTGTTCATGACCGTGTTAGAACAATTTAGTTACTAAAGCATGGTCTATATTTTTTGAAAAAATCATTTCATCATGTCCCGTCTAGTCGTGGCATCACTTTGTTCAATGAGTCAATCTTTTATTCAACACAGTTTTATGAGATAAGTAAACGTGTCCGTTCCCTTGTATCTATCATTTCATTCGCACTAATATTATCGATTGAACTAAGAAAGGGTCGAGAAGAGAAGGGTCAGCCATTCACCTTGATTTTTGTTCGAAGCGAGAGACTTATTGGTCGCGCTAGTCGTCACCTACGTGATGACCTGAAATCGCATAAGCAACTGATTAGAATACTGTATTATTCAAGGAGTTCGATAAGTAAATGCGAGTTCGAAAATGCAAGCCATGAAAACTATCGAAAACATTCACAAAAATGCATTTAAAAAACCAAAGACAAAGAAACAAGTGCAGCATGAAAAGCAGAGCAACGGGAGGTCTCTACTGACTCAGCCGCAGAGTCCATCCTCGAGGTACAACCTGCTGAATATGGGACTTGATTCTGAAGAAGCCTTTCCATAACGAGAAAAGGATCTTAATTCAATCGTTCTCGTTCGACCGTTTCAATCGATCATGATCTATTAGTTCCGACTGAATCGGTAACGATAGTGTTCCTTTCTCGCACACTCCATGGATAGAAAATGGGCACGATGTAGGGACGGAGCACTACCATTGGGTCCAGAATGGTACAATTAGCCTAGGGTCGATATAAAGAAGTCATGATTTGCAAGAATTTAGAACATGGTCAAGGCTCGAGATTTGAAAGAATTTGTTTAAATAAAAGAAATCCATAATAAGAAAAATGTATATATACTTAGCAAATATATTTATAATTATTTAGAAAGTATTTATAAAACCTCATATATATAAATAATTAATATTAATACAAAGGCCCTAATGGCTCAAATCTCAATTAAAAACATTTATTTAGAAGAAATAATATCATATAAGTCCATTATAATAACCCAATATATATAAATAATCTACATATATGAAGCCAATATTATATTTTGTTATAAAATAAGTTTTAGGAAATTATCTACTATATGTACTTATTTAACTAAATAATATAAGTAAATTAAATAATAATAATGGTAATAATAATAATAATTATAACAATAATAATAATATAAGCAAATTTTGAAACTCAAAATAGGTTCAAAAAAACAACCTAAAACCCACATGCCCAAATAGTTTAAGCCCAAATAAATATATTACTAATTCCTTTAAATACCCAATCAAAACCCAGACCAACAGGCTCTCAGCCCACTGGCCAACTCTACATTATTCATTTTCTTTTTTCTCTTCCTCGACCCGCAGCCTACTGGCCCATAGCCTGGACCCAGACCTGGCCCAATACTCTAAACCCTTCTTCAGCTCTCCTTTCTCTCTTCTTTCTCCTCCGAACCATTGAGAGAAAACAAAAAAAGGAAAGAAAAGAGGAAAATGAGGGTGAGAGCGAGAAAAAAGATTTGAGGGAGGGAGAGAGTTGACTGAGAAAAGGAGAGAGGGAGATGGAGCTCACCAAAAAAAATCGACGACGGAGCGCTGGAGCGAAAGACCGGAGTCGCCGAGGATGCAGGGTCGACAGATCTCTAAGCAAGGTTTTGGCCAGAACGTGGCTGGCAAAGTTTGGGGCTTGCAGAGGCAGCATCAGTCTCAGCTCAGATCTGAGCACGAGGGAAGGGAGGTCGGGACGGTGAGCAGAGAGATCGGGTCGAGAGGGTTGACAAGAAGGAGATGGCGGAGGCGTTCGGCCACGACGACGACGGATCTGGCTTGGTTGCTCAGATCTGGTCAGGATCTAGTTGCCACTGCAAGATCGAGGCAGTGGTCAGAAGAGCGATGCTCTGGCGGAGGTGCTGTAGAGGTACCCATGGCTGGAGACGTCGCCGGATTGAGGAGATCGGGGCAGAACTCAGCTACGGTGTGCTAGCCGTGACAAAGAGAGGATCTGTGATGGTCGGGCATGGGGCTTCGACAAGGTGAAGGTCAAATTGATAGTGATGACGATGATGATGGTGATCACCATGGTGGCGATGGGTGGTGTGTGGTGGTATTAGCTAGGGTTGTGGCATCCTGGTATGGTGCTGCGTGACAGCGGACAGGTTAGCAGTTTTAGCAGCGGGGTGGGGGAGATGGTGATGGTTGGGAAATCGGTGGCGAACAGGGGATGTGGTACGGTGGTCATCCAAAGAATTGGTCGAACATAACTTAGGTTAGGGTTTGGGTTTGGGTTAAGTTTAGGATTAGGATTTGTGCCGTATCCTGCGTGACATAGACACGGGATTGGGATCGGTGTCGCGTCCGGTATATGGACATGGATATGATGATGTTTCTGTAATAGAAATTAGTGGAAGGGAAAATATAGACACGAGCACGGTGCACACACGATGGAATTGTGTTGGTTTTGAGTAATTTTGAGTTATGGAGAAAAATAGAGGAGCCTCCCGTATATATTGGAGTGGGAGTTTCCTTGATAGAAAAGGATTAGGATTTTGGAATAAATCTTTTCAAAGATTTAAATCAATCAATTAGATTGATCCAATCTTATTCAATATATTCGTGACAATAAGTAATTAAAATAATATCTAATATTTTAAATAATCTTTCAAATATATTTTATAAAAATCAAATATCAAAAATATTAATAACAATAATTCAAATATTCCTAAATGTATATTTTTCATAAATACAAATATCTCCTAAAATGATATAGCAATAGATTTAAAGACAATTATCAATAATTTAAGACTAAATCCAATCCTAATTTAGAATTAACGACATCTAAATCCAATAATATCTAATAATTCAATAATATTTAAAAATAGATTTTTATAAATATAAATTAAAGATAATTGATAATAGGAAATTAATAAGTTTAAAACTATATCATTTTACAAAAACAAAATCAAATTTTAAAAATAGTTTGACATATCCCTTTGTCAATATAAATACCTTTTATAGAATTAAGAAAAATAGAATTTATTTTCTAACCATAAAATATATAAAAATAAAATAAATAAATAATAAATAAATAATTTAAAATTTTGGGAAGTGGGCTTACAGCATAGGCGGACACCTAGGTGCAGTAATACCTAACAAGATATTTTGGCAAAAAATATTTTGTAAGCATTATAGGCATATGGTTCACTTTTACAAAACTAAAACTTTATAAATCTTCGTTCTACAACTTAGTTATGCATGGAACACCCTTAAAATATGCATATTATGCAAAAAATAGTGGTAAAATAGTAAGAAATATTCATAATGTATGGACCGCCTAGGCGGTGCCCAGGAGGTTGGCGGACTCACTCCGTCGCGCAGCAGCCTACCGACATTTAAAGCCTTGCCACCACCACCGCCATACGCTACCACCACTACAACACCAAACACCACCGACACTACCAGCCATCACTACCTTGTCGTACGCCACCGTACTTTTTCGTCTCCTCTTGCCCAAGCGCTAACGTCAACGACCATCTCCGCCTTCATAATTGTCAACTCACCGAGCTTTTCCCTGACCAGTGCCCACACCTAACCACCACGACCACGATCATCATTGCCACTGTCATCGACCACCACCACCGCGACCCCTTCACCACCGGCTGACCACCGCACCTCTATCATCGCCACCTGCACATAGGACCACCGCCACTATCAACACGACCACTACTCGACCTGCCCCACCTCCACGACACCACCATCACCGTAACGACTAGCACCATTTTTTGATGACCTCCCTCTCCGCCATTGTCGAGACCACCGCTCTGGTTTGGTTGTAATGCCTGTGGTTCGTATTACGTATTTTTTGGAATATGTATACGTATTTTATCTTGTATTGCATGATTCCTGGCTTAGCTTTTCTTCATGGCTAGGTTTATTCTTGGTTTGGGTTCGGCTAGGCTTGGTTTTCTTTGGTTTATTATGAACCAAGGAGAGAACCACCAACCTACCACCACTACTACCATTTATTAACCCCCACTTTCTTCTCTCTCTTCATTACTCTTCTTCTTTCCTCCATTAACTTCTTCACCTACCAGAGGGAGAGAGAGGCCTAGGCAAGTGCAACTTGCTTTATGGAGGAACTCCAATTTTATTGCTTCATTCTCTTCCTTACAGCATTTTAACTTGCTTTAGTACTTGGCATTTTTACTTTCCATGGCCTGATTCTTGTAGATCTAAGTTTATTCTATTTTCGGAAATCTTAGGTTTTTATCCACTTAATCTTGTTATTTCTAAGTTTTGATGGTTCCATGTTGTAGAGAATTTCGTTCTGTCCCATTTTGACCTATGGAAGTTCGAATTTGGACTCTGGATGAAGGTTTCATGGAGCTTGGAAGCATGAGTTCTTGGTGTTCTTCTTTTCAGAAATTTGGAGAAGAAGAACAGTATTTGACTTGACCGCATGAATATTTCATGCGGCAAGTGTTCTCTCAGCCGTATGACTGGAAGAACTTCTGGCCGCGTAGGCTTACTTCCTTGAGCCGCATGGGACCTGCTTCTTCCAGCCGCATGGATTCCTCTCCCCACTCAGCCGCGTGCACCCCCCTTGTCTCTGCAGCCGCAAGTGCCTCCGCCACTTTGGGCCGCATGAATCCGAATTCTGCTAGCCGCATAAGGGCCGAACCCAGCTAGCCGCATGAGACTCCACTCGACCCCGGCCGCATATACCTGATTGTTAGCCGGCCGCATGGACCTATGTCCCCGCCTGCCGCATATGCACGGCTTCTCCGTCCGTCGCATGGATTCCAGCAATCCATCCGCATGCGTTTGAACTTCCTTCTAGTCCTGAGCCGCGCGCCTGCTTCATGTAGAAACCGAACTATTGAGCCGTATGAACCGTCTTGAGTTAGCCGTATGGACTCATCTTCCATTGAGCCGCATGGCTCCTTCCCATGTCCTGTCTTGTTATTTTATTTCCATTATGATTATTGTTAACTCATCCTTTGTGACTCCCAGTGTACTTGGGTCTCCTGATATAATGCTTGTACTATGATGCCCTGCATATGTACCTGAGCACGATAGTGACCCGTAGGGGTGCACTCCTGATGAGTAAACATGACATGACCAGATAGTGGTCCATCGTGGTGCACTCCTGACAAGTACACTTGACATGATAACCTGACATGATATATCTTGATAAGCTATTGCGATGGCTACCTGACATGACATGACCTGTATAAATGACCTGGACACCGTGGGCGATTGTGCTTGTACAAATAATCCAGTCCTGTCTTGCATCATGTCTAGGATGGGACTCCTGAGTACCACGGTCAGGAGTACCTACTGAAATGGACTAAGGCTAATAACTAGATTAATACATTAGTCATAAAGAGATCTTCCAGCTACAGGCAATCCCGTTACCTGGGCGCGCCTGGGATCTGTAGCCTGCCGTCGAGTAGGGCACATTTCCAGCACACTGTCATGTGTTGCACCCTTCAAGCTACTTAAGGGTACATGCGTTTCCTGGACGATGTACCCACCTGAATTCAACCCCTAATTTTTGACTTGGGTAACCTGGATGGTCTGCAGGGCTTGTGGCTATGGAATAATCTTACTGCATCTTGCTAGTAACTAGGCCTGTGATAACCCTAGCTAGTTAACGTATCAAGCCGTACTTATTGCTTGGCCGTGATTGCTGAATAGGGAATTATCAGTCTAGTCTTGATCCTGTATTGATTATTACATGTTCTGATTTTCTTATATTATCTTGCTGATAAATGGGAGAAACCAAGTTCGGTTCAGACGAAGGGTTACAATCCCGGTCCTTATTTGGTTTAAGGATTGTAACCTGGTTATCTGAATGGTCCCATGGTTATCTTACCGTATATCTTCGTGATGTTATATTTTCTCCAGTTTTATTATATATATGATTATCTTCTGTGCTAATTGCTGGTTTTAGTTCCTAAGTGAAGCTTCCTTTGTGGCACTTGCTCTTTCTGGGGTCTGACCCAGCTGGTTTTGTATGGCCAGATTTCGGAGCAGCTCCAGAGGATCTACCGACTTTCCAGCCCGATGGTGGCGACTAGACGTAACCAGGGCAACGAGTGGGTTTATTTTTGATCTCCCACTTTATTGTAAAAATATTCTTTTGAGGCGTTTAGCCGACGAGCACCTGTTTAGCTCGATTGTATTTACTTACTGTCTGCCTACGGGCTGTAACATGATTGACGGATCCTAGGGTTGATCATGTATGACTAAACTCTTGCTAGTCCTAACATTTTGTAACGACTAGCTTCATGATCAGCTGAATATGTAATACTTGGGACGCCTTATTATTGTATATTTAATGATCATACATCTTGTGACTTTTACCTACTTATTTGTGATTGAGACACTAGGCTTGTTCATGACCATAGGAGACTGTTGGCTTGTAGCAAACCCTCATGTATCTAGATAGCCGTGACCGTATAGCGAGATGGATTCCATTTCATATACGTAGCTGGCTATGTCTGCCCCTGCTCTCCAGTATTCTGGTTCTGGGGCATGATATGGTTTAAGTGGTGGCCCATGCAGGTCTTGTAAATCAAGATATGTGAGGGTTTACCGAATAGATGTCTCAATCAGTATTCGTCCTTGATCTCTGCTCGTATCTTCTGAATCCCTGGATTCTTGACCTGATCATATGCTTGTATCGTTGATCTGTCCTGGACCTTTCTTATTGTTTTCCATGTCGTCTTCTTCAGCGGCATTGTTTCTGGACCTGCCGGTCAGCAAGGCAGAGCACTTCCTGTGGACCAGCCGCAACCAGGAGATCAAGTCCAGCATTCCGGAGTAGCCTCCAAAGTCGTGCCTTCTGACGGAGAGCCACCAGTCCAGCCAGTTCAGCAAGTCGAGCCTGTTGATGGCACTTTGGTAGGTCTCGTCAGGACCTTGATAGCTTCCCAAGATCGTCGTGGAGATGCCTTGCACCAGGCAGTAACGGATGCTCTGACCAGAGGAGGTCATCAGGGTAACAGAGCGGTCAACAGCTTCAAGCGCTTGAACCCTCCATTCTTCGACGGCAGTGAAGATGCTATCGCTGCAGATGCTTGGCTTCAGGACACAGAGGTGATTCTAGAAGCGGCCAGGATCCCAGAGAACGAGAAGGTGTCCGTAGTATGCCTGCAGTTGTTGGATTTGGCCCGCAGCTGGTGGGCGGCTCAGGCCGTTGGATTAGCAGCACCCATTGCTTGGGCAGCATTCAGAGAGAGATTCCAGACCAAGTATTTTGATGTTGTAGCTCGGTACGATCTACAGACGAGGTTCACCAATCTGAAGTAGATGGACAGAATGGTCGACGAATATGCGGTCGAGTTTTCGAGACTCAGTCGGTTTGCTCCCACCTTGGTGGCAACCGAGTATGATAGAGCCCAACGATTTCAGCAAGAGCTTCACCTGGAGATTTTGTTGGCAGTTGAACAGTTTGAGCATCAGACTTTTGATGCAGTCTTGAGAGCAGCTAGGAGGCATGAGTATACCTTCCAGAGGATTGTGGATAGGGCCGGAGGTCGGAAGAGATCCTACGGCCAGATGAATCAGTCTTCAGCCCCAGCCCCGGCAGCCAGGGCTTTGACCATTGGAACTCCGAGGCAGACAGCCTCATTGACGTCGGTTCAGCATTCAACCCCGACGTACCCTCAGCAGCAGAAGCAGAAGCAGTCTTCCGCAGTGGGATGTTCTCATTGTGGGAAGCCAGGCCATGTAGTGGCAGAGTGTCACAGGACACAGGGATTGTGTCTGGCTTATGGAGCAGCAGACCATAGGGTTGGATCCTGCCCGAATAGGGGTGGTTCATCATCGTTCAACCTTTCTAGCTCTTCGGTAAGGGGACCAGCTCCGGTCCAGCAGCAGCAGCAGTATCCATTGCCGAGGCCCTTACCGCCTTAGTCCCAGGCGTTCCAGCAACAACACCTCCAGCAGCATGTTCAAGCCCAAGCCTTGAATCAGAATAGGCAGCGAGGATTTCAGCAGAAGGGACCAGCATCCCGAGGGCATGGTCAGGCTATGGTGATGACCGCAGAGGAAGGATTGGCACCAGGAGAGGTAGTGGCAGGTACTATTCTCGTCAACTCCTTTCCAGCTTCAGCTTTATTTGATTCTGGTGCATCGTATTCTTTTATGTCTGCACGATTCGCGACACGGATAGGATTGGAGCCCGAGTCATTATCAGTGAGGCTTAATATACTTACTGGTAACGGACTTGTGGGAGTCGATAGGGTATTTTCCTCGTGTCGGATCATAGTTAGCGGTAAAAAATTTCCCGCTAGATTGATAGAATTCCCGATGGCCGATTATGATGTGGTCTTAGGGATGGATTGGTTGAGGAACCAGTATGCTAGAATAGACTGCCATATTGGTAGGGTTATTTTTAGCATTCCAGGAGAGCCAGAGTTTTCCTTTTCCCGAGGCGCAGTTGAGCCTTCTCCTCCAGTATTGCGGATGGCCGTAGCAGCAGTGCAGTTGCCCCGGATAGTCGAGGAGTTTCCAGATGTTTTTTCAGAAGAGCTTCCAGGTATGCCGCCAGAACGGAAGATCGAGTTCACCATAGACTTGATTCCTGGGACAGCCCCAGTATCAGAGAGAGTCTACAGGATGGCGCCTTCAGAGTTGGAGATATTGTACAAGATGATTGAAAAACTTTGAACCAAGGGATTCATTCGTGCTAGTGGATCGCCTTGGGGAGCCTCGATGCTTCTTGTGAAAAAGAAGGATGGTACGTCCAGGTTATGTGTTGATTATCGTACCTTGAACTCAGTGACAATCAAGAACAGATACCCTCTTCCGAGGATAGATGACTTGTTTGATCAGCTCAAAGGGGCAGCAGTATTCTCGAAGATCGACTTGCGCTCAGGATATCATCAGATCAGAGTCAGAGAGTAGGACATCCCGAAGACAGCTTTCAGGTCTAGGTATGGGCATTGGGAGTTCCTAGCGATGCCATTTGGAGCGACCAATGCGCCGGTTGTATTCATGGATCTCATGAATCGTATTTTCATGCCTTATTTGGATCAGTTCGTGATCATGTTTTTGGATGACATCCTGGTCTATAGCAGGAGCGAAGCGGAGCATGATCAGCATCTCCGTGTGGTTCTTCAGATTCTCAGGGAGCACCAGTTGTATGCCAAGTTCAGTAAATGCGAGTTCTGGCTCGATCGCATTTCGTACTTGGGTCACATCATCACCAGAGGAGGAGTAGAAGTGGATCTCCAGAAGATTGTGGCTATTGAGTCGTGGCCAGTGTCCAGCACAGTTGTAGAGGTTCACAGTTTTCTTGGATTGGCCGATTACTACCGACGATTTGTTTCAGACTTTGCCCGGATCTCGGTGCCATTGACCCAATTGACCCACAAGGAGGTACAGTTTGCTTGGACAGCAGAATGTCAGGATTCTTTTGAGAAATTGAAGCGAGGCTTGATGACGGCTCCCATTCTTACGCTTCCAGATAGAACCGGAGGATTCTCAGTATATTGTGATGCTTCAGGCAGAGGTTTAGCATGTGTTCTGATGCAGCATGGGAAGGTAATAGCTTATGCGTCACGGCAACTTCGTGATCATGAGAGGAATTACCCAACCCATGACTTGGAGCTGGCAGCAGTAGTGTTTGCACTTAAGTTATGGAGGCACTACTTGTACGGAGATAGGGTGAAGATTTTCACCGACCACAAGAGCCTGAAGTATGTTTTCACCCAGAAGGATCTTAACATGCGTCAGAGGAGGTGGCTAGAGCTTTTAGTGGATTATGATGTCAACTTGCAGTATCATCCCGGGAAGGCCAACGTCGTTGCAGATGCATTGAGCAGGAGAGCCGGAGTTTATTTCCTAACAGCGTAACCGGAGCTGTTAGCAGATCTTCAGAAAATGGGTATTGAAGTTATCCTTCCTACCAGTGTGGCATTAATGGCCAGCATGCAAGTTCAGTCCACTATCATCGAGAGGATCCGGATGGCGCAGTCAGCAGATTCCAAGCTTCAGCGACTCAGAGCAGAGTGTGAGGCAGGACGAAGACCAGAGTTGTGTATTCATGAAGATGGTACACTTAGGCATGGTAAGCGTCTTTGTGTATCCAGTAGAGATATCAGACAGGAGATCATGGCAGAGGCTCACAGTTCACAGTATTCCATACATCCTGGTGGTACGAAGATGTACCGAGATATCCGTCAGCACTTTTGGTGGAATGGCATGAAGAGGGAGATAGCCCGGTTTGTCTCTCGTTGTTTAGTCTGCCAACAAGTTAAGGCTGAACATCAGAGGCCTGCTGGACTTCTTCAGCCCTTGCCGATTCCCGAATAGAAGTGGGAGCATGTGACCATGGATTTTGTGACTGGGTTACCTAGGTCCCCAGCTGGTCGAGATGCTACTTGGGTTATAGTTGACAGGCTCACGAAGGTAGCTCACTTCCTCCCGTTCAAAGTTGGTCAGTCGACGGCTCAGTTAGCAGAGATGTACCTCAAGCAGATTGTCAGGTTGTACGGAGTGCCAGTTAGTATCACCTCGAAAAGAGATTCAAGATTCACATCGCACTTTTGGCGTAGCCTGCAAGAGAGTTTGAGAACTCATCTCCAGTTCAGTTCAGCATATCATCTGCAGACAGATGGTCAGTCGGAGCGTACAATCCAGACTCTTGAAGATATGTTACGGTCCTGTACACTTGACTTCGATGGTTCGTGGGAAGATCACCTGCACCTGGTGGAATTCTTGTACAACAACAGCTTCTAAGCTAGTATCCAAATGGCACCGTTCGAGGCACTATATGGTAGGAAGTGCCGATCCCCGTTAGCATGGGATGATGTGGGAGAGAGACAGATGCTCGGTTCAGAAATGATTGCCCAGACAGTTGAAGTGGTCAGAAGAGTTTGGGATCATCTTCGAGTTGTCCAAGATCGTCAGCGCCATTTGGGCCGATTCTCATCGGCGCCCCCTCGAGTTTTCTATCGGCGACCATGTATTCCTGAGGATTTCGCCTAACCGTGGCGTCATTCGTTTCGGCGCACGAGAAAACTTATTCCTAGGTATATAGGGCCGTTCGATATTCTGGAGCGAGTAGGAGATATGTCCTATCATCTCGCTCTTCTGCCGTCGCTAAGCAAGGTGCATGACGTGTTCCATGTATCCCAATTACGACAGTATATCCCGGATCCGAGCCACGTCCTGGATCATTAGGAATTGGTTGTTGGTACCAACCTTTCGTATGAGGAGAGGCCCGTGTCTATATTGGACCGGAGAGAGAAGATACTCAAGAACAAGACTATCAAGTTAGTCCGAGTTGCTTGGGGTCATCACTCTTTGGATGAGTCAACGTGGGAGCGTGAGGATGATATCCGATCGCGATATCCCGACTTGTTTGACTCGTGAGGTATAATGTCTTCCTTATGCCTCATACCTTCGATTCCTTGCTTGAATGAGTGATTGCTTGCCTACTTATAGCTTGCATGTGATTAATATAGCTTGTTCTCGTCTCTCTAGCCTCTTAATTAAATTTCGAGGACGAAATTCTTTTAAGGTGGGTAGAGTTGTAATATCTGTGATTCGTATTACGTATTTTTTGGAATACGTGTACGTATTTTATCTTGTATTGCATGATTCCTAGCTTAGCTTTTCTTCATGGCTTGGTTTATTCTTGGTTTGGGTTCGGCTAGGCTTGGTTTTCTTTGGTTTATTATGAACCAAGGAGAGAACCACCTACCTACCACCATCTCTACCATTTATTAACCCCCACTTCCTTCTCTCTCTTCATTACTCTTCTTCTTTCCTCTATTAACTTCTTCACCTACCAGAGGGAGAGAGGGGCCTAGGCAAGTACAACTTGCTTCATGGAGGAACTCTAATTTTATTGCTTCATTCTCTTCCTTACAGCATTTTAACTTGCTTTAGTACTTGGCATTTTTACTTTCTATAGCCTGATTCTTGTAGATCTAAGTTTATTCTATTTTCGGAAATCTTGGGTTTTGATCTACTTAATCTTATTATTTCTAAGTTTTGCTGGTTCCATGTTGTAGAGAATTTTGTTCTGCCCCATTTTGACCTATGGAAGTTTGGATTTGGACTCTGGATGAAGGTTTCATGGAGCTTGGAAGCATGGGTTCTTGGTGTTCTTCTTCTCGAAAATTTGGAGAAGAAGAACAGTATTTGACTTGACCACATGAATATTTCATGCGGCAAGTGTTCTCTCAGCCGTAAGAATGGAAGAACTTCTAGCCGCGTAGGCTTACTCCCTTGAGCCGCATGGGACCCGCTTCTTCCAGTCGCATGGATTCCTCTCCCCACTCAGCCGCATGCACCCCCCTTATCTCTGCAGCCGCATGTGCCTCCGCCACTTTGGGCCGCATGAATCCGAATTCCGCTAGCCGCATAAGGGCCGAACCCAGCTAGCCGCATGAGACTCCACTTGACCCCGGCCGCATATACCTGATTGTTAGCCGGCCGCATGGACCTATGTCCCCGCCTGCCGCATATGCACGGCTTCTCCGCCCGCCGTATGGATTCCAGCAATCCAGCCGCATGTGTTTGAGCTTCCTTCTAGTCCTGAGCCGCGCGCCTGCTTCATGTAGAACCCGAACTATTGAGCCGCATGAACCGTCTTGAGTTAGCCGCATGGACTCATCTCCCATTGAGCCGCATGGCTCCTTCCCATGTCCTGTCTTGTTATTTTATTTCTATTATGATTATTGTTAACTCATCCTTTGTGACTCCCAGTGTACTTGGGTCTCCTGATATAATGCTTGCACTATGATGCCCTGTACATGTACCTGAGCACGATAGTAACCCGTAGGGGTGCACTCCTGATGAGTAAACATAACATGACCAGATAGTGGCCCATCGTGGCACACTCCTGACAAGTACACTTGACATGATAACCTGACATGATATATTTTGATAAACTGTTGCGACGGCTACCTGACCTGACATGACCTGTATAAATGACCTGGACACCGTGGGCGATTGTGCTTGTATAAATAATCCAGTCCTGTCTTGCATCATGTCTAGGATGGGACTCCTGAGTACCACGGTCAGGAGTACCTACTGAAATGGACTAAGGCTAATAACTAGATTAATACATTAGTCATAAAGCGATCTCCCAGCTACAGGCAATCCCGTTACCTGGGCGCGCCTGGGATCTGTAGCCTGCCATCGAGTATGGCACATTTCCAGCACACTGTCATGTGTTGTACCCTTCAAGCTACTTAAGGGTACATACGTTTTCTGGACGATGTACCCACCTGAATTCAACCCCTAATTTTCGACCTGGGTAACCTGGATGGTCTGCAGGGCTTGTGGCTGTGGATGGTCTGCATGTTCTGATTTTCTTATATTATCTTGCTGATAAATGGAAGAAACCAAGTTCGGTTCAGACGAAGGGTTACAATCCCGGTCCTTGTTTGGTTTAAGGATTGTAACCTGGTTATCTGAATGGTCCCATGGTTATCTTACCGTATATCTTCGTGATGTTATATTTTCTCCAGTTTTATTATATATATGATTATCTTCTGTGCTAATTGTTGGTTTTAGTTCCTAAGTGAAGCTTCCTTTGTGGCACTTGCTCTTTCTGGGGTCTGACCCAGCTGGTTTTGTATGGCTAGATTTTGGAGCAGCTCCAGAGGATCTACCGACTTTTTAGCCCGATGGTGGCGACTAGACGTAACCAGGGCAACGAGTGGGTTTATTTTTGATCTTCCACTTTATTGTAAAAATATTTTTTTGAGGCGTTTAGCCGACGAGCACCTGTTTAGCTCGATTGCATTTACTTACTGTCTGCCTACGGGCTGTAACAAGATTGACGGATCCTAGGGTTGATCATGTATGACTAAACTCTTGCTAGTCCTAACATTTTGTAATAAGTAGCTTCATGATTAGCTGAATATGTAATATTTGGGACGCCTTATTATTGTATATTTAATGATCATACATCTTGTGACTTTTACCTACTTATTTGTGATTGAGACACTAGGCTTGTTCATGACCAGAGAAGACTGTTGGCTTGTAGTAAACCCTCATGTATCTAGACAGCCGTGACCGTATAGCGAGATGGATTCCATTTCATATACGTAGCTGGCTATGTCTGCCCCCGCTCTCCAATATTCTGGTTCTGGGACGTGACATGGTTTGGTACCCACCGACCTCCAAATCCGACCTTCCACGAGTTTGTATCTGGTCGAGCCAAACCACCGCATCTCCAGCGCGTGGCGTCCCGCCGCTGCTCTAGTTCTAACGAGCTGCTCCTCAAAGCCCTCGCCACCTCCTAGATGTGGATTCTAGGCATCCGTCGCTCGCACATTTTGCTAAGAGCGGTTGCTATAGTGACTACACCAGATCTGTGCTCCACCGCGCTGAGCGATACCGCGGCTCCCTCCATCCGGCGGCACAACCCCTCGATGAGGATCTCTCCCCCTCTCGATTATCTCGCTCTTATCTCTTTCGGTCCCTCTCACTCTCAAATTTTCTCTGATCACTGCTATCTCTCTCTCTCTCTTTTTATCTCTCTTTGTTAAATTTTTGATAACTAAAGAGTAGTAGCAGCATTTGGGCTTAATGGCCTTGGGTACGTACTGGGTTTAATTGTTGGGCTTCGGCTTAGGCCCTATATTATTGAGTATAATCTTTTGAGTTGTAGTTATTACTTACTGGGCCTTATCATTGGGCATGGGCCCTATAGAATTTGGTTTAAAGAATCCTTTCGGAATTAATAATGGGCTTTAAGCTATTAAAGACTTTTAGTTAGAATTAATTGATTTGGGCCTTGAGCCCTAAATTTTTAGGCAATTAGTTAGTTTGGTAGTTGAGCCCTACAATGGAATATTAATTAGAATTGGGCTTATAGCCTTACATCATTTGTAATAATTTAAATGGACTTTTAATCCTACATCATTATGTAAGAATGTAAATTGGGATTTGAGCCCTACAAGTCGATTTGCAATTTTATATAGTTATAAAATGGGCCTTGGCCCTACAATAAATAATAGAGTTTAGACTCAATAGAAATATTATTTGAATTATTGGGCTTAGCCTATATGACTTAAATTGGGTTTAGGACCCAAAATAAATAGTCTATTTAGCCTAAATATTGGCTCTAAGACTATTCAAAAAAATTCTATATTGTAACCATGGGCTTTGGGCCCTATAAATAATTGTGGTATTATATTAGTAATTTCTACTGAGCGTTAGTCTTAAATATAATATTTAAGCTTTTAGTTCTAAGTACTTTCTAAATGCCACTTTGACTAAATATTATTGAATATGAGTATTTCTAAATACAATTTTAATAGATACTTCCTTATATATATTGGAGCAACCACTATATCATATATTCATGTCAGAGGCGCAAAATGCTGAAGCCTTTACAAGTAAGTCCAAAAAATCAAAACAGGAAGAAAGAAGGAGCAAGGAGGCTAACGCCTACTCGGAGGCGATCCGTTCGGACAAAACAACAGGATCATCTATTCCCGGAAAGCCAGAAACCCGCCTGGACGTGCTTGCAGTGACTGCTAGTCTTGTGGATCTGTCCGTGGATCTCGTGGATCAGTTTGTTGGGGTGAACCGGTGCCCCTTATATCTAAATTTGTTCTGATTCTTTCAAATAACCTACGTGATTGCAGCGGCAACAATCTGGTGGCCATGCAATCCTTTACCCCAGATGGCAAGGAGATCGTTGAAGCCCCCAACATCTAGGTCCGAAAGGTAGAGGTTAGTGAACCTGATCCACACTGCCATGGCCAGGCCTCCAAGAGAAAGAATGTGTTCAACAGTTTCTACTTGTCTCTCCGGACAGCAATGGCACGCTGAAGCTAAGCTGAATCCAATGATGGCGAGGACATCATCGGTGGGAAGTTTCCTGCGAAGCGCTCTCCATATAAAGAAAGACAATTTTTTGGAGATGCAGGACTGCCAGAACAACTCGATGATAGGAGATGGAGCGCCAATACCACGGAGCGCTCGACACGCGATTGCTAGAGTGAATGATCCATTAGTCGTCAAGGACCACCGCAGCGAGTAGCGATCTGTGCCGATCACCAATCTCGATTCAGAAATGGCTACAGCAGCCTCCTCTCCGATCCAGTCCGTGATCCTCTCCCGATTCCACTCCCCATCGCTGGACCATAACCCTTTAATTGTGGCAGAACTAGGGTCACCTGGATAGGGGGTAAGAAGGGCATCCCCGGTCCACCTTTCAAAAAATATGGACGATTCGCCAGATCCCAACTGGAGACGGATCAATGGTTCGACAAGTTGTCGACCGTTCAGGATGCGTCGCTAAGAAGCAGAGGATCTATTATTGAAGGAGATGGTAGACAAGTATGAGTGCTTGAAGTATCTGGCCTTCATGAATCGAGACCACAAGGAGCTGTTCTGATGGAGCTTCCACCATATCTTCATTGAGCAGGCATCGAAAACGTGAGCTAACCTGTAGAATCCCAGGCCACCCTCAGCCGTAGGTGATTCCCACGTTATATCTGTCGTACACCAGCGGATACCCTAAGTAGGTGAATGGGGGGTACTCGACGGAGAAGGAAGTGATATTGGTGAGCATGGTTGTGTGATCGCTGTCAGCAGTGTGGTGGACATAAATAACATTCTTAGAGGGGTTAACGCGCTGTCCCGAGCATATGGAGTATCTCTGCAGCGTATTGTTGACCACCTCTACGAACCTCGTATCTTCAGATGAGAAGATGAGGATGTCGTCAGCGTAAGCCAGATGGGTGATGATCGGACATGCACTGACTGTGTGGAAGTATTGGAAGTGAGAAGAGCTGACCATATTATTCAGATTTCTGCTCAGCACTTCAGCGACAATGATTAAGATGGTTGAAGATAGAAGGTCTCCTTGTCTAACACCTCGACTAGATTTGAAAAATCTCTCTGCTTGACCGTTGACGACCTTAGAGAACCACGAATTACTAATCGACCTATAGACAATGTCAATCCAACTCTCTGAGAACCCGAAGGCCCTGAACACCCAAATCATGAATTGCCAATCTAGTCTATCATGTCTTTTCCTTGTCCAGCTTAATGGCAATGTTCCCTCCCCTATACGAGAATTTCATGCAGGTGATCATCTCTTGAGCCAGCAGGATATTGTCTAATATGTTGCGATCACGGACGAAACCACTTTGCTCTTCAGAGATAATCTTGAGGAGAAGCCCAGACATGCGATTAGCTATAATCAGAGGGCAAACATCTTTAAAAGTCTTCGGATTGTCCTTTTTGGGGATAAGGATCAGGTTGGCACTGGATATCGATTTGGGGTATCTGGCTCCTTGGAAGAAGGCAATAACCGCTGCATTGATGTCTGTCTTGATAATGTCCCAGCATGATCTGAAGAAGGCGCCAGTGAATCCGTCCGGACCAGGGGCACTATGCTCGTTCAGCGCCCACACCGTGTCTTTGACTTCACTCTCAAAGGGTTGGATTTGCAGTTGGTAGTTATCTATGTCGTCAATTAAGCGGGGGATCGCCACAAGAAAAACCTCGTCTTTGGTAATGACTTCTTTGGTGAACAACTTGGTGTAGAAATCCGGTGCGGCCGACTGAATGTCGTTGTGGTCGTTGAGAGTGTGCCCCCTCATCTTTAATCTGGTGGAGACAGAGTTGTTGTCTGTGGCCCTTAACGTAAGAATGGAAGTAATTCGTGTTCTTATCGCCCTCAATGTCCCAGGTCATTCTGGCTTTCTGCTTCCAGAATTCCTCTTCGATTTTAATCCGAAACTTCAACACCGCTCTAGTAAGGTTGAGGGAGGCACGGGCTGACGGGGAGCCTTCGCTGGCATACAGAATCTCAGCACGAGCAACGTCGTCCTCAGCGATGCGAACTGCCTGAAAGATGTCGTCGTAGGCTTCTTTACTCCAGGTAGAGAGAGCTTTCCTGGTAGCTTTAAGTTTGGCTGCCACACGAACGAGAGGGTCAGGATCATCAAGGCCTCCCCCAAGCGGCCGTTACGGTGTCCCTATATATATATATATATATATTTTTTTTATATATATATATATATATATATATATATATATTGGCCTTGTGATTAATTTCTTAGTCAAATTCCTTTTGAGCAAGATGCAAACTCTTGAATCATGACTAATCAAATTATTTTGTTTTTCTTGCGAACATGGACTTCTATTTTGATCTTAAAAATTGTGTCGATCTCCAAATCTGGACTTTTATATATCAAATTGGACTATTTGGACTATTCTGGACTCAATGGAATTGTTTGTTTTGTCATTTGGGATCATCTATTAAAAGTGTAGCATATGTACCATCGTGTCGACACGTTCGTGTCACATACATCGAATCCAACTAAACTGAGGTAAGTACACTCCTGACTTGTGTTTCTCTATACAGTATAAAAGCAATATTTTATTTAGTGTTTAATCATATCATGTTTCGTATTACGACACAGTCTTGACACGTGATCCTGTTTATTGATCGTGGTCATGATCGTGACTTGTGTATTGATCATATTTTGTATTTTATATTGTGTTGATATTGTTTCGTGTTTCGTAGGAGGAGAAATGCCAAGTAGGTATGTGGCCACACTAATATTTTTTTGTTTATCATTAGTAGCACACATACACCTCACGTATGTCATGTCGAATCCCATCATTAATAGCCATCTTTGGATGTACCGATAACCCTAGTCGACCACATATTTAACACTGTATTTCAATTTCACATAGTTCCTAGTCGTGTTTTTTTTATCATGGTTATTCTCTTAATTGTTCATGTTACAAGTTGCATCACATGACATCATTCAGTGTCACATATTCTGATTTAGTTACTGTATTTATTTTGTTATTTTATTTTGTATTGTGCAATATTTGTTGGATGTACTTTGCTCATTTCCTGACTGGATCGTTAACATTCTAGGTATATTGTGGACCTATGATCTATACTTCTTATGAGGTAGACGAAGGCAATCCCTGAAGGGATTTGATTAGGATTTTCCTTGCTTAGTTTCCTTTCCTAGTTTCTTTTTTATTAGCTGCTACTGGATTTGTCTCCGGAAAACTTTTTGCAGTATTGTAATAAATTTGTTGATCAAACTTTGGATTCATATTTGGCTTAAGATTATGACTATCTCTTTCCATGTTACTCCCTTTAGCTGTTGTGATTGAGTAGAATAATAATCATGCTATTTGAGGTCTAGACATTGCACTACCGTCGATGTTGCAACATAGGTTGGGCGTGTTTCACGCACTCGTATTCGGAATATACGGGAGCAGGTCGTGGCACATTTTTATGGTGCTCATACAGGTCTCGTCTTTACAATTGGTGCGATGTCGTAGTAGTACCTAGGCATAGTCATATTACAGCGAGACTGCGGGATAGGAAGGCTCAATCATAGTTTAGGAAGTCCATATCTGGAGAGGGGATCACCGGAGCTACTCTGAGAACTTCACCAGAAATTCCTCCTCAATTCAGCTCTCAGAGCTCGAGTTCAAAAGGACGATACAAAGAACTGAGGGAGTTGATTCCTGATGTGTCAGATCCAACTCACGGACACAAGAATCAGAGGTCCTAGCAATCGTTCATCGAATTCGAACTGGAGAAGAAGAATCAGACGCTCAAATGTTCGACTGGTCAAACAAAAACAACGATCGAAAGAACAGGAGGAAGAACATACCTATCACCCGACGACTGGTACTGTAAAGCCAGGATTCCACTGGCCGGAGGAGATCTCTGGTCATCGTCGGTGTTGATCACCGTCACCGAGAAGTCACTGAACTCGTTAATTATGGTGCAGAGAGAATGCCGACGAAGATGCAACGGCGTTAATGGCGTCTCCTCAAGCTCGACACTTGATATAGGCTAACGCCGGGCTCTCCTCCTCACCGGAGCTACTCTCCAGGCACCACGGTCGGCCTCAAGTTCCCAACAGTTGAACTAGAAAATATGAGAGGGAAAATTGTGCTTCCAACTAAAACGGGACAGGGTTTTTGGATTTTTCTGAGAAGCGCTGAGTATGGGCTTGGGCCAGTGAATGGGTTGGAAGAAAATTATAGGTGGAATGAAATAAATGTACTCTTGGCCCTATTTATAGATTTTAGGGAGCCTATTCTAGATACCTAATTAGCACATGATTAATAGAAAATTAGTTAGTTAGAAAGTTTGTTAGAGAGGATGTTAGGATGGACAGTTGAAGCTTCTAGGTCCCACTAATTAACCATGTGGTTTAAATAGTTAATACTAAATGAAATTTCTAAATTTTCCTAATCACATGTCTAAATAACTACAAATATTTATTTCTATAAACTTTCTACCGAAATTTATTGAATTAATTACTAATCATACCCTCCCCTCTCCCTTAATTACTATGTTGTCATTAATATTTCCTAATTCTTTTGAAAAAAATTGAATTGATCTAGAAAACTAGGAAGAGGGGTTACACCGCAACCTTCCAGTCTGGATAGTTAGCTCCACTAAAGGTCCTACAATACCACATGCTAGTACATCAGCATGGCTGTATCTATTCCCCCTAAGACGAAATGGTTCTGGTGCCCTGATAATCGTTTGAGGAATCTAAACATTGTGCACAATTATTCATGACCATACAAATGCATGAACAACTTAACTATAAAACATATGCATGAAACATAAACTAAAATAACTATGCAACATGTTCTCTTTCCACTACTACATTCTTCGAGCCATAGCTCGCACTTTCATTCTTCCCAATCCAAAAATTTCTACCTTTGCGACTCAACGGTCTCAAACCTTTTCCACATTTTCATCTCTGTAACAACAACACTATATTCCATATGATAATATATCAACAGTTCAATATTCCAGGTGACAACATAACAACAGTTCAATATTCCATATCTATAATAGCAGTACGATAGTCTATGTCTATAAAGCAACAAAATCCATATGACATGTATCTATACAGTAAGTTAATATTCCTAATGTATCCAAATAGCAAGTTGATAACAAAAAATATTAATCTCTTTTATCTTGGTTCTTTTTTACGTAGCATGTAACAAACTCATGGGATAACAACAAAGACAAATAAGATCAATTTTATTAAGTGTTAATGTAAAGAAGAGAATTATCAAAACTATCCACCATGATATGAATCAACTTCGTCCCGATCAAGCATATCTTTGAACAATTATTTTGCATGAATTCAAGTCCATCCAAGCCCTTCGACCCGACGAACCAGCTAATGCGTCGCACAGAGAGGGAGAGAGGGACATTACATGATAGAACTTCTTAAAAAAAGGAAAATAAAACTTTAGATCTACTTGGATGAATTCCAAAGAGATCGCCACAGTTTAATAATGTGTTGTAGTCAAATATTGGCTAAAGGTTTAAAATTAGAGATATGACTAAGAATTGAAAGAGAGAGTAATTTTTGGAGTGTAATTCCTTTATAAAAGATAAAAATATATCTATCTTTAGTTGGCACAATCAACTAGCCGCTAGCAGGTATAAATTAAGGGGATGTTTGCGAATACTATATAGCCGAGATCCAATATTTCGAGAATAAAATTTTCAGGAATTAAATTTCCTAGAAAATTATAATTCCATGTTTGGTGAATATATAAAAATATGAAAAAGGATAAAAAAATAAAAATAAAAAATCTTAAAACATGAAGATGAAAAACCTAAACAAATAGAAAAAAAAAATCATTCTTGAAAAAAAAAAGATTAAAAAAAAGGGAATAATTCTCAGAAAAACAAAAAACAAAAAACAAAAAACCAAAAAACCAAAAAACAAAAAACAAAAACAAAAAAAAATGAAAAATGAAAAATGAAAAACAAAAATTGAAAAATGAAAAACAAAAAACAAAAAACAAAAAAATGAAAAATGAAAAATGAAAAATGAAAAAAAATCTAAATGAGAAAAATGAAAAAACTGGAAAAAATACAAGAAAACAAAAATCATTCTTAAAAAATAAAAAAGATAAAAAAACCTGAAAAGCAAAAAAAAAACATTCTTAAAAAATGAAAATAGATAAAAATTGGGAAAAAAAAATACTTAATCAAACAAAAACAGAAAAAATTGAAAAATAATAAATATAAAATATAAAATAAAACCCCCAAAATACCTTTTAAAAATGAAAATAGATACAAAAAACGGGGGAAGCAACAACAAAAATATTCACCTATTCTTAAAAGAGTAGATTTCCATGATTTTATGAACAAATTGTTTACCTGAATATTCGTAACTTTCTAAAATAAAATTTTAACCTAAACCAAACTTGAAAATAAATTTCAACAACAAAAAAGTCCGCCTACCAAACTCACATACATTTTTTTTTCCAATTATCATAGAATAATAGTTATTATCCATCCGGACAACTGGTGATCGGTCTATTACTTCTGTGATCTCCGCAGTTCAAAGTATAGCAGGATGATGTTAACAAACAGACACAGGTGTACAAAATGCTGATTCTCAGTCTATTCACGTGCAAGTGCAACCAAAAGATTTGCTGGGCGGATTCTCCAAGACCCACGTTTCCGTTCCGTTCAATTTCCCGAGGGCCAAAGACTAGGCATAAGAGCATCTTCAACCTTTATTGTCTTATTTTGTATTATAATTCCTATATGACATGAGACATAAAATAATATCTTTTCTATGTAACAAAATGATATTCACACAAGACAATACAGAAGTATTGAGAAGACAATAAAAAATATTTTCCTATGACAACTCATCAACTTCTTCATTTTTTTATAAATATTTCTATTCATAATTGATGATGTGGAGACAGACATTGTGAAATACATTGTCTAGATCTAGACAACCAACTTCACATTGTCCTTGACATGTTATTGTCATGTCAACTTTATGATATATTCTACATTTGCATTGGAGAAAAAAATTTGAAATGAAAACTAGTCATTCCGGCAACCATTTTTTCTAAACTCACAATAGGGTTGGAAATACTCTAAGGCCGTGTTTGATTGGCCTTTTTTTCCATGAAAAATATTTCCATCACAAATTTTACACCAATTGTAGTGTTTGATAGATTATATTTTCCATGGAATTATTTTCCAAAAAACTACAATTTTCCATATTTTCTTCTAAAATGGTGGAAAATGAAACTTGTCCAACCCATAGGAAAATATCATTTTCCATGGAAAAATAACTATTTCCGTTGAAAATGATGACAATTAAACACCAAACTAAATTTTCCATGGAAATTTTTTTAAATTCCATGGAATTTTTTTTCCTAGAAAAATAATTCCATGGAATTAATTTCTTTTCCACATGTTTTCCACCTTGCAATCAAACACACCCTAAGACAGAACCTGGACTTAAAGATTTGGAAAATGGGACAAATAAAGATCAAGCTCAGAATACACATTTATGCGAAGAGATTTGAGAACATGTTGCCATTTGCTCCATGTGCAGATAGGCATGGAGAGAGGCCAGACACAAAAATGAAAGGCAAACAAAACCAAGAGAAATTATTGTATGGACTGGGCTTAGTTCACCCGACCCCTCCCCAACCGTTGGATTGCCTAGGAATGTGTGCATATCCAACGGCTGGCATGGAAAAGGTGCACTGCGCCCAACACACCGAATAATTTCTCCAAAACCAAAATCCAATAAGCTGAAAGTCTGCAGGAAGAAGCAAATACAAACATGCAAGCATGCAACGAGAGTGGCTTACATAATTTATTGCATTAAGTTTATGATTCCACAAAGCACACCACAATGCTGACAACTCTGAAATGGTCAGGGATTGGTATGTTCCTTTCAGTCATGCACACATGTACTCATGAACTGTAAAAGCTCTATCAAACAAATCAATGGATCAGGAAACTTTCAATTCAACGTGCTTATGAACCCTGAAAGAGCATTCATGTGCATATTATAAAGTATTTTACATTATGTAGACATCCAAAGCTAAAGGCTCCGAGATTATTATATATCAATATACTTGGATTAAAACAGTGCACAATGTTTACTAGGACATCACACGAGGCTAGTTTTATGCAGTACTTGCCGTATATTTTCTTCATCTGGTCAGCTACTTCAAAGGGAAGCTGGGAACTTGAAACAGCCTCCAACTCATCCAATTATGATAAAACCTTCAGCGGGTTGATGTCTTCGATTTCTCCACCAGAAGGATCCTACCATTCCACTCAGTCTGGTCAATTGCACGTATCGCTGCATCAGCATTTTCATCCTTATCCAAGGATAAAAATCCAAAACCACGAGACTCCCCAGACCTGTACAATAAAGAAAGAACATAGGGGGGACTCTAAGAAAGAAGCTTTGAACATAAAACATTTATTTAAGAATAAACCACTCCATTTTCATGTACAAGGAGAAAATAATTACAAGAATTCAGAAGCTGAACCTACATTTCCTTTTGGATCACAAAGCAATTAGTACTGGTCCCCATCCAATAATCATATACTTTCGGGCCCTGTCAGGCATAGCCCTTCATACATATCTTGAATTTAGAGAGTGTAGTAGAACAAATACTTTCAAATCTTGTCAAAGGATTATCAATTAGCACTATGTACATAATAAATTGTTAACAGACCCTCTCTCCAGTTATTTCACTGGAAATAAAAAGCTGTAGATCCATCTTACAATCTGCAGAACGTTATAAATGGTTCAGACTTACAGAGCATGTGGCAGCAAAATGCTCGACTCAAACAAGGCATGCAGAACTGGTGGGGATGCAAGCCTGATTGTTGAGTGGGTTCAGGAACAAGTTGCACTTTGCACTAGATGGAAGCAGAGTTTGTTCAAAATTCAATTTGTTCCTACTGATCCAGAACTCATCAGAGAGTCCAGAAATTTCAGGCTTCAACGCCAGGATGTCGAAAAAGACCAAGGGACATAACATCATAAAGAGATGTTGTCGCGCAACTTCCAGAAAAAAACTTATGCTTTTGACTTCATTGAAAATTTCTATACGATGGTGTAATGAGCTCAAGTGGTTCATAACATAGAGAAACTAAATCTTCAAGAAGATAACATTTATTTTATGGAAATAAGAATATTAGTGGGAGGCACGATTGGTGCCACGGTAAGGCTTATTGCTTGAAGATGCAGGTTCAAGTCGGAGAAACAGCATCTCCATATGTATTGGGTTAGGCTTCCATATGTATGGAGCAGTGTAGTCAAAGGCATGCCTAAGGCACACCTTGCAACAAGGCGCACCAACTGCATCTCGCACCTCATTAGGCGGGGCACATTTCTCCAGACATGCCTCGCAACCAGGCGCCGACAAGTGAAGGCGTCCCTTCGGTATTTGCTCCTTATTTTGGCTCTATGGATCACCTCACAAAAAATGATGGTGATGGGAGTATTGGTGGTGATGATGGTGATGATTTAATAGAGTTTGATGAAGATGAATGATTATCCTATTGGTTCTATTCTTATTTTACCTTTTTTTTCCTTTTAATTTTGTTATTTCTTGTTAGAGAACACAAATTCTTGCTAGTTATGTTGACTGTTATTGCTATTATGCTAGTTCACTTGTTTACGTTTTAACATATTATTGTTGATTTTAATATGTTATTTGGTTATATTTTTTACATTACTAATTTATTTACTTATGTATTTTTATTTTTATTTTTGTGCCTAGTTTCGCTCGGACACGCGCCTTAAGTGCGCCTTGCGCCTTGGACGATATGGACCTTTTGCATCTCGAGTGCGTCTTGTGCCTTTGACTACTTGATTACCTTGGTATGGGTAAGGTTGCAAACATATTTAGCCTCCCCAGACCCTGCACAAGCAGGACCCTCGTGGCTTGGGAACTAACAATACTAGTGGAAATGAGAAATGTTAAGTTAGAAGATTGACGAGGGGAGGACAACGTGAAGGATGAGCCATACTAGAGAAGATTGGCTATGCGCCAATACAAGGCAAAGTGATCAAGAAGTAAGATGGTATTGGCCTGCAAGGTAGAAACCGAGAAAGCCCCAGGAAAGAGAGATCTAGTCATGTGATGAAGGGCTAGATAAGAGGGTCAGACACTAATAAAAATCAATCCGTCTGTCAGCAGGAGTCTTTTTCTTTCTTTACATAGAGGCTCGCGAGACCACTATGTGCCTTCAAGTGTGGAGGTGAGTAAAGTGGTCGTTTGACGACTGGCTAAAGCTCACAATTCAAGAAACCCACCAGCCATTTTAAGGATGGAATAACATATTTTTAAGTGTGCAGAAGATGACTGGCATGGCGAGCCCAAAAGGCATAATCCAAAATTAAAGGCTTGACAGAACCTAGCTGATAGTTATAAATAAGGAATATAGAAAAGAAATGTGATGGCATGTGTCACTCTTGATGAATGATCATGAAGAATCATAAAGCAGATCTAGACAGATTAGATAAAGCTTGATGTGACAACATATGTTGACTGAAGTAAGGAATGGTTGACGGAAAAGAAATCATTTTCATAATGTCGACTCCAAATAGTGGGGGTATTGATGAGTATAGCAGGAGCACTTCCACAAAGGTCAAAGGGACAATGGATAGACACGGGCTTGCAAAACCTACTGGCTAACCTTGACTTCCAACATATTAATATGAACACATGCAAAAGTTAAACAACAATATATCTAGCTGCATGAACCTGCAAATGATTAGAGATCCAAACCTAACTACCAACAAGTCAATACCTGCAGACGTTAACTAACAAGAGAACTAGTTGCATTAACCTCCAAACGATTAGAGATATCCAATATAATGAGTTGAATTATGGATAAGAAAGCCATGCACTACATCAGTAGTAACTGCTAACATAATCTGAAATTCTAAGGGCAGACATAACAGAACCTAACTCAAAGATATTGATAAATTTCCATGGTTATGGAAGATTTGAAACAGTGTTTACCAATAAGTCTCACTTGGATCCATGCATTGGACGGACAAGAGGACAAAATAACAAGCAACAAATCCAACGGAGCTGCAGATCATATAATCAATAGGCAAGCTACCAATGAAAATATTTACAGTACAAAACAGTTGTCTAATGAAAGATCAATAATATAGCTCGAATATTGATAAAAAGAAAACACGCGTCCACCTATTTTTTTTTTTTTTGAAATCCCACACACACACACACAACTGGGGGGCTCGAACCTTGCCGGCCCCTCCGGATGTCCGCTCTAATACCATTAGGCTAGAGAGCTCGGACACGCGTCCACCTATCCTAGTCCTTTTTTCTAATTAGTACCAGTAACAGCAGTAATAACAACCTTGGTGCATATGAGCCTCGTGTTGGCAGTGGAATATCTGGGATATATGATGGAAGACAATTCAATGAACTACCAGAAGGAATTTTTTTTCATTCCAAGCAGGCATATGTTTTTTTTTTCCAAAAAAGAGAACATATAAGGTCTAACTTGAAGCAGCATATCCCAAAAAAAAATGAAAGGAAAAAAAGGCTGTATACGAAATACGAGTACCATATAGTGATATACTTTTTTTGAGGTGTCCTTTCTCCAAGCCGAGCCGTGGCCCAAAGCCACCCAGCCGCCCGGGGGAGGATTCGAACCCGAGACCTATGCTCGGGTGGCCTCCCGCACTACCACTAGACTAGTGCCTTACACGTTTTATGTTTACAGAAAACATACAGTGGTTGAACGAGTGTACAAATCAAAAAGATAGAATTGCCAATATTTTGGGAAGGAAAGACCATCTCAATGATGAACCAAACATCGCAACCAAGCAAATAGAAATAACTAGGTTCTAGTCACAATAATCACTGCATGAGCAAAATGGAAACAGGATAAAACATTTGATTCTACAGAAAATGAAAAGTATGGGAGGAGTTATTTTACATGTAAATGGGAGATAAGTGTGATGGACCGATGTAGACATTCTACCGAGTGGGAGTGCCTTCTCTTTCTTTCTCAATGATCAACCAAACATCACAAACAAGCGCAAATAGAAAATAGGTTCTAGTGACAATTAATCACTTCATGAGCAAAATGGAAACAGGATAAAACATTTGATTCTACAGCAAATGACAAATATGGGAGGAGTTATATTTCATGTAAATGGAAGATAAGTGTGATAGACCGATGTAACACGATGTAGATATTCTACCGAGTGGGAAGTGTCTTCTCTTTCTTTCTTATGGTCTTTCATTGTACCATTAAGACAGCTGTCAAGTTAACTTTGCACACTCCAGTCTTGATTTTCGTATCAAAATCAAGCTAGCCTAGAAAGCAGCAGTGCATTCAGAGCTGAAACGGTCCAGTTATGGGTATTACTACCATATAATATTGACATGTATTTTCAATATAATATCACGAATAGAGCGTTGTCTACTATTATAAATATAGAATAGTATTGTGGACATTAATATGATTATACTTACATAGGTATCTGGTTATGCAAATTTGGATCCAGAAAATGAAATGGAATCTGCATCTGTATTTGGATCCAGATGCTCTGGATGTGGATTCGGATTCAGTTCCTACCGGATCCTGAAATAATATATCTGGTTGCGATCAAATTTGGATCCGGATCTGAAACGGATAATCCAGCTCCGAATTCACCCCTACTAGGAAGGGTAAGTCGTTCAAGTCAGGAATAGAGATGGAAGGTTTGTGTCAAATTGAAATTGGGTGAGTGTGAAGTAGAATGTCAAAGCAGCACAAAACCCACTGCAACCTTTACCATTAAAGCCAACACCAAGTCATGTATTTACAAGTTCACAGATTAAACAAGTTAAATGATAAGCATGTGAAATGTATCTCGACATTTATGAGAAGTCACTTTTAAGAGGTAGATATACAAACACAAAAGGGAGAGATTACCCATGGCAAGTTTCAAGACATAAGGACACTCGGCAAGATTATGAAATCCAAAGGGTTAAGTAAGGGTTAAGTAAATGAGTAAGAGAAGAAACATAGGCGTCTGGTCAACCTAAGACTACAAAATGCAGTAACTTGGGCCTGATTAAGATTACTTCAAGTAATACTCTTCTTAGTTACTCAACTATTTCAAAAGTATGAAGTTAAGAATAAATCCTGAATTGAACTAATGGAAGTAAAGGAGCTGGTTTGCATACTCGCCTTTGGAAGGTACAAGGGAAGACCTTACAATCAATTGTACCAAACCTTACAAAAGAAGGGTGACTGTGACAATGACACAAGGTTCCGGCTTATGCATAATATGAAAATGGTCAAGATACACAAGTTACACAACATCACCCCCAATTTATGAAATAGATGTTTCTTTCACTCAAAACTACATCCTCCGCGACATGAGCACCAAGCCTTGTCATCATTCCAAAAGACGACAAGGTTTGACCTTACGGTAAGTCACTAAGGCTTCCTTTGGGATTGCTGCTGCTTTTCAAAAAGGCACAAGCACAAGCAGCTTTCAACAGCAAGTGGGAGGCTACTGTCAAAAGCTGCCCCCCCCCCCCCCCCCCCCCCCAAAACAAAGACACGGCTTCTCAAAAGGTTTTTGATAAGCTGGTGTTACCAAACAGCCTTGGACCATTTTCCAAGTTAAAAAAGCATAAGCAGCTTCCAATAAGAAATCCCGAACCCAGCGTAACACTGCTCAAATCAACATCAGGATTCAGGACTGGGAAAGCCTTAAGATAGAAAAAGAATGTTCTTAAGGAAATAGCAAGTTATATTGCAAAATATATACACATCTAGTCAAACTCATAGTTACCCGGGAAAGCTACAGATGCAAAGAAACAAGGATCAAGAGAATTCCAAGAAAGCACTGTGACTCATGTCTACTACTCTCCATTATATGAAAAAGGCCAGCCCAATGATCTATTAATAGCTTATTCCTTGACTGGGAGCAGGATTGTGTACTATATGTTTCCCTTAGTTTACATATATGTTGTGTTACAAACCTATAGGCAAAAAGGGATAAAGAGTAGGGAAGTCAGTTTTGAACCCCTTCACTTTTAAATCTGTCGTTTATGGATTGTACTGAAAGGTGTGGTTCGTAGGGATGATAAGTGTAGACCTACAGAACAGCAAACGACAAGAGTGGAACCATAGGTATTATGTAACTTCTTCAGGTTCAACACAAAAATGAATATTAATTTAGTGTATTTAAATAACAATGTTAAGGTCTTTAGTTTGCAGGAATATGGTGAAGACCCAGAGTCCCTAAATCCCTAAAAGTAATCTTTGTAACCTGATGAAGTCTACTACACAACAAGACGGTAAAGACTCCCTAGAACGAGTGAGGTTGCAGACAAAGGATATGAGCATATACATGATTAATAACTGATACCATGAATAGTGAAATTACTGTAAGCAGTTCTTAGCATACCCTAGCACTGCAAATGTAGAATCCAATGGAAACAACCTTCTCAAAGTGGCTAAACGGCTTCTAAAGCATAGCAAATAAATTAGAAAACTGAATACATACTGCACGATGACATTTTTCTTTTGGAGGCTATATACAGTAAAATCAAAGATATAATAACCTGAAGTAAAAGAGAGAGGGAGAGAGTCTAAAGGGTTACAATTGAATAGCTCTGAAGTAGGCACCAAATGAGACATTGAAACAGCAAAAGATAGAACCAAAAATGTCGCATGAAGGATATAAGTACTAAGTAGTGTTCATCATCAAAGAAGACACCATTGAAACTCTGAAACAACAGTGTCCGCTCATCAAGTATGTTAAAGCAGCCCCCATAGGTATACCTAGAGTAGAACTAAAAATAGAATTATACCCTAACTACTAAAAAAAAATGAAGTAGGATCATATTCAAAAGTAACAGAAGACCCTGCTTCGGTTAATAGTAGACCCAATACTGTAGTGCCAAGTATGGACAACTTTAAAACAGTGAGTGGTTACATCTATTTACTCTCCAGTAGATCATGCAATTAGGTGACCTGATAGTAGAGCAACTAATGTCAGCTAAACTTTGGTTAGATTCTGAACATGACACTGGCACGTAGTAAACCAATTTGACTGACCTTTATGACGTCTTCAAACCAACTCATTCAGGTAGTACTTGGCATTTTTTTTTTCTCGTGATCTCCCAGGCACCGGCTGGTTACAATTAGGACGTACAAATTATGACGAGTACTTGGAGCCCCAACTGAGCTTCCAAACATATTTGCCAACAAATAAACCTTAGTCATCGGCAATAGTTTACGAGGTAGCTTCTTCTCTCTCTTGCATGGCGAGTTAGGCTCATGGTTAGGACCACAATGCCCAATGGCAATGTTCTTGCATCATATGCCCTTCGTATAGCTGGATAAGTATATAATGAGGCACCAAGTTGAACACATATGAGGTCCAATAATCGATCAATAAACAAAATTAATTCTCAGAGGCTTTCAAAAATATATCACAGAAATTGCCCAAAGACATGTTCTCGAAATAACTTCAGACAAGGAAATAGAAGTTGCCCGGACAAAATAAGAGTTAAAATGAAGCTAAGAAGAATGGCACTCCGAAACTCATGCCATGTTTGGGTTGTGGCGGACACACGTATCGACACTCCAAAGAACACTAGGGCACACCAAAATAGGTGTCAATCAGTGCCCTCGTATCTAAAACGTGTGTCGAATCTGCATCCATGTAACATAGTTACTGAAGTAATTAGGAGAACTTTAAGATAGACACGGCAATGACGCAAAAGGAATAGTGAATTCCTCAGTGTTCTTCCTACGGCTAGATCTTAATAATTCATAAATAATGACTACAATCCCAATCACAACAACCCAAATTCATTACCACAATCACAGTCAAGTTTTAGATCATGCAATTAGGTGACCTGATAGTAGAGCAACTAATGTCAGCTAAACTTTGGTTAGATTCTGAACATGACACAGGCACATAGTAAACCAATTTGACTGACCTTTATGACGTCTTCAAACCAACTCATTCAGGTAGTACTTGGCATTTTTTTTTTCTCGTGATCTCCCAGGCACCGGCTGGTTACAATTAGGATGTACAAATTATGACGAGTACTTGGAGCCCCAACTGAGCTTCCAAACATATTTGCCAACAAATAAACCTTAGTCATCGGCAATAGTTTACGAGGTAGCTTCTTCTCTCTCTTGCATGGCGAGTTAGGCTCATGGTTAGGACCACAATGCCCAATGGCAATGTTCTTGCATCATATGCCCTTCGTATAGCTGGATAAGTATATAATGAGGCACCAAGTTGAACACATATGAGGTCCAATAATCGATCAATAAACAAAATTAATTCTCAGAGGCTTTCAAAAATATATCACAGAAATTGCCCAAAGACATGTTCTCGAAATAACTTCAGACAAGGAAATAGAAGTTGCCCGGACAAAATAAGAGTTAAAATGAAGCTAAGAAGAATGGCACTCCGAAACTCATGCCATGTTTGGGTTGTGGCTGACACACGTATCGACACTCCAAAGAACACTAGGGCACACCAAAATAGGTGTCAATCAGTGCCCTCGTATCTAAAACGTGTGTCGAATCTGCATCCATGTAACATAGTTACTGAAGTAATTAGGAGAACTTTAAGATAGACACGGCAATGACGCAAAAGGAATAGTGAATTCCTCAGTGTTCTTCCTACGGCTAGATCTTAATAATTCATAAATAATGACTACAATCCCAATCACAACAACCCAAATTCATTACCACAATCACAGTCAAGTTTCCTATATGATGATGCAGTTTAGGTAACACATTTGGATCACATTCATCATATTTTCTTGGCAATAATCCCATGACCAGATATCAGGCTGTAACTTGGTGGCACGGTGCTTAGAATCCGGCTCTGCCTCTCATGGGCTTAAATAATTAAATCCTTGATTCACCTATTCGATGTTTTCAATCGAAATAGGTATGTTCAAATTCATGTTCAATTAACTGAGACTTGGTGTCACGGTGTTATAATCCGGCCCTGCCTCCCATGGGCTTAAAACAGATAATCTGAAACTTAGTGACACGGTTGTTAAAATATGGCCCTGCCTCTCATGGGCTTAAGTGAGCTAAGCCTCACACACTCAATTCGCAAGGCCTTACGAAAGAGCTTAATACTGATCAGCTTTTGTTGCTATTATGTTGCAGAGATTTCGGATATGATCCAATTGTTCTCCCCCGCACAATGCACTAACCTAGTGCTACAAGTAATTCTTATTCTATTATCTTGTATTAGCTCTGCTCTGTATCTCATTTCAATTCTCAATATGCAAGAACATGAGGATTCAAGTAGATACTTTGTTTTAGATTCCAGGATTCAGGTACGTATCTTATCACAAATCCTATGCTTCAAGCATGAATCGAATTCAAGTATATCATCTTATTCTCGAATATCGAGATAACACGAGAATACAAATTCAGGTAATAATTCTTTCCAGTTGACACAGAGCAGAAATACTTGAAACTTTGAATTTTGTTTCGCTTGCGTGACCTGTGTCAGTGGCCTACGCAATATAAGTTCTAAAGGAAATCGACCACTATAATTTAAATTAATCACAAGTCCGTCTCTATGAAAACTAACTCAAAATTCCTTGAAATTGGGTTTAGTATATATAACCAATTTCATATTTCAAAATGGTATCTCTGGGAATTCTTGAAAATTTTGGTACAGTCTCCTTTGTACTCTGGACTCCGGAAATTTTCACAGTTTATAAAAGACCCGGAGCAACCCTCCGTAGAATTTCCTGGGTATGTCGACCCCTTCGGTGGAACAACTCAACACCGGTAATCACACGCAAGTGTGTATATATATATACACAAAATCAATAATAACTAGCAAGAGTTCTTACCAAACCTATATATATATATATATATATATATACACACACACACACACACACACACACATTAGCAATTTAACTATTGCCCCCAAATCAGTTATACAAAAATAAGAGCTAACAATTATTTGTTAGTAATGCACAATTTCAAATAGAAATCAAAATTCATAACACAGCAAGATTTTCTTAGCTAATCAAGATAATCCTTGTAATCAAAACAAATACTCTAATATTGGGAGTGTAGGTCGTCCTCTATTTCTGGCACTCTGGGGCACAGTTCCTAGATTAATATACAAAATCATATCATTTACATAACTAAATTTTAAAATGTATAAGCTGAATTTATTTCGGATCTGGTTCCTATATTCTAATTTAACTAACTTTCGAACCGTTACGGTTCCAAACTTAACTATGGACATATAGCCTATTGGACCAAAATTCCTTTCTTGTAATTGCCAATTGAACCTCGCCAATATTGTTAAATGCCTATAACCATATTTCTTAGATACTTGTTGGTCGAAATCACTATTTCAACCAATACGATCAATTTTTAATATTCCAAAACCAATCTAGAAATAGCCTAAAGTTTTTCCTTATTTGGTAGTCTATGTTTCTCATTCTCAAAGTAATTTATTAGCTCATAAATTATAAATTCTAAGAATAAGGAATATGATTTTGAATTCAAAGATCATACATGGTTATGGGTTGAAATCGAATAGCTTCTGAACATTTTATTTGATTACATAAAATTTCAAGAATCTTGAAGATATCAAGTATCTTCAAATTGTCTTTATTTCTGTGAGGCTTTTGATAAACATGTTTCATAATATTTCATTTGATATTTAATAGATTACTGCTCCATCTCTGTAAGGTGGGTAGAATATCTTGTTTTTCTCTAATAATTGTTTTGAAAATCTTATCTTTAAAATTTTAAATTTCGAGGACAATTTTTGTAAGGTGAGTAGGGTGTAATAGTCGTATTCTAAAATACGGTATGGTGATTATATATATATATATATATATATATATATATATATATATATATATATATATAATTTTCAATAATTATCCAATTACAATTATTCTCCATACTAATTTAAAAAAAATTTGTTAATAATGGTTATTAATTGTATTCAACTATTTACTTTTTATTTACAAATAGGACCCTAGGAAAATTTTGTACTTTTAAATTGTTTAGTCACCTCATACATCTGTGTCATCATGTATGAGTTTAATTAGTATGGTGATCATATATATATACATATTTATTTAATTTTCAATAATTATCCAATTACAATTATTCTCCATACTAATTTTAAAAAAAAAATTGTTACTAATGGTTATTAATTGTATTCAACTATTTACTTTTTATTTACAAATAGGACCCTAGGAAAATTTTGTACTTTTAAATTGTTTAGTCACCTCATACATCTATGTGTCATCATGTATGAGTTTAATTAGTATGTTTGGAGAAAAAAAATATATAATAGAGAGAGAGAGCAGGCCCCTTCCAACCGACCTCCCTCTCTCCCTCACCCTTCCTCATGAGTCAGCACAACAGCAACTATGTTGGCCCCTTCTCCTTCCTTCTCCAAAATTCTCACGCATACATGTCACCTTCTCCTTCTTTACCAATTTGCAACATCTCCCTCCATTATTCTATATCAACCTATTTTAACCCCTTATCTCTCCAGCCATCACCTCTAACCATCATCTTCATTTTTCTCATCTTCATCATCCTCCTTTCCTTCCATCTAAACGCCAACGCCAACACCACTCCTCCTTCCTCATGCCGCACCCGTACCCGCGTCCGCGTCCATCGGCGCCGCCTCCAATGGCTGCCGCCGTCGGCCAGTCGGCCGACCAGACCCCCTCCACCGCCGGCACCTCCGACCGCAACCTCCATCACCATCATCATCATCTTCATCTCCATCTTCACCACTATTATCAAAACCTAAACCCTAACCCCATTTTTTCTTCTAAAAAGAAAAATTGAAGAAGAAGAAGAAGATGGAGTAAAGAAGAAGAAGTTGGAGAAGAAGAAACTCTATTCCCCAAATTTCAAATTACATCCCCAAGGCAAGCCCTCATTTCCTCTTCCAAATTTCATTTCACGTTTTTAGATCTAGAATTTTGTATCTATATAAATAATTAGGGATTTAAATTTGAATTTATGAATTGAAATATTGATACTCATATGTGTAGTTGTATTGTACGGACACGAGGACTAGGACACGGTTTGACATCTAGACACAATCGGATTTGTAATTGTGGAATGGTTAATATTTGCTTATACAATTTGCAAATGGTTGAATGCATAAGAGTTTAATTACTTATGGAAGCATATATATATATATATATATTTTTTTTTTTATGGAAGCATATATATATATATATATATATATATATATATATATATATATATATATATATATATATATATATATATAACCATGAATTAAAATACATATATGTCAGTATATATTTAGGCCAAAAATCATGTTAGAACCAATAGGTACTTGTCATGACCATATCATTTTAAGGTAATGGACATCTTGTTGTTAACTTTTTACACCCTAAACATTCAAGAAGCCCAGAGATAATCCAGATCCAATAAAATGCATTTTAACAACTATGCACAAATGGAATTTACAAACTTAAATCACCTCAATATAATCAGATAGTAGTCAAGTACAGACGCTTTCATCAAATAATCACCAATTGTTTGAATTTGTTGTTCGCTAAAACCTAAAGGCTAAAACTAATAAAGATGAATGAAGTGATTCTCATTTCTATCATCTCAAATCTATTCAATGTAAATCAAAGTGTCAGTTAGGTTAGTCATATTGGTGAGTTATGTTAGTCATATCGGAGATATACATACACCATAGTTTGTTTCCAGATATTGCAAATTAACAGAACTCAGATTAGTCATACTATTAAAACAAATTATCAATCATAATCCACTACTAATTTTTCAATCATATTTCTGATGCTCATATTATCCCCAACACCACTAAATCTGCAGTTTGGAAAAAAGCTACATAGCAGTAATTCCTCGCAATCAGTTCTTGCAAATATTGCCATGAAATTTGAGAACTGTAAGCAAGTAAATAAGAATTAGATAACTACTTGTTAGTTCTCAAATACAGAATAGGTTAAGATGGACAATGAACTCAATATATTGAAGGCTCAGGATAATATGAAAGAACTAGTAGCACATGGGCCAGTCAATAACCAAAATAAAGTCTTGACATGTCCCAAGCATATAATAATAAGAATACTTAGAAGCTAATTCATTATTACTTGAAACTCTTATTATAAGCAACTAAATTTTATAAGAGACGGATTCACCTTCTATCCCGAACTATGCGAACATCTGTCACACGGCCAAAACGCGAGAACTTTTTTTCAAGATCTCTCTCAGTAGTAGCATAGCTAAACCCTGCAACAAATAAATTATTTCCAGGCTTGCCCAATCCATTGTTGCGGTTAGCAGGTGGTGACCAAGGCCTCCTTGGAGAACGGCGACGAGAATAACTTGGTGGGGGAGACCTACGCCTTGGAGAATGCCTTCTCCTAGTACACAAAAGACATGAGAGAAGGAAATTATATAACAAAAGAAGATCCCAAAAAGGCCACCCAGAAGAAATGTAGAAAACATAGGAAATGACGGATATCCCCCCTTACAACTCACAACCCATTTTCCAGTTCATAATCTAGATCCGCAAATAACAATCAATAGGCTACCCTTTTGAACCACAATAAGATGAAACATTGAAATGATAAAGTCCCAATTCACCGGCAGTAACAAGAAGAAGAAAATTCCCATGTTTGCTTTCCCAAATGAGCAAGAAGTTCTACGAATAGTCACCCCAATATGATAGTCGTTACTAAAACAAAAATACCTAATTTCCAGAAAGCGTGGAATCCTAAGTCCAAAACAATGAGAGAAGAAAATAAACTCAGCAAATCATATAAATATATATTAAAAAATCACCTTGGGGATCTTCGAGAACGGTCTCTTGCAAAGGGAGACCTTGATCGAGATCTACGACACACATCTCTTCTGTTTCCAGGAGAATCCCTCCTCCGCACAGGTGATCGCGATGTTGTCCTACCCCTCCTTCGGGGAGAATCTCTCCTTCTAGGTGACGCAGATACACGTCTCCTTGGAGAATTATCCCTGTGGCATGAGTCTCGATGTGTAGTCTTCCCTGACGGAGATTTCTGTCTTGGAGGAGAAGAACGATCACGTGAGGAAGCTCTCTTCTGAATCACATCATGCTTTTCAGGAGAAGGAGAACGTTTCTTTCTAGATGGACTTGGAGAAGGTTCCAGTTTCTTGTCACGGTACGTAGGAGATGGGAGTTCCTTTTGCCTTGAAGATGGATGAATCGGGGAAGATGGTTGGGAGTGGGGAGACCGTTCTGCAGAAATAGAAAATTGTCTCTCAGGAGATGGTGAAGCATTTTGATCTCTCTGAGGAGAGTGCAGGCTAGAATTTTCCCATACCATCCCTCCATTTTCTGAAGCCACCACTGAAGGGTAATCATTATCCTTCATTTCATTGTGAGAATTCGAGTTCGTACCATCCATTTCTACATCAATTTCAGCCTTTTCACTATGAAAATTTGCTGAGGTGCTATCAAGACCTCCATTAGCTGTCTCGTCTAAAGTAGGAGATCCTCCATTATAGTGGTTAGAAGGCTGACCATCTATTGCCTCATAAAACTTGTTATTGTCGCCTGCCATAAGAGTATCATGAGGTAATGAATAAGAATATTCAGTTTGAAATTCACCAGGAAGAGAAACATGGTCAGCACCTTCCATCTCTTCTTTCAAATTATTGCTCTGATAGTCCCTGGCAGGTATCTCCTCCAGTCCCTCAGAACTATAATCAGAAATTCTCCTCCCACCATTGTGGTTCAGATCAGAACCAAATGGCAAGGAAGAATCTTCACAATTCTTTGCAGGAGATGACAACTGCATTAGATTAGATCTTGTGGTCAGAGATTGTGGTGCATCATTATCAGCACCAGAGTGCTGCTTAAGTGACAGAGGGTATTCCTCATTCAAGTAAACTTGCATTCCCTCATTTAGTACATCACTTCCATGTGTAGAACTAAAATCCCTCTGCTCATCCTTGTCCTCAAATGAGTCTAGGTCTTGTTTTTCTACAATAGGAGTCCCATCATCTTCCTTGACTCCTTCCGTACTTCTGTCTGGTGAATCCATATACCTCCTATGAGAAAAACCAAACGAAAATGAATAAAGGCACAAATTAATTTATCACATTTAAGGATATATGCCACAGCATACTCTATAAGCCAAGAGCTGAAAAATACAAGTCAAGAAACAGAAAACCTCTAGTTTCATTTAATTTACAGTATATGTCATCAGTAAGTTTGAAAGAAAGCCAGAAGTCAAATTACCTAACACCTACCAGGTAATTCTTTCCAAAACATTTACCAAGAGATCTACAGCATTCAGCTAAATCATAAACTATTTATTGAGATATAACTTGAGGACTACAGATGAGTACAGAACTTACTTAAATATAAATTGTTATCACATTTCAAGAATCTGACTATAAGTGCTCCCTGTAGACCAACCACAACAACAAGGACACAACATTTACAAATATGAAAGAGATGGCCCTAATAGAGAATGGAAGAAAAATATTTATGTAGCTGACTCTCATAACTGACAATCCCTTTTTTTTTAAATAAAAATAAAATTATATTTATTGATTTAATTTTGTCAACATGATCCAGAAGAAAATGAGGTGCCCAATGTTCTCATGGCACAAGGTGCAAGGTACACCCAGCACTCGAGGCACAATGCACATGGCATGGCGCACGCCTCACTGAAGTGGAGCGCAGGTTTTTTAATTTTATTTTAAAAACTCTTTAAAATACAATGAAATTTATAAGGACATCTTAAACAATAATTTATTGCAACAACAACCAATCCCATCCTCTTCTTCCACTCGCCTGTGTTAAGGGCCATCTCCAATGTAATGCTAACAAAATCCGTATCTTTCTTTTAACACTGCAAGTCATATTCATTTGGACCTACCTCTAGCCCTAGCGGCTCAATTAAGATTCTTGATTTAAGCCAATGTAATAGGGAACGGTTAACTATCTACTCCAATAGTTCGCACAATTGTAGTAAGTATATTATATATATCCTTAATAATCTCAGTGTAACTACTAGAAGAAAAAAAAATCTTTTTCAAGATCCACCAAATTATCTCGATCATAAGTTTTCTCTAAATCAATAAAATCGTATCTAAATCTCTTTTTTTCCTCCAAAATCTTTTAATTAATCTTCTTACTAAGTAAATGGCTTCCATAGTAGATCTCTCCGCCACAAAATCAAATTATCAAATATTTCTTTTCTTAATTGTTGCTTAATCACTATCTTGTAGTTTTACCGTTGACCGTATGACTCATAAGCTTAATTCCTCCTAATGACATTACAACTTTGTATAACTTCCTTATTTTTATATATAAGTGTTATAATATTATTTCTCCATTCATCTGGCATCTTCTTAGTCCTTAGAATTTTGTTGAATAAATCAATAAGCCACATCAATCATTTCTTTCCTAAACATTTTCAAACCTCAATAGGAATAGCATCATGTTCTATTATTGTAGAAAATTTAAAAGAAAATTGGAAGGAAAAAAAATTAGACTTCGGCAAGAGCAGTTTATATCCAAAGGATGACCAATAGCAACTCTCGAGGTGAAGGATTTGATCTGGAAAGAGTTGGAACAACAACAGGAAAGCCTTCATACCACATTTTTTAGGTTGGTTGTTCAAGTCATTTTCTTCCATTCAGCTTTGTTAAGGGTCATGTATTCTGTAATACTAACAAAAAAGTATACCCTTCTTTACAAGTTCAACCATATAGATTCCTCTCTTAGTCTTGTCTTGCATCACAATCACCCTATTTGGACAATGAATAGCAATGTAATTTGTCCCTAGCAATACTAGATAGAGAAGAAAAAGCTGGCCTCAAAGTACAATCTTCGGCCATAGATCAGTCCAAACCTAACTATTGAATAGCTTGTTTAACCCATTAGTAACAAGTCCATCTAGATTCTAGTCATCAAACATTCCCCTCTTGAGCCAAATTCTACACTTAGTCGAACATTTCCCCTCCAAGTTTTCCCCCAAAAGAAGGATCTTGTAATTATATCAATTCCGTTAGATATCCAATCAGGCATATAAAAGGAAAGCATAAAATACGAACAATGAAAAAAAAACATGATTAACAAGAAATTCTACTTCCAATTAGCTAGCCCCTTCTCCACTTTATCAATCACAGGCTGCCGACTCTGATTTAGTATACATGGTTTACACTATCAACCAATACCAATATGTATCGGCTTTATCGATTTTGTAATGTCCCAATCCGCCGATAACTGCCGATACCGACATTGGGCTCTCTTTCCCGATCAAATTCAGCAAAGAAAAAAAAATAGAAGTTAAAGATAGAAGTATAAGAAACGTCAACACATTGATTATGTAACATATTACAGGCTACAACACACGGTAGGATCCCTTATCGGCAAAAGCACACTGTAAACACACCATTTTGTTGAAGTTGTATTTAATATTTATAATTCACAGCATCATACATCTTAATATTGCTCCATCCAAACTATCTATTGATAGTGTATTGTTGCCTAGGAGCAAGTATTTGTCTAGAAGCAAGTGCATTAACTCTACTACTGTGGGTGAAATTTATCAACGTAGTAGAGTTAATTTTGAATATTAGTTCATTCAAAATTAATGAGAAACAAAAAAAAACATGTCATAGATGTCACCGACATTTTACGACATATCGGCCAATGTGTCATTTTCCTTGACATGTATCGGCACCACATACCGATTATATTGTTTGGAAGAATATCGGCTTATATATCGAATTAATACTGATATATCGACCAGAAAAATAACCCAATATTGTCGTTGTATTTAAAAATTGGGTTTTGGATTTCAGTTCTTGTTAACTTTAAAGTTAGCGGATCCCAACCCCTTGATCACAATGTAGAGTTGTTTGTAGAGTAACATGTCGAGGAATTTCGAATTTTATTTTCTAATTAGTCTAATTAGAAACAAGGCTAGGAGTGTAAGGGAATACACAGGTTAGTCATATTATGTTTATACTTATCATAATTAGACAAATTAATTCATACAAGATTTCAATGTTACTATTTTTTTTGGAATTAAATTGTTATCGTGTTATGTTTGTGGTTAGTTAGCGTTGGGGCTTTTTGAAATTGTAGTATACTTATAAATTAGAGTTAGATAGAACATTTTGTATATATAATACGTAATGTACTATATATTAATTGATACAACATTTTAAAATGTCTCTGACATTTGACATCTCAAAACCCAAACCGACATGATTCCGACATCCGACATCCAACATCCTGCCATACATAATGCCCAAGTGTATCAAATATTTTTCTAGTTCTTTAGCTTTTTTTATTATTTTTTTGCTTCTGGAAACAAAGAACTCCTAAACTATGATCCTTCTGAAAGTGCCAATATTGATACTCATAAAAAGGGTACAAAACCAATTTCCATAGTGATATTGCAAACCTTGTTGAGTAAGTTCAGTGGCTTCCAAAGTCAAGAAACTTAATTTCCAAGTTTAGCCACTTACGAATCATAATTTAAATCTGAATGACCTAACCAATCGTACAGTGTAATTTCAACTCTTCTTTCCTTAATCAATCCTTGGTTTCAAAGGCAAACATCTTATTTTCCAAATGTATATTACTTATGAATCATGATTTAGAACTAAGGTCAAGTTCAACTATCGAAAGAAACACTCCAGCTACTTCCAATTACAACATTGAAATTAGACTCATCGACAACATATTAAAGATTATTTATTTTCTGCTGACAGCAAGTATAACACTTCACTGTTTTCAACCATTGCCACAATTTGTGCCCTTTCATCTATATCTATATTTTGGATAAAAGCCAATTTTGTGTTTACTCCTAAGTGGACACATGACTTGTGGCATTCCCTTGAGAATTATAAATTTATACATTCCCTTGAGAATTATAAATTTATATAACAAGGAAATGGGACAAAAATCCAGTGTTCTAAAAATCGCTATGCGGACTCGGTGCGGCGGAGGTCCGCCTAGCGCCTAGCCCGCCTAGGCGGCCGCCTAGAATTTTTTTTTTTTTGAAATTTTTGAAATTTTGAAATTTGAAATTTCAATGTTCTAAAATCCAAATACTATCTTAAAACCCAAACAAATATCCAAAATACAACTAAGAATAAACAAAATCAAAAAAAATCAAAAAACACGCCGCCTAGGCCCGCCTAGCTGCCTAGCCCACCGCCTAGGGGGTTTTCGGTGCGGTGGGCGGGCGCCTAGGCCGATTTTTAGAACACTGCAAAAATCTTATCAATCTCCATATACATTCATTTATTTCCGCATTTGCAAAATATTAAGGGTCTGCTACTGCTTGGATTGAGGGTTAAGAGAGTTAAGTGAGGGGAAGTTAAGTGGGGAAAAATAAAAACCATGCTTAGTATGTTTGGTTTGAGGGTGGGGGTTTAGGAGGAGGGGGGGTTATAAAAGGCTAAGTGGGGGTTTATTTAACCCTCTTTTGTCTATTTTTCAACCCCCAAATCGGAGGGTTAATGAGAGGGATTGAGAGGTTTTATTTAAGAAGTCATAAATATCCCTTATTTGTCCTATAAAATGTCATGACTTTTTTTCCCATTTTTTCTTACTTTCAACATGTTGCTCCATAGTTTCCTCATTTGTGAAGATATTTTGACAAATTCTAATTAAAATTCCAATCATTTAATTTTATGACATGTAATAGGGGTGGTAACTATTATATTTTTATTAATCCTCTCATCACTCAAAATCTCCAATCCAAACAAGAGTTATTAAACGCACCCCACTTAACTCTCCCTCCAATCCATGCAAGGTTATATGTATTGACTCTACTCCCTCTCACTTAACTTCCCTTCACATAACCCCACTTAACTCTGTTTTTTCCCTCAGTCCAAGCAGACCCTAAGAATCATATTCAACAGCAAAATTGAACCCTTAAATCTTTCCAGGGCAAAGATCATAGGTTTTTACACTAACCACATCATCTACAAAACCAAATATATCACATTTCCTCCAAGATGACAATAGTTTCAAAGACTAATATTGTGCTGCCATCAATGCCCCAATCCGACAAAAAAACATTATCCCAAATCCTCTAATTTCATGTTAAACGACTCACCTACGAAAACCCTAATCACAGATTTACCAAACATGTCATCAAAACGCCTCCTTTTCAACCCTAAGCAAACCAATAAGAATCCTACCCATCCAAGCCCTAATCAATGTGCCACATCAAAACCCCGATCCAAGGAAAACCAGCATTCTAAGTCCTCCAAAATTTCATGTGAGGCAACTCAAAGATGAAAACCCTAATCCCATCTTTGCAAAAACCACCAAATCTAAAAAGTAAAACACCTCCTTTCCCACCCTAACCAATAAGAATCGCCACAAAATTCCCAAATTGACGACATAGATTGAACCTGAAACCCACAACTTCCGCAATCAAATTAATCGGTTCGATCTACCAATTCCTGAACCCAACAATCGGGAAAAAATCACCAAAATTACAGAAAATGGGACAACACAATTGATCGATTGAGAAATTGGGAAAATAAAACTCCAAATTCTCACAAAGCACGACTCAAATATGTAAATTCCATCCCAGTTTCGCCAAAATCACCAAACCCACCATCAAAACACCTCCTTTCCCATCCTAACCAAAAGGAATCACTAAAAAATCCCAATCAAAACAACATAATTTGAACCTAAATCTCCAAATTTCGCACAATTAGATACCTACATCCCATCTACCGAGCTCCATGACAAAAAATCGGAAAAATGGCCAAAAAATTGCAGAAAAACGAAAGAGAGAGAGAGAAAAACGAAAGAGAGAGAGAGAGAGAGAGAGTCAACATTAACATATGGGCATAGAGCGTTCGAGAAATCGAGGGAAAATTGGTACCTTTCGATTGGAGAATGGGAGGAGTGAAGAGACGCTTCTTCAGAAGGGTTTCGAGTTTAGTTTCCGAGAGCACGCCATTTTTACATGAATTTGGGGTGGGGTGTGGTCACCTCCCAGTGTCTAACGCATGTGCGCGTGGTATTGTTTTATCAGTGACACGTTGGCTATCTGTAGTGGGTGGGCAGGCGAGGTGGTGAGAGGATCCGGGAACCATACTTTTTAGGCAATTTATAAAGACTTTTTATATGGGCACATCTAATTGTTATCAAGGCTAGCCTATTTTTTTGGTTTAACTACAAATTTGTCATTGGAAAAAGTTATCATGGCTATCCCACTTTGTAGGACTGCTCCATGGAGAACTCCTCGACGAGGTAGCCGTCGGCGCACCAGAGGTCGTCGAGGGCGGCGAGGGGGGCCTCCCCCGGGACGGGGGGCGGGTGGAGCGGATCTTGGCGGCGGACATGACGGAGGAGAGGGGGGAGGGGAGGTTGAGGAGGGCGGAGTAGCGGATGCGGGCGGCGGGGGTGTCCTGGCAGGGGAAGACGGAGCGGGCGTGGATGGCCTGGCACTGGGTGAAGATGAAGGGGTGGGCTTTGGAGCCGGTCTGCGGGGGGGAGAGCCCAACTTTAGTTTCGGACTGCCCAACTCTCTGGCAGTCCAGACTGAATGTTGGACTGCCAGAAGAATGGGCAGTCCAAGTCACAGCATGTGTAACTTTGGACTGCCCATTCTTCTGGCAGTCCGGTTTTTATGTTGGACTGCCAGAAGAATGGGCAGTCCAAAGTTACACATGTTGTGACTTGGACTGCCCATTCTTCTGGCAGTCCAGTTCAGATGGGTTTGGGGGGAGGAGGAAAATTTGGGACAACCCCAATCCAAATATTGGGCTAGCCTTTTTCAAAAGAAAAAAAATTGGGCTAGCCACAATCCGGGCTAGCCTTGATAAGGTTTGGTTGTGCCCATATAAAAAGCCTTTATAAAGGCATCCCCAAAGTTACTTGGGGCTAGTCCTTACTTGGGGGCAGACCAAGAAGGTGGGGACAGTCCAAAAATTATTTGGGACTAGCCCACCCCCAAAGAATTAGAATTTTCAGAGGCGGCGGGGATAAGGCGGCGACGACGAGGACGATGGAGTTCCTGCAGCGACGGCGATGGCGATGGCGAGGGTGGGGGCAAGGCGGCAACGACGAGGACGGGAGAGTTTCCAGAGGCGGCGATGGAGGTGGAGGGCGATGGAGGTCGAGGAGGAGGAGGTGGAGGTTGAGGAGGAGGAGGTGGAGGGCGACGACGAGGGGGAGGGCGGAAGAGAGAGGGAGGCATCCGAATGGTTGGGGGATGGCTCACGGCTGCACTGCTGCTCCTCCTCCTCCTCCCCCTCCTCCTCGTCGTCGTGGGACTTCTGCCGAGTGCAAGTGGTCCTCGGATGGGAGGGGTCTGTCACGACCCGCACCCAGATATACTGGTACAAATACGTGGGCCATGCCCAGCCTACGCCGCAGTATCGACGGTAGAGCGCTGCCAAGTACCCGATACTAACTACAACATCTAAAAGATCCATAACTATAAAGGTACTCATATCACATCACAAAAGCTAAGGAAGATAAGACAAGAAATAATAACAATATCACTAGAAGAACTAGAATCTACAAGGATCATATGAGACAAGAAATGAAACAGGGGAAAAATAATAGCAAAACTAAATAACTACCAGGCCTAGCACTCATGGGAGATAACTCACGGTGAAAGAATATCGAGATCCGCCTCAGCTAGCAACATCATGTAGTCCAATAATGAGGGCATAACAACTCCTAAAAATATTGTCAACGTATCCAGTCAGGATGAGAACGAGTACATAAACAAATAGCAGTTCCATATGAATTGACAAATTCTATAAGAGACAATTATAATGAAATACAAGATGATATATCAAGACTGTATGTAAAACATGATATATAAAGTGGAAATCATGTCAGGGTGTAACGTACAGGAAAGTAGAACAGTACAAGAATATCTGATGTATAATGTAAACATAAATAGTGCCTTGAGATATTATAGAATTATGTGATCGGCTTGGGTCAAGATCAGGCTATTCCATTTGGCCCAGCTATCACAGAAAAATCTCAAGAAGGGTCAAGCCGGCCAACATGGAAAGCGAGCACAAGAAATACAAGATCTCGCCACACCCTACGTACAGTGAGGGTGACACAAGCACAAGAATAGTGACATGGAGGGTATTGATCACATAACCTATAATAACTCTCCATCCCCGAATAGTATAATGGATCCGGACATGTCACGTCATGATGCGGGATTCTCTAAGAGGGTAGCAAATTCCCTTAAAAATCGGCATCTATACAAGTACAAGAAAACAAGATCGAACTATGTACCAATATACCATGGTAACCCAGGAATGACATTTCATGACAGGATCCGACGTATACTAGTCCGTGTACCATCGTATCGGGAATCAAGTAAAATACTACAACTGAATCGGATATAATAGATATCAAGACAATGAAAACTATCAGAGAATGTACTCGCCTGCTGTCCTGAGCAATAAGTGAGGGTTGATGCCTGAACCGATACAAGGACCTAAAGATAAAATATGCAAGAGCTAATCAGGGTTTAAAAGACATGATATGAAATCTAGGTCAAATTAAGACAAACTGGGTCAAATGTTAACTTACAGTTGACTTCTGGTCAACTGGTCAACCCTAGTCAACTCCTAGTCCACTCTAGGTTAAACTAGGTCAAAGCTAGTCTCTATAATCATCCACATAGATAACTGGTCAATTTCAGTGATATGAAATCACTGGAATCGACGGATCTCAATTTACGAACCAAAAATGGAAGGATTATAACAAATGGTGATAGTTAGGAGAAAAGTCTACAGATGTTGTCGGATGATGAAACAAACATCACCAACGTGTCCAGAATGGTCAAAATAGCTAGAATAGCCTACCAAAAAGTCCAGTTTGGACATAAGGACAAAAAGGTAATTTTGGGTTAAAATGATGTCCGATATCGGACTCACTTTGCACCGAAAAATGTGTCAGGATACAAGTGCTCAAACCTAGCAAAATATATGTCTATAAATCTAGAATGACGATACGAACTCAACGGTATATCCGGAAGTGGATTCCGATGATCCGATCTCAAAATGGTCCGTTGACCAGGATAGTAGAATTCCGGTTTGCACGAAAATGCGTTCCGGAGCCAATATCCACAAAACTCAACAAATTATATGTCAACGAGTCTAGAATGACGATACAAACTCAACAGTATATCCAGAATTGGATTCCGATGAGTCGATCTCAAAAATGGCCCGTTGACTCGGATATTGGAATCCAATTTGCACGAAAATGCGTGGCGGAGCCAATGTCCACAAAACTCAACAAATTATTGATGGAACTGGAGATTCCCAGGACCCTTCCTTTGGTGTGCGTATTGATCGATAGAAAGTTAAACAGATCTAATACGTGTTCTAACCCTTCATATGCGGAAACTAGGGTTCACGAATTATACCTGTGGCGGAAAGGAGACAAGTAATTCCTGGCAATCTCGAGCGGACGACCCCAAGATCTTCTGCACGTATTCCTTCCTCGAGTTGGACGTCGTGTGGGCGACGATCTTCCAACCTTTTCTTCTCCTTGGCAGCCCTCTCTTTCTCTCCTTACGTGAATCACGAATTTAGAGAAAGTTTCATATTTCTGATCGGTAATCTGGCGGCCAGAGAATAGAGGATATATATAGGCTACGGCAGGGACCATGAGGAGAAATTAGGGTTAGGCCTCCTAACGGATCTGGATATTCCGTGTTCAGTCCGAACACACAATTCAGGCCCATTAACAATAGCTCGGTCCACTAATGAGCTATTGTTGCACTACCTCCCTAATCCCAAATTATGTTTATGGGCTCCTTTTATTATATGCTCGTTTGGCTCCCCTTGTTAAGATATCGTATGTCCGTCGATCAAATTAAGTTACTGACAACTATATTGATTCGACATCTTTTATCCTTAAGTAGTACCGCTCAACTTTATTTGTCATGTCGGATATAATCCACCTGCAGGGTTTACATGACAATCCTTATGAGCTCCTTAAGGGGACATCATCAACCCGATGTATCGGGACATGGATTCCATTTATAATCAACAGCTCATCATACATACAATGTTATTACCCAATTCATAGAGGTTGTTGATCCATAATGAATCTCACTCTTTTATGAGTCAAAATAATGCACACTGCATATACATGTCCGTTATTATATCCGGGTTAAGAGCACAAGCATCCATAATAACAGAGGTGTTTGTTCTCTTATGTAGTCAGTACAAAGAGAACAACCTCAAGTGGTCATGTTCAATACACACAAAGTGCACTAGTGTAAACCTATAGTCAAGATAGACTAATACCATATTACACTACAACCTTTCCAATAGATTGTCCAAGTCTATCTAGGTTGTGAACTATTTATATACTCCATAGGGAACTGATAATATAATCTTCTGTGTGACACCACACACCATATTATCTACAATATAGAATATCAGACATTTGCATTAACACTTGCAACAAATACAATATGCAAACATTTGCCCATATGATTCTCATTCAAAATTTAAGGAAATAAGGTTACTAAAAAAGTGATGCTTTTAGTATATAACCCTAACAATCTCCCACTTATACTCAAAGCATTGCTTTTCAGTATACTGTTACAAATCTCCCACTTATACTTAAAGCCATGCTGCTACACATCTGACTTCCATTCCCTCAACATGACTATCAAAAGCCTTAGCTGGTAAGCTCTTTGTAAAGGGATCAGCTAGGTTGTCGGCTGATGCTATCTTGATCACAACAACTTTTCCTTTCTTTACGAAATCTCGTATCAGGTGGTACTTGCGCTCAATGTGTTTGCCAGTCTTATGGGCTCGTGGTTCCTTCGAGTTTGCAACTGCACCACTATTATCACAATAAAGTGTAATAGACTTAGGCAAACTAGGTACCACATCCAAGTCCAACAGAAAGTTTCTGAGCCAAACCGCTTCTTTGGCTGCCTCAGAGGCTGCCACGTACTCGGCTTCCATGGTGGAATCAGCAATACATTTTTGCTTGATACTCCTCCACACAATGGCTCCACCTCCCAAAGTAAACACATAACCTGAGGTAGATTTCCTGGAATCCCTATCTGACTGAAAATCTGAGTCTGTATACCCCAAGGGAACTAAACTATCTGCCTGGTAAACTAGCATATACTTTTTAGTCCTTTTCAGGTACTTCAAAATATGCTTTACGGCAGTCCAGTGCTCTTGTCCTGGGTTAGACTGTTATCTGCTGACCATGCCTACGGCAAAGCAGATGTCTGGTCTCGTACATAGCATTGCATACATTAAGCTTCCTACTGCTGAAGCATAAGGAACTGCCTTCATGTTCTCTATCTCTTTAGGTGTCCTCGGACACTGCTCATTTGATAGGGCAATTCCATGTCTAAAAGGTAAGAAACCTTTCTTAGAATTTTGCATACTAAAATGAGTTAGTACAGTATCGATATAGGAAGCTTGGGATAAGCCCAACATCCTTTTCTTGCGATCTCATAGAACTTTGATCCCAAGGATGTGACCTACTTCTCCCAAGTCCTTCATATCAAACTGTTTGGATAACCATACCCTTACATCAGATAACACCTTCACATTATTTCCAATGAGCAAGATGTCATCCACGTAAAGTACTAGGAACACCACCACGTTTCCGTCATATTTTCTATATACACATGATTCATCCTGACATTAATCAAATCCATAGAATTTTATCACCTGATCAAAATATATGTTCCAAGATTTGGAAGCTTGCTTAAGTCCATAAATGGACTTCTTGAGCTTACAAACAAGATGCTCCTGGCCCTTTTCAATGAACCTGTCTGGTTGCTTCATATAGATGTCTTCCTCAAGACTTCCATTAAGGAAAGCTGTCTTGACATCCATTTGCCAAATCTCATAATCGAGATGAGCTGTAATAGATAAAAGAATCCGGATAGACTTAAGCATGGCTACAGGAGAAAAGGTTTCCTCATAATCGATACCCTCTCTTTGAGTAAAACCTTTTGCTACAAGCCGAGCTTTAAAGGTTTCAACCTTACCGTCTGATCCTCTTTTTCTCTTATAGACCCACTTGCATCTAATGGCTTTTACACCAACGGGTGGTTCTACAAGCTCCCAGACCTGATTAGAATCCATAGATTCTATTTCAGATATCATTGCTTTTTGCCAAGACTCTGCATCTTTATCTTGGAGTGCTTCATTGTAGGTACAGGGATCTTAATCTTGTTCCTCAGGGACGAAGTCTGACGACTCTCCCAAGAACATATATCTATCAGGTTGTATCACAACCCTCCCACTACGACGAGGCACTATTGGTTGTGGTGTAACATTTGTGACATGTTGTGCAGTTATTTGTGGTTCATCCTCTTGTACTGTTGGTACTGAAGTACTTGGTGTCTCACGTCTCAGTTCTTCTAGAACAACTCTACTTGTGGGTTTATGGCTCATCACATAGTCTTCCTCTAAGAATCGGGCATTGGTGCTAACAATGACCTTCTGATCCTTAGGACTATAAAATAAACCTCCTTTCGTTCCTCTTGGATAGCCTACAAACAAGCGTACTTCTGTACGAGATTCCAACTTATCCGCTTTTCCATTCAGCACATGTGCTGAACTACCCCAAATGCGAACATGTTTCAGACTAGGCTTACGCCCAATCCACAGCTCTGTGGGAGTAAGAGGTACTGACTTAGAAGGAACCAAGTTCAAAATATAAGCTGCAGTCTCTAAGGCATATCCCCAAAACGAATCTGGCAAATCCGAATAACTCATCATTGATCTAACCATCTCCATAAGAGTTCTATTCCTTCTTTCGGCTACACCATTCTGCTGGGGCGTTCCAGGTGAAGTCAATTGGGATGCAATCCCAGCCTCTGATAAATAATCCCTAAACTCTCCAAAGAGGTACTCGTGACCACGATCTGATCGTAATGACTTGATACATTTTCCATAACGTTTCTCCGTTTCAGCCTTGTACTCTTTGAATTTCTCAAAGCACTCAGACTTACGGCGCATCAAATAAATGTATCCATACCTTGAATAATCGTCAATAAATGTGACAAAATATTCAAAGCCACCTCTAGCTTGGATAGTCATGGGTCCACACAAATCAGAATGAACCAATTCCAATACATCTTTGGCCCTATACCCCTTTGCTATAAAAGGCCTTTTGGTCATTTTACCTTCCAAGCAAGATTCACAGACTGGTAGTGCCTCCACTTCCAATGAACTCAAAGGTCCATCTTCAACCAGTCTTTAAATCCTTCTTAGGTTAATATGCCCCAATCGCAAGTGCCAAAGATATGTTTGGTTCATACAAGAAGGTTCTTTTCTCTTATTTAAGTTAGATGACATATTATTCATTTCCATAAGTTGCATTGTGGGCGAAATAAGATTAATGACATACAAATTATCAACCAATGCACCAGAACAGATAAAATGTTTATTCTTTCTAATAACAATATTGTCATTAAAATAAACTGAATATCCATCATTAACTAACATAGAAACAGAAACTAAATTCCTTCTAAGTGAAGGTGCATAAAGACAATCTCTCAATGTCAAAGACTTATTTCTACCAAAAGATAAAGTAACATCTCCTAATGCAACGACCGATACTTTTGTAGCTGTCACGCCCCAGAACCAGAATACTGGAGAGCGGGGGAATGACTTAGCCAGCTACGTATTACGGGTAGATGAATACCGTATAATACGATCAATGCTGTCTACAAGACGAAGGGGTGCATACTACATGAAAGTCTCCCTATGGTCACTTCACATCTATTGTCTCAATCATTCAAATAAGAAACAGAAATAGAGAACATGTAAGATAAAGCAGTAAGGCGTCCCAAACGCTCAATCAAAATGTTCTTGATATCTGGCTTTACAAAACATAGCCAGATGATGTAGCAAAGTATACACAATTGTTTATCAGCTGCAGCCTGACTTTAGTTACAATTATACAAAAGTATGTACAAGACAATCCGACTAACATGTCAGTGCCAAACGGCAAAGTATAAAGTAGATATCAAAACGAGCGGGGAAGTAAGAAACCCACTCGAGTCCTCCAGCGATCATCCCTCTAGTATTGACCATCTTGTAGGTAGAAGTAAGTTGGATCCTCGGGAACCGGCTCTAAATCTGGCCATGCAAAACCAGAGAGGTTAGACCTCTAATAGCAAGTACCGCAAGGAAGCACGATATGAGGAATAAAACCAGTAATAGGAAACATAATAAATAGATCTCTGCTGGCTACTGGGATTCATATCACATGACGACACTTCGAACCAACTTCCCAACCAAACAAGGACAGAAGTTGACCCGTCATGTCCTGACATTCCGATCATCTTAGTTAGTCATCAGAGTAGGGACATTACACAAACAAATCAATTTAAACGGCCATGCAACTACTACGGCTTGCTACTGTGAGTTCTAAGTTATCCTGGAATTATGCAATAGGGATTCCTCAGTTCTTACTATGTGCAAGCAAGGCTAGTCTATCCAATCAATCAATTGCGCCAATCATGTATTTAGACGAGTCCTAGCGGGACGCTCGTCGTTAGTATACCATGTACAATTAAATAATATAAGCAGATACCGTTTCCTGCCCGTGTGCCAGATTTGCAGTATCTGTGGGAACCAGCCGGCCTGTCGGGCACTTAATAGTCCTGAAGAGGGCTGCCATGTAAGAACTCGAGAATCCGTTCTCTCCATGCGATTATTATTTTATTTATCTTAATAGCCTCTATGTTAAGCGAAATCCCATGCCGTGGATCATGGTCATTCAAATGAGTACTTTCGTACGGGTTACGATATGCACAACTCTACAACGATACCCGTGCGGTTAGGTTGTAGGTCTTACATAGCGTAATGCAACAATCAAAACTAACCACAGAATAATCATGTCTTGACCATAAAGTACACATGCTTTTGTAAAATAAATAAATAAATAAATTGAAACCTGCATGTGTCTGTATGCCAATATTCAGGATTAGCCAGTCGATTATAATAGTTTATGATATGAACGTGTCTCATTCATTCAATTCAATAAGACGACTAGCCAGCCTCTTAGTTCCAATTAGGAACGCATGATCAATTTACTAAATCAAGATAACAATCCCTGTTTATTAATGTCAAGACAATAATTAATGTTAATAAATGCCAAGTCAATCAATCAATGGTAATAAATGTCAATCAATGTCAATTTGAAACAAGAATCAGCCAGAAAGACATTATGGCTAGCATTCATGCGGCTGGAAAATTATTGATTCATGCGGCCGGGAATGAATGGGTTACATGCGGCTGGGCAAAGGTGATTCCATGCGGCCGGAACAGAAAAGTCTCATGCGGCCAAATTAGCAAAGCCCTATGCAGCTAGAAACTAAAGGGGTCTCATGCGGATACGGACAACATGTGCCCATGCGGCCAGGGGAAATTCCATGCGGCTGAATAGGTGCAAGCCTATATGCGGCTGAGAAGTCACGCAGCGCCATGCGGCTGAGAATGATCAGCGCCATGCGGCTGAAAGTTTATTTTATGCGTCTGGGAATAATTGAGGTCCATGCGGCTGCGGGATAATGAGCGCCATGCGGCTCAAAATCACAAGCCTCATGCGGCTGCGGGTTCAGGCTCAGCCATGCAGCTGAACAGCGCCATGCGACCGATTAAGTCCATACGGCTGACTAAGCTCATGCGGCTGACTAAGCCCATGCGGCTGACTAAGCTCATGCGGCTAAAATGATAGTGCTCATGCGGCCAAGGGAGACTTGCCGCATGAAAACTCATGCGGTCAAGCACTGTTCTTCTTCTCCACTTTTTCGAGAAGAAGAACCATGGGAAGTCATTGCTTCTAAGCTCCATAAATCCTTCATTCCAAGCCCAAATCTGGACTTCCATATGTCAAAATTGGGTAAAACGAAATTCTTTACAACATGGAACCATCAAAACTTAGAAAATAATAAAGTTACTAGATCAAAACCTAAAAAATCTGAAAATGCATTAAACATAGATTTACATGAAATGAACCATGGAAATTGAAAATGCTAAGTACTAAAGAGGCTTAAGATGAAGTAAGGAAGATGATGGAACAATAATAATGGAGATCCATCAAGAAGCAAGTTGGCACTTGCCTTGGCGGCTGAGTAGGTGGGGAAGAGTTTATGAGGAAGAAGAAGTGTAAGAAGAGTAATGGTGAAGTAATGAAGAGAGAGAAAGGAGATGGGCTTTAAATGAAGGGGTGGTGGTAGGTGGGAGAGGGGTTTGTTTCGGTTCATGATGAACCAACATACTTAATCCAATCCAAGCCGAACCCAAAGCATAGCTAAAGCAGAGTATAAAAGCAGGAAATAAAATGCAGAAATAAAATTGTAGGAAATTAATTAACATGAAATTAAAGGGGTTTAATTACAGAATAATACATGATAAATATTAAATAAATATATTAAAGCAGTACATGTATTAAAAATACGTATTCTGGGAACGGAAAGTGACATCTCTACCCTCCTTAGAAAAATTCCGTCCTCAGAATTTAAATCCAAGCAGGATAGGAATATCAAAACTAAGCTAATCTAGGTACAAGAAACTTGAGCAAGCAATCATTCTTCAATGTTAACTAGCAGATAACATATCTATATTAACAATCTACGATATCACGTAGTTCTATCCATAGGGTGACAAGCATGAGGAGTTAAGACAATCAAGGTACACGGGAAGAAATATACCTTGTGAGTCAAATAGATGTGGATACCGTGATCGGATATCATCCTCATGTTCCCATGTTGACTCTCTTAATGAGTGATGGCCCCAAGCAACCCGGACAAGGCTAATTATTCGGTTCTTGAGTATCTTCTCTCTTCGGTCCAAGATGGACACAGGCTGCTCCTCGTAAGACAGGTTGGTACCAACAACCAGCTCAGAATGATCAAGGATATGGCTTGGGTTCGATACATACCTTCGCAGTTGAGATACATGAAACACGTCATGCACCTCTCATAACAAAGGTGGAAGGGACAAACGATAAGCAATATCGCCTACCCTATCAAGGATAACGAATGGTCCTACGTATCGCGGACTCAACTTCCCGCGAACGCCAAATCTAATGACCCCACGGGTAGGTGAGATCCGTAGGAACACGTGGTCCCCAACAGAAAACTCTAACGGCCTATGATGTTGGTCCGTCTAATGATGATGCTGATCTTGTGCAACTCGGAGTCGCTCTCTAATTCCTTTAACCAATTCAACTGTTTGAACAATCATTTCTGGGCCTAGCATCTTTCTCTCCCCGATATCATCCCATGCTAGTGGCGACCTACATTTCTTACCATATAGTGTCTCAAATGGTGCCATCTGGATACTGGCTTGATAACTGTTGTTGTATGAGAATTCGACTAAATACAGGTGGCTCTCCCAAGATCCTCTAAAATTTAGGGTGCAAGCTCGCAACATATCTTCCAAAGTCTGAATTGTCCTTTTTGATTGCCCGTCTGTCTGTGGATGGTAAGCCGTGCTAAATCTTAACTTGGTGCCCAGACTATGATGTAAGCTCTTCCAAAAATGTGATGTGAAACGGGTATCTCTGTCTGACACAATACTGACAGGGACTCCATGCTGCCTGACTATTTGTTGCATATACAACTTTGCCAACTTTTCTGTAGATTGCCCTACTCTGAAAGGAAGAAAGTGTGCTACCTTTGTAAGCCGGTCCACTATCACCCAAATAGCATCTTTACCACTTGGCGATCTCGATAAACCGGTCACAAAGTCCATTATGATGTGCTCCCACTTCCATTCCGGGATAAGAAGCGGTTGCAATAATCCAGCTGGCCTCTGCTGCTCTGCTTTTACTTGCTGACATATCAAGCAACGGGAAACGAATCTAGCTATCTCCCTCTTCATTCTATTCCACCAGAAGTGTTGCTTGATATCCTGGTACATCTTGGTCCCTCCAGGGTGTATAGAATACTGAGAACTGTGAGCTTCTGCTATAACTTCCTGTCTAATATCTCTGCTAGGCACACAAAGACGTGATCCAAACCTAAGTGTACCATCTTCATGGATTTGCATTTCCTTTCTGAGCCCTGACTCACACTCTGCCCTAAGCTTCTGAATCCTTGGGTCCTGTGCCTGAGCTGCCTTGATCCTATCTACCAAGTCAGATTGGACTTGTAGACTTGCCAGAATTCCTACATCACTAGGAAGTATAACTTCTATGCCCATCTCCTGAAGGTCTTCTAAAATGTGCTTCTGTGTTGTCAACATAAATGAGCTGCCTCTTCTGCTGAGAGCGTCTGCTACCACATTAGCCTTGCCTGGATGATACTGAAGCTCAACATCGTAATCCTTGATCAGTTCTAACCATCTTCTCTGCCTCATGTTCAGCTCCTTCTGAGTAAAGATGTACTTCAGACTTTTATGGTCTGTGTACATGTCCACTCGATCACCATATAAGTAATGCCTCCATAGCTTCAAAGCAAATACTACTGCCACCAACTCTAAATCATGAGTTAGGTAATTCTTCTCGTGGTTCCGAAGCTGCCTAGATGCATATGCTATCACCTTTCCGTGCTGCATGAGGACACATCCAATTCCTTTACCTGACGCATCGCAATAGACTGTAAAACCTCCGGGTCCAACTGGCAATATAAGAATAGGTGCTGATACCATCTTCTGCTTCAAGGTCTCAAATAATGCCTGACATTCTGTCGACCAAACGAATGGCACATCCTTCCGTGTCAAGCGGGTCATGGGTGCTGAAAGTCTTGCAAAATTTGATACAAACCTTCTGTAATATCCTGCCAATCCCAAGAAACTCCGTACATCAGCTACGGTCTTGGGTACTGGCCAACTCTCTACTGCTTCTACCTTCTTGGGATCCACTGCTACTCCAGCTCCTGATATGATGTGACCCAAAAATGAAATGTGATCCGTCCAGAACTCACACTTACTGAGCTTGACATACAACTGGTTTTCCCTCAGAACCTGCAACACTTTCCTGAGGTGGTCTTCATGCTCCTTTTCACTAGCAGAGTATACGAGGATGTCGTCAAGAAACACAACGACAAACTGATCTAAGTATGGCATAAAGATGCGGTTCATCAAATCCATAAATATTGCTGGAGCATTGGTCAAACCAAACGGTATTACTAAAAATTCATAATGCCCATACTTCGACCTGAATGCTGTCTTGGGAATGTCCTTCTTCTGAACCCTCACTTGATGATAGCCTGACCGAAGATCTATCTTGGAGAAAACTCTAGCCCTGCTCAACTGATCAAACAAGTCGTCGATCCTTGGTAGTGGGTACTTGTTCTTTACTGTTGCCGCATTAAGCTTCCTGTAGTCAATGCACAATCTGGATGATCCATCATTCTTTCCCACAAGTACCACTGGTGCTGCCTATGGCGATATGCTAGCTTGGATAAACTTCTTCTCCTTTAATTCCTCTATGTGCTGATATACCTTGGCCTGCTCCGAATCCGCCATTCTGTAAACCCGATCTGATATCGGTTTAGTTCCATGTGCCAATTCTATACTGAACTCAATATCTCTAACCGGTGGTAGACCGGAAAGTTCTTCGGAAAATACGTCTAAAAATTCTTCAACTACCTTCGGAACCTGAACTTCTTCCATTGCCGTTATTACTCTCTGCTCTTGCTGAGTTGCCTCTGATCTGACTAAGGTGAATCTCTTCATGCCTGGAATATCAAAAGATACACTCCTACTACGACAATCTATTGTCGTATGACTGTCTTTCAGCCAGTCCATGCCTAAGATAACGTCGAAATTTCCAACGAGAAATTCTATCAACTGGGCGGGTAAGGAATGCCCGCAAACTACAACGCTACACGCTAGAATAACTCTACTAACTCCTACGAGCCTATTGCCAGTGAGTATATTCAACCTCCCTGGCAATGCCTCGAACTCTATTCCTAGCCGTGTCGCAAATTGTGCAGATATAAATAAATGTGATACTCCCGAATCAAACAATGCTACTGCGGGATATGAGGCGACGAGAATGTTACCTGCCACAACATCTCCCGATGCTAATGCCTCTTTCAAGGACAGAGTGAATGCCTGCCCTCTACCTCTTTGCTGGTTCCCATGCTGTAGCCTAGCCTGGTGCTGCTGCTGGCCCCTGCCTTGATGATGCTGGGGTGGTCTATGCTAGTGTTGCTGCATCGGCGGTCCCTGCTGCCGAAACATCTGAGCCTGTGGCATCAACGAATGCTAGGCCAATGGTCTCACTGCCACTGCTGGTCCTCGATACTGTCTTGCCCCTGGTGCTGGCAGAGCAGAAAACTGCTGCACTGGTCCTCCTGACCTCGAATTCATGGGACAGGTGGTAACCCGATGATCTGGATTTCCACATATCAAACACAGTCCGTTCAATGCCCGACACACATCTCTAGTGTGCCCTATCTTCCCACAATAAGTGCAGCCCGCTGGAGGTTGCTGGTTCTTCCTCTGTTGCTGATGCTGCTGCTGCCTTGGTGGTGGTGCTGGCCCTCGTATTGCCACATCATGAATGCGAATGCCAATGGATGGTGTTGTTGTTCGGGGCGCTACTCCCCCTCCTCCTTCAATCTGACTGTGGGATCTTTTCTGACCCCCAGTCCTTGCTGCTATCCTCTGAATGGTGATCTCATACCTTCGAGTTGCCGTCAACACTTCATCAAAAGTCTGATAATTGTGCCCTTCTATCAATTGCAAGAGTTCAAGATGAAACCCTTGCTGAAATCTCATAGCCCTCTGGCTCTCCGTTGCTACCATTTCTGGGGCAAACCTACTCAATCTGCAGAACTCCGCTGCATAAGCATCTACTGTCTTGCCAGCCTGCTTGAGGTTGATAAACTTCTGCTGTAGCTCAAATTATGCCACAACTTCATAGTACTTCGTCTTGAATCTTGCTGTGAAATCGTCCCAAGCAACGGGACGTCTGATACCTACTTCCTCTGATTCCCACCAATCACGTGCGAGATCCTGAAGTAGCAACTTCACCTGATCCACACGTTCTTCTGCCAGTACCTTAGCTGCAATAGATAAAAGAATCCGGATAGACTTAAGCATGGCTACAGGAGAAAATATTTCCTCATAATCGATACCCTCTCTTTGAGTAAAACCTTTTGCTACAAGCCGAGCTTTAAAGGTTTCAACCTTACCGTCTGATCCTCTTTTTCTCTTATAGACCCACTTGCATCCAATGGCTTTTACACCAACGAGTGGTTCTACAAGCTTCCAGACCTGATTAGAATCCATAGATTCTATTTCAGATATCGTTGCTTTTTGCCAAGACTCTGCATCTTTATCTTGGAGTGCTTTATTGTAGGTACAGGGATCATAATCTTGTTCCTCAGGGATGAAGTCTGACGACTCTCCCAAGAACATATATCTATCAGGTTGTATCACAACCCTTCCACTACGACGAGACACTATCGGTTGTGGTGTAACATTTGTGACACGTTGTGCAGTTATTTGTGGTTCATCCTCTTGTGCCATCGTGCGGCCGCTGCTGTCACAGCTGCTGCTGCTGTGGTTGTTGGCTACCGCTGTGGCTGCGGCTGCTACTGCAGCTGCTGCGCGAGGTGGCTCGCTGGAGGGGCTCACCGGGGTCGCGCACAGTCGCGAGGCGGCGACAGTGGCTGCCTGGCAAGGAAAAGAAGAAGGAAAATGAGAAAAAGGTTATGGTGATGATGGTGGTATTGATGAAATATAGTGAGGAGGAGGAGAGGATGATGTGGAGGAGGATGGGTTAAAGATGAGGAGAATGAAGAAGAAAGGGAGGAGGAGGAGTTCGGCTAGGAGGGGGTTTGGCTGAATGTGGGGGAAAGGGGAGAGAGAGCTGTGAGGTGATGGGGGGAGAGAGAGTAATAATAAGAGAGAGAGAGAGTTGTATATATAAATATATTATATATATTATTAGAATGAGAGAGAAAGAGATATTTAAATAAGTAGAGAGAGGAAGAGAGATATTTTGGAGTAGGAAAGAGGGAGAAACATTAATGGGGTGTATGGGCAGACATAAGAGGGGTCACACCAAATTGGGTTGGGTATTGGGTCAAGTTTGGACAAGTTTGGGCCAAGATTTAAATAAAATCACAAATTTAAGTCATTTAAAATCATGGACGAAATAAGAGGACAAGGGAGATCAATTGGGTGGCATGCAAGTTACAATGCATAGTAGACTCAAAACAGGTCAGAGCCATATATTGGGTCGATCAGATTGGACCGATGTCGGGTCCTGAAATTAAATTGGAAGTTAAATCACAAATTACGGCAGACGATAAATTGGTCTAAATTGACCCGAAAGTTGCGCAAAGCAAAAAGAGCACAAAGGAACAAGTTTAAGTGGGATATGATATATCAACAGGAAGATAATCATGTCTACTACAAACTTAGAGAAAAAAGTTTCCAGAGACTGACATCTCTGATGCTCCAGAAATCAAAGTCATGGAAAATAGCATTAATGATAAAAAATAATTCAAATAAAAATAAATTATTAAAAATAATTTATTTAGAAAAATAAAAATCCCTAAAATTCAGGAGGCTTACATCCTACCCACCTTAAAAGAATTTCTTCCTCGAAATTTAAGGTTGGTAGTGGGGGTGAAACAGGATTAAAAGTCCGAGCAAAACTTAGGCACGATCAAAGAATGACGAGTTTCGCACGATCAAGATAAACGATTCCAAATCATCCAGAGACGACGAGTGATTTTGGGCACGATAGAATCATGATATCAACAAAATTATATATATGCACGATTTCAGAAATAAGTTAAGTTATTGGGGCACGATTTCAGAGATGATTAGAAGAATCGAAGATATATATGAAGCTCAAGAACGGGGTGATCTGTAGGACTTAGGCTTGATAAAAATCAACCTGAAAGTCACACATGTTCGATCAAGATAAAAAGCTAACCATGACCAAGACAAGGTTTGGCATGATTGGGTTTAAAGCCACAGCTTTGTAGGCAAATAGCACGAAGCCACGACTAGAAAAATCAAGAATCGTTCGGTTACGAACAAGTCAGAATCAGACCAAAAATATATATCAATTAATAGGATCCAGGTCGATGAAATCAGATTTAGGGTTAAAGATAGGCACGATCAAGATGAAAATGACGTGATTGGACATTGTTAGGAAAAATCAGATGTTCAGCACAAACATTGATCAAGGATTAACCATTCGGTCATGAGAGAAATCAAGACTCGGACGCGATCAAAATTTGGAATGACTAACCACTTAGGCACGATTTAGAATAGAACGAGAAAAATCAAAAATCTAGTTATGATCAGGAATGAAACCTGAGCACGAGTGACTTAGAGAATCAAAATTTGGATACGATAGAAAAATCTATTCTGACACAGTCGTAATTAGAAATCAAGGTTTTTAGCACGATTTGAGGGTTAAGATTATCATGATCATGAAAATCAAAGTCGTACAGTCATGATCTAAATCAGGGCTAAGAGAAACAAATTGAGAACAAGATTCGAGTTTAGAACGATCGGTAGTTAGGGTTGATGGATGTCACGCCCCATAACCAGAATACGGGAGAGCGGGGGAGTGACTCAGCCAGCTACGTATTACGGGTAGATGAATACCGTATAATACGATCAATGCTGTCTAAAAGATGAGGGGGTGCATACTACATGAAAGTCTCGCTAGGGTTACTCAACATCTATTGTCTCAATCATTCAAACAAGAAGCAATAATAGAGAACATGTAAGATAAAGCAGTAAGGCGTCCTAAATGCTTAGTCAAAATGTTATTGAAATCTGGCTGTACAATACATAGCCAGATGGTATAGCAAGGTATACACAATCGTTATCAGCTGCAGTCTGACTTAGTTACAATTATGTAAAAGTAAGTACAAGACAATCCGACTAACATGTCGGTGCCAAGCGGCAAAATATAAAGTAAGTAGCAAAATAAGCAGGGAAGCAAAGAACCCACTAATGTCCTCCTGTGATCATCCCTCTAGTATTAACCATCTTGGAGGTAGAAGTAAGCTGAGTCCTCGGGAACTGGCTCTAAATCTGGCCATGCAAAACCAGAGAGGTTAGACCTCTAATAGCAAGTACCACAAGGAAGCACGACATGAGAACTAAAACCAGAGATAAGAGTTAAGAATATAATAATAATTCTCCGCTTGCTACTGTGGTTCACACAACATCACGACACTTCAAACCAACTTCCCAACCAAACAAGGACAGAAGTTGACCCGTCACGTCCTGACATTCTGATCATCTCATTTAGTTAACGAAGTAAGTACAGTACACAGACAAATCGATTTAAACGGCAATACAACTACTACGGCTTGCTAACTGTGAGTTCTAAGTTATCCTGGAAATATGCAATAAGGATTCCTCAGTTCTTACTATGCACAAGCAAGGCTAGTCTACCCAATAATCAATTGCACAAGTCATGAATTAGACGAGTCCCAGCGGGACGCCCGTCATCAATATACAGTAAATAAATATAAGCAGATACCGCTCCCTGCCCGTGTGGCAGATTTGCAGTATCTGTGGGAACCAGCCGACATGTTGGGGCACTAATTGCCCCAAGGATGGCTATCATGTAAGAACTCGAGAATCTATTCTCTCCATGCAATCGTTATTTATTTTAGTAGTCCCTATGTTAATTGAAATTCTATGCCGTGGATCATGGTCATTCAGAATGAGTACTTTCGTACAAAGTACGATATGCACAACTCTACAACGATGCCCGTGCAGTTAGGTTATAGGACTTACATAGCGTAATGCAACAATCAAACCTAACCACGGAATAATCATGCCTTGACTGTAAAGTACACATGTCACTTTTGTAGAAAAATCAGTTAAAGCCTGCACGTGTCCATATGCCAATGTTCGGGATCGGCTAGTCAATTCCAATGGTTTATAGTTAATATGAACGTGTCTTATTCAGTTTCAGTAAGACGACTAGCTAGTCTCTTTAGTTCTAACTAGGAACGCATGATCAATCATTTAGTCAAGGTAACAATCAATGTCAATCCGTGCCAAGGCATGAAAGTCAAACTAGTATTTAGTATGGTCGAGTTTATAACTCTTAGGCTTAAGTTTCAGTCATTCTGGGTATCCATGAATCAATCGAGACACAAGGCACATTCTACATAACAATCTGTATTAACAATATTAACATATCATGATTATATCGGGTTCATGTCAAAAGGCGTAAGGATATAATAGGGAAATGCCATGTACGTAAAAAGGAGTACGCTCAATAAATTATGCGTAAGGAAGTTTACGCATGAGGGAAGTTTGCATAAAGAATAATGTTACGCATGAAATATTGTAAGCGCATAAAACATTGTACGCGTAAAAAGTAACGTTATGCGTAAAACATATACGCGTAAAAGGATATCTTTACGCGTAAAGGAGTACGCGTAAAAGGGATACGTTCAATAAGGAATAAAGTTGCATGTAAAAACTCGTCTTATGCCAAGCCAGAATAGTACGCGTAAAAATAGAGTTACGCATAAAAACTCATACGCGTAAAGAGTCAAGGTTTACACATGAATCTTGTATAATGTTTACGCGTAAATCAATACGCGTAAAGGAAATATGCCAAGCCAGAATAGTAGACTTGCGTAATCTAGATTCACGCTGACACGATTGATCGTGGGCGTAGAGCTCGATATTATGCGGGCACGTATAACGTGGGCGTAAGAATTTCCAGAACTCCAATTCCTATGAAACTTTCAATCTAAGCCCAAAATGGGATTCCATAGGCCAGAATGGCGTATAACACAAATCTCACAATCTGGAACGAATGAAACTTGAAAATAAGGAAGTTTGATAGATCAAAACTAATGAAATCCGAAAAATAGTAATTTCTAGATCTACTAAAATGAGACCTCAAAATGCAAAGTGTCAAGTTCTAAACTATCTTAGAATCACGAGAGGAAGATAAATGAACCATAAAAATGGATTCTCATGTGGAAGCAAGATGTACTTGCCTATGGGTTTGGTAGGTGGAGAGAGTTATGAGGAAGAAGAAGAGTAAAAGAGAAAGAAGAAGAATGAAGAGAGAGAAAGGGGTTGGAGCTTTAAATGAAGATGTGGTAGGTGGAGAGTTGGGTTCGGTTCATGATGAACCATCAAAATTCAGAAACAAACCGAACCAAGTCGAACCCAAGAGCAGAAAATAAAATACAGAAAAATAATCAGCAAAAATTTAAAGGAATTAAATACAGAACAAATGCATGATAAATATTAAATAAATACATTCAAGAAGTACATGTATTAAAATACATATTCCGTAAACGGGGAGTGACATCTCTACCCTCCTTAGAAAAATTCCGTCCTCGAAATTTCAAATCCAAGCAGGATAGAAATATCAGGGCCAAACTAATCTAAGTACAGCAATTTTAGCTAGCAAACAATCATTTTACAATACCAATAGAAAGTAATAAATCTATATTTATCAATCTACGACATCAAGCAATTTTTACTCAAAGGGTGATAAGCATGAGGAATCAAGACAATCAAGGTACACGGAAAGAAATATACCTTGTGAGTCAAATAGGTGCGGATATCGTGATCGGATATCATCCTCACGTTCCCACGTTGATTCTCCTAAGGAGTGATGGCCCCAAGCAACACGGATAAGGCTAATTGTTCGGTTCTTGAGTATCTTCTTCCTTCGGTCCAAAATGGACATCGGCTGTTCCTCGTAAGACAGGTTGGTACCAACAACCAGTTCAGAATGATCAAGGATATGGCTTGGGTCCGATACATACCTACGCAACTGAGATACATGAAACACATCATGTACCTCTCATAACGAAGGTGGAAGGGACAAACGATAAGCAACATCGCCTACCCTATCAATGATAGCAAATGGGCTCGCGTATCGCGGACTTAGCTTCTCGCGAACACCAAGCCTAATGACCCTACGAGTAGGTGAGATCCGCAAAAACACGTGGTCCCCAACAGAAAATTCTAGTGGCCTACGATGCTGGTCCACCCAATGTCGATGTCGATCTTGCGCAACTCGAAGTCGCTCCCTAATCCCCTTAACCACTTCAACCGTCTGAACAATCATCTCTGCGCCTAACATCTTCCTGTCCCCGATATCGTCCCATGCCAGTGGCGACCTACACCTCTTACCATATAGTGCTTCGAATGGCGACATCTGGATACTAGCTTGATAACTGTTGTTGTACGAGAATTCGACTAAGTACAGGTGACTCTCCCAACACTACAACAAATAGGACATACAATAGCAGTTTATCTATAGCGTTCAAGCCTTCCTGCTATAGAATTTCATCATCAATAGCGTTCCTTCCACAGTGCTATTAAAATATAATACAATAGCAGTTTATCTATAGTGTTCAAGCCTCCCTGCTATTATAATATAATCATTCATAGCGTTCATATTGAAGTGCTATTAAACGTTTATACAATAGCAGTTTATCTATAGCGTTGAAGCCTCTCTGCTATTAGAATGTCATTATCAATAGCGTTCATTATGCAGTGCTGTTAACAGAACTTTATATAGCGTGTTATGAACGCTGTTAAAGGTATATTTTTTTCTGAACGTTGCTATGCCCGTATGTCTAGGGGTGAGCATTATTCGGTTTTTGGACCGAAATTCGAACCGAACCTAATCGAATAAGTGATTCGATTCGGTTTGAAAAAAATTCGGTTCGGTTTCGATTTCAAAAATACTAAAATTTCTTATTCGGTTTCGATTTCGATTTTGGGATTCGGTTTCGGTTTCGGTCCCACTAACCTTTCAGAAATTTTATCTAAAATTCCTCTCCCTGGTAAACCGAATAAGAAAATTTAGTAATATATATACGAAATATATCTTTGTATATTTAGTTACTATATATATTGACAAAAAAAAATAAACTGACATATTGGTTAAACCAAATAAACTAAAAATCAAACAGATTTATTCTGTTCGGTTTGGTTCGGTACGGGATATTTCGGTTGGTTTCAATTTTTGTTATTCGATTTTCGGTCGAATTCGGTATTTGGTAATTCGGTTCGGTTAACCGAGTTAATCGAATGCTCACAATTGAACTGTCTACTGTTCCAATCATGGGAGAAGCAACACAGTTTTCTATTTTATATTAAAAAATAAGTTATATGAGCGATTCAGTTTTGTTGTATAATTTGCAGCGTTCTCGATAGCGGGCGATCCCGTCCGTTGGATTTTTAGAAATTAAATCGGTACCGTCCATAGCAAAATGCTATGTCTTATGTTTGAAAAATCTTAATGTATTCTCCCCCAACCCTTCAACTCTTCATAACCCGCGCGCCAAACTGAAAACCCCTCCCCCTCCTTCTCTTTGTCACGAAAACCCCTCCCCCTTCCGGAAATCCTCCCCCTCCTTCTCTCTGTCACGAAACCCTCCCTCTTCCTCAGGTAACGCTCCCCTCACGAAACCCTCCCTCACTACAAGAAATTACAATTTTAGCAACATATTTTAGCGACATAGGGTCTTTTATGTCTCCATAGGCTACTTTGTTTTAATGTTTTGGCGACATGAGTTTTATTATGTCGCACAATCCACTTAGATTTTACTAGAGGGAAACAAAATAGCAATCACACCAAAACAATCTCTACATATGGCGACATCAGCATGTCGTAAAATGATACCATATATTTTGTGACATGTACATGTATGTCGCAAAACGATACCATATATTTGGCGACATGTGCCTGCATGTCGCAGAACAATACCATACATTTAACGACATGTGTGTGTCGCAAAATAACACCATAATTAATAAATTATATATTTTTGGTATGTACACTAATCTTAATTCTAAATTCCCTCTCAAGATTCCAAAAGCCCTCCCAAACCAAAATCCTATTTCAAATCCCTTCCAAAGTCCATCGGCCCCTCCTCTCTCTGATATCTACCACATCCGCGAGATCATTCCTATCGCCTTTCCCAATTTAAACCTTCCAAAAAATTGATTGAAAAAGAAATCGGTGGAGATCAGAGATCTGCTTCACCTACCCAAGGATCGATGACTATCCTCCATTAGGATCCCGTCCCCTCATCGACGACCTCTCGCTCGCCATCGACGCCGGCGAGCGGTACCTCCTCGTCAGATCCAACGATGCCGGTGAGTTCCGGCGGGGTATGGTCCGATCTTGGTCGTTCGATTTGACATTTGGTTTTGATTTTTCTTTTTGGTAAGGACAGGGAAGATGACAATACTGAAGTTTATGGGCGGGAAGCACATGGTGGCGCTGGAGATGGTTGGGGTTCTGGGGAGAGATCGACTTTCCACGACACGTCGCTCACCTCCTCCGGAGAACTCTGCTACTTGGAAAGAGAGGTGCGGTTTCTATTTCTCACCGTGTCCCCTTGCACTGATGTTCAGAAGCAACAACATCTCCGCTAGGGTCTTCGAGCGCTAACTCGACACCCTTCGCCTCGGCGCCAGCGTAATCTCAACTCTCTGTGTGATATTTGACTATTTGTAGCTTCCCTTCAACTAACTATTGCATGCTCGTAAAGAAATGAGGCTCCTTTCTTCTGCTTTAGACGATGCCGTAAAGTACACCAAGTGTTTGCCAATATGTTTTAGTTAGCTTGAACCGTGTGCTCGGGAATTGTCTTGTGCATGTTGTGTGCTTGGCATTTGGGTTTTACGACTGAGCTGACGGTTTACGTTGGCGATGTTTTTCCTGTGCAATCGTTATGGTTGGGTTGAGGAGTGAAAAATGTATGTGCTCTCGAAAATTGAACTCCGACAGTGGCTCTAATGTTCTATTTAGGTAATAGTTAGGTTTATGAGGTGCTACATATGCTTGTATGGTGCGAGTGAGGGGGTGAGGGAGGGAGGACAAAGTAATACATGGCAAAATCTATAAGTAAAATTGATCCCTGATAGGATTAATTTTAGTAGGAGATTTTCCTTTCAATTGAAATAGAAAGTTCAAATTTTTGTTTGCTACATATAATGATGCAATTATGTTGTTCATATCGGTGCTTGTTGATAGAAAATTACATTTTCAAGCATGCAATGCTATTGAATTCTGTTTTCGACCATCTAATGAAGATAACAGTGTTATATTACGTAAAGATATAAAACGACACAAAATCTCATCTCTGACTTGTATAGTAATACCATTTCACTTAAAAGAAGCTATTAGCCTATTTTATGAATTTTGTGATCTTGGGCCTTCTATTGTGGCTTTGGAGCTAAAATCTTTTTGGTGCTTTCACTATCAGGATCTAAAACCGACAATTTCATATCTTGTACCAGAGGAGTTGAAGTTAGTCAATGATGCTTTGAAGTTAAGATTAGTCAGAAACTTATTGTACTTACTACTTACCTCTGAAGTCTATTTCATTTGCATTTTCAGACTACTCTTTCTTTGAATGTTGGTAACTGGTGGTACTCCTTAATTAAAATATATTTCAATCAAGTGATTACATTTAGATATGCTCCCTTGGTCAATACAGCTAGCCTTTGAAGCACACGATGGTCAGAAGAGGCGAAGCGGAGAGCCTTTTATTATTCATCCAGTTGAAGTCGCCCGTATTCTTGGAGAACTTGTGAGTGATGAATAAAATATGCATTAAAGAAATGATTGCCAGCATTTTATTTGTAACAGATATTCTTATGTACTTCTAGAATTCCAGTTGATCAGTATTTCTTGAATCCTTCAGGAACTGGACTGGGAATTAGTTTCTGCGGGATTGTTGTATGACATAGTTGAAGATAACCAATGTTACATTTGAAAGAATAGAAAAAGAGTTTGGTACTACTGTACGCCAAATTGTTGAGGGAGAGACAAAGGTAGTATATTGATTTGATCAAACATAATAGATTATATTGGAGAGCTTTTATGTAATACCTCTTTTTTTGTTCTTTTTTCTCTTTTGTAAATTAGGTTTCCATACTGGCAAAGATTTAGTGTAAAGATTGTGACAGTTCAGTTCAATATATAAAAGCTGATGATCTGAGGCAAATGTTCCTAGCCATGACAGAAGAGGTATTATCTAGATCAATTTTTATTGTTTTATTCTCCTTCGGCAGGAAAATTATTGGAAGTACCACGGCTTGGCCAACAGACCACATTATGCCGTTTGAAGACTAGGTACATCTTTAGTGATACCTCTCTCTTAGTCCAGGAATGATATAAGTACTAAATATTACAGTAAGATGAAAGTTTACATTCAATATTATGTCTACATATTTTGCTATATTTCAGGGAAGTTGTCATATGATTTGTAGTACTAGAAGCAACAAACTTAATAATATGACTTCTTTTTAACTGCCACTAAAGTCGGTTACCTTATTAGTATAGGAAGGAAAAGAATATAAAGAATATTACTTACAAAAATTGCAATCAAAGTTTAGACATTGGAGTCAATGCCCTCTATTGCCACAAGTTATGGACTTGCTAAGTATGTATGGATATGAATGGATCACTAATAAATTCAACTGATAATGGATTCCGGTTGTATGGTTGATTATAACTCATAGAATTTTAGGCAATTTTCTATTGATAGCTAACTCATAAATTCAACTGCTTGTTTTTTAACCAGGAATACTAATGTTTTCCCCTATATTTGTGTAGGTTGGATGAAGTAAGAGGATTTCTGAGGAGCTTTGGTTGTGGATAGGCTCGAAGGGTTCGAGCTAAATTTTGGATATGCAACATTTTGGATATATGTATGGAAACAATTAAATGCTGACTACGCTGTTAATGTTCAATTTTGGAGAAATTATGAAGGATTTTGAATGTTCTTAACAGTGAAATTAATGAATTTACTTATGTTCAGAATTCATTCTGTGATTGATTCGTCGAGAAGCACTTAAATTTTTGAATATCCGCATTCTGTGTATATATGCAATAGATATCTGTGGTATTCTGTATATCTGCAATACTATTTTGATGTGCTGCAATACTATTCTGATATGAATTATTTTTTTACACTAATGCATTCTGTAATGGAATTCTGACATGCTATTGGTGCACATATAATAGCGCGAATGAAATGCTATAAAAACCAATTTGTATCGAAAAGTTATTAACAAACAATAACATACAGCAATGCAATTAAACATCAACAGCGTTCACGAATGCCATAAATACTTATAGCGTTAACAAACGTTATTAAGAAACTATAGCGTTCGTAAATGCTATGTAAACTTTATAGCATTTGTCACTGCTATAACAAGTCTATAGCTTTTATGGACGCTATAGTAACTCAATAGCGTTCATGAATGCTATTACTTTCCTATAGCGTTCTTAAATGCTATAACGCTGGTATAGCGTTCTTAAATGCTATAACGCTGGTATAGCGTTCTTAAATGCTATAACCGGTCTATAGCGCCATGGAACGCTATAATCCATCAATAGCATTCATGAACACTATAACTTTATAGCGTTCTTGTACATGGGGCAATTATAGCGGGGGCATTTATAGCGAACAGAATACGCTATAATAGGCATTCTACAGCGTTCTGAGCACGCTATCGTATCCCATATTTGTTGTAGTACAAGACCCTCCAAAATCTAGGGTACAAGCTCGTAACATATCTTCTAAAGTCTGAACTGTTCTTTCTGATTGCCCGTCCGTCTGTGGGTGGTAATCCATACTAAATCTTAACTTGGTACCCAGACTATGATGTAAACTCTTCCAGAAATATGACGTAAAATGGGTATCCCTATCTGATACAATACTGATAGGGATCCCATGCTGTCTGACTATCTGCTGCATATACAACTCTGCCAACTTTTCTGTAGATTGCCCTACTCTAAAAGAAAGAAAATGTGCCACCTTCATAAGCCGATCCACTATCACCCAAATAGCATCCTTACCACTTGGTGATCTCGGTAAACCGATCACAAAGTCCATTGTGATATGCTCCTATTTCTATTCCAGGATAGAAAGCGGTTGTAATAATCCAGCTGGCCTTTGTTGTTCCGCCTTCACTTGTTGACATATTAAGCAACGGGAAACAAATCTAGCTATCTCCCTCTTCATTCCATTCTACCAAAAGTGCTGCTTGATATCCTTGTACATTTTGGTCCCTCCGGGATGTATAGAATACTGAGAACTGTGGGCTTCTATCATAACCTCCTGTCGAATATCTTCACTTGGCACACATAGACGTAATCCAAATCTAAGTATACCATCTTCGTGAATTTTTATCTCTTTCCCGAGTCCTGACTCACATTCTATCCTAAGCTTTTGAATTCTTGGGTCCCGTGCCTGAGCTGCCTTGATCCTGTCTACCAAGTCGGATTGAACTCATAGACTCGCCAGAATTCCTATATCACTAGGAAGTATAACCTCGATGCCCATCTCTTGAAGGTCTTCTAAAATGTGCTTTTGTGATGTTAACATAAATGCGATGCCTCTCCTGCTAAGAGCGTCTGCTACCACATTAGCCTTGCCTGGATGATACTGAAGCTCCACGTCATAATCCTTGATCAATTCTAACCATCTTCTCTGTCTTATGTTCAGTTCCTTCTGAGTAAAGATGTACTTCAGACTCTTGTGGTCTGTGTACATGTCCACTCGATCAACGTACAAGTAATGCCTCCATAGCTTCAAAGCAAATACTACGGCCGCCAACTCCAAGTCATGAGTTGGATAATTCTTCTCGTGGTCCCGAAGTTGCTTAGATGCATACGCTATCACCTTCCCATATTGTACGAGGACACACCCAAGTCCTTTTCCTGACACGTCACAATATACAGTAAAACCCTCGGGTCCAACCGGTAATGTAAGAATAGGTGCCGTGATCAATTTTTTCTTCAAATTCTCAAATAATGCCTATCACTCTGTCGACCAAATGAATGGAACATCCTTCCGTGTCAAGCGGGTCATGGGTGCTGAGAGTCTTACAAAGTCTGATACGAACCTTCTGTAATATCCTGCCAATCCCAAGAAACTACGTACATCTGCTACGGTCTTAGGTGTTGGCCAACTCTCTACTGCTTCTACCTTCTTGGGATCCACTGCTACTCCAGCCCCTGATATGATGTGCCCCAAGAATGAAATTCGATCTGTCCAAAACTCACACTTGCTGAGCTTGGCATACAACTGGTTCTCTCTCAGAACCTGCAATACTTATCTGAGGTGATCTTCATGCTTTTCTTCACTAGCTGAGTATACGAGAATGTCGTCGAGGAACACAACGACAAATTGTTCTAAGTACGGCATGAAGATGCGGTTCATCAAATCCATAAATATTACGGGAGCATTGGTCAAACCGAACGGCATTACTAAGAATTCGTAATGCCCGTACTTTGACCTGAATGCTGTCTTGGGAATATCCGCTTTCCGAACTCTCACTTGATGATACCCTGATCGAAGATCTATCTTGGAGAAAACCCTTGCTCTGCTCAACTGATCAAACAAGTCGTCGATCCTTGGTAGTGGGTGCTTGTTCTTTACTGTTGCCGAGTTGAGCTTTCTGTAGTCAATGCACAATCTTGATGACCCATCTTTCTTCCCCACAAGTACCATTAGTGCTGTCTATGGTGATTCGCTAACTCGAATGAACTTCTTCGCCTTCAGTTCCTCTATATGTTGATATACCTTGGCCTGCTCTGAATCTGCCATTCTGTAAACTCGATCTGATATCGTTTAGTTCCAGGTGCCAATTCTATACTGAACTCAATATCCCTAACCGGGGGTAGACCTGTAAGTTCTTCGAGAAATATATCTAGAAACTCTTCCACTATCTTCGGAACATGAACTTCTTCCATTGTCGATCTGCCATTCTGTAAACTCGATCTGATATCGGTTTAGTTCCAGGTGCCAATTCTATACTGAACTCAATATCCCTAACCGGGGGTAGACCTGGAAGTTCTTCGGGAAATATATCTAGAAACTCTTCCACTATCTTCGGAACCTGAACTTCTTCCACTGCCGTCACTACTCCTTCTTCTTGTTGAGTTGCCACTGATCTGACTAAGGTGAATCGCTTCATGCCTGGAATATTAAAAGATACACTCCCTCTACGACAATTTATTATCGCATGACTGTCTTTCAGTCAGTCCATGCCTAAGATAATGTCAAAATTTCCAACAGAAATTTTTATTAATCTGGCGGGTAAGGAACGCCCGCAAACTACAACTCTACACGCTAGAATTACTCTACTAACTCCTACGAGCCCATTACCAGTGAGTATATTCAACCTCCTTGGCAATGCCTCGAATTCATTTCTAGTCGTGTCGTAAATTGTGCAGATATAAATGAGTGTGATGCTCCTGAATCAAACAATGCTACCGCGGGATATGAGGCGACGAGAATGTTATCTGCCACAACATCTCCCGATGCCAATGCCTCTTCCAAGGACAGATTGAATGCCTGCCCTCGGTCTCCTTGTTGGTTCCCATGATGCGGTCTAGTCTGGTGTTGCTGCTGGCCCCTGCCTTGGTGATGCTGGGGTGGTCTTTGTTGTTGCTGCAGCATCGACGATCCCTGCTGCCGAAATATCTGAGCCTGTGTCATGAACGGGCGTTGTGCTAACGGTCTTACTGCTACCGCTGGTCCTTGATACTGGCTTGCCCCTGGTGCTGGCAGACCCGGATACTGTTACACTGGGCCTCCTGACCTCGTGCTCATGGGACAGGTGGAAACCCGATGATCTGGACTTCCACATACCAAATACTGTCCGTTTAATGTCCGACACACACCTCTAGTGTGCCCTGCCTTCTCGCAATAAGTACAGTCTATTGGGGGTTGCTGGTTCTTCCTCTGCTGCTGCTGCTGCTGCCTGACTGGTAGTACTGGCCCTCGTATCGCCACATCGTGAATGCGAACGCCAGGAGATGGTGTTGTTATTCGGGGCGCTACTCCCCCTCCTCCTTCAATCTGATTGTGAGATCTCTTCTGACCTCCAGTCCTTGCTGTGATCCACTGGATGGTGATCTCATGCCTTCAGGTTGCCGTCAACACCTCATCGAAAGTCTAGTAGTTATGCCTCTCTATCAATTGCAATAGTTCAATATGAAACCCTTGCTGAAATCTCATAGCCCTCTGGCTCTCTGTTGCTACCATCTCTAGGGCAAACCTACTCAGTCTGCAGAACTCTGCTGCATAAGCATGCACTGTCTTGCCAGCCTGCTTGAGGTTGATAAACTTCTGTTGTAGCTCAAACTCTGCCACAACTTCATAGTATTTCTTCTTGAACCTCGCAGTAAAATCATCCCAAGCTATAGGACGTCTGATGCCCACTTCTTTTGATTCCCACCAATCACGTACGAGGTTCTGAAGTAACAACTTCACTTGATCCACACGTTCTTCTCCCGGTACCTTAGCCGCTGTCAAAATGGCCTCGATGTCCTTAAGCCATGCATCTGCTGTAATGGCATCTTCCGTACCCTCGAAACGATGGGGGTTGTACTTGCAAAATCTGGTTGACGCGCTGAATCAGTCCTCACTCCTCACTCCTCTTTCCAAAGCCGTTTGTAATCCTTGGTTGAGCAACACATTCTGCTCTTGCAGCTGAGTGTGCATGCGTTGCTGGGCCAATATCTGATGTTGCTGAGTAGCCATCATCCCTCTCATGATCTCCAGAAGGGCTGGTGTGTCTACTTCTACGGGGGTAAGTGGAATTGTTGGTGGTGTTGGAACCTCCGGATACTGCGGTCCAGTTGCTGGTTCCACTATCACCTCTTCTTGGATGTTCTCTTGAGGCAGTACTGGCCTTTGTTGCTGACCAGCATGGTCATGTTGTTCATGTTGCCCTTGTTGTTGCTGTCCAGCTCTGACAGGTGCGAACGAGGTGCCCCTAAGAAAAGGGACAAGAAAAAATCAAACGATCGAACAGGAAAGATTAATGAAGTCAAAGGATACCGGAATGTCAAGCTCGAGTCGAGAGTAACGAATCATGAGATCAAGGAGAAACATGTGTGATTGAGACATCCTATAAATTAAAATACCCCACAAGTCTGAAATCAGACCTGCATGGGCCACCACTGAAACCTTGTCACGCCCCAGAACTAGAATACCAGAGAGCGGGGGAGTGACTCAGCCAGCTACGTATTACGGGTAGATAAATACCGTATAATACGATCAATGCTGTCTAAAAGACGAGGTGGTGCATACTACATGAAAGTCTCGCTAGGGTTACTCAACATCTATTGTCTCAATCATTCAAACAAGAAACAATAATAGAGAACATGTAAGATAAAGCAGTAAGGCATCCCAAATGCTTAGTCAAAATGTTCTTGAGATCTGCCTGTACAAAATATAGCCAGATGGTATAGCAAGGTATACACAATCGTTATCAGCTGCAGTCTAACTTAGTTACAATTATGTAAAAGTAAGTACAAGACAATTCGACTAACATGTCGGTGCCAAGCGGCAAAATGTAAAGTAAGTAGCAAAACGAGCAGGGAAGCAAGGAACCCACTCGTATCCTTCTGCGATCGTCCCTCTAGTATTGACCATCTTGGAGGTAGAAGTAAGCTGAGTCCTCGGGAACTGGCTCTAAATCTAGCCATGCAAAACCAGAGAGGTTAGACCTCTAATAGCAAGTACCGCAAGGAAGCACGACATAAGAACTAAAATCAGAGGTAAGAGTTAATAATATAATAATAAGTCTCCGCTTGCTATTGTGGTTCACACAATATCACGACACTTCAAACCAACTTCCCAACCAAACAAGGACAGAAGTTGACCCGTCACGTCCTGACATTCTGATCATCTCAGTTAGTTAACGAAGTAAGTACAATACACAGATAAATCGATTTAAACGGCAATACAACTACTACGGCTTGCTAACTGTGAGTTCTAAGTTATCCTGGAAATATGCAATAAGGATTCCTCAGTTCTTACTATGCACAAGCAAGGCTAGTCTACCCAATAATCAATTGCGCCAGTCATGAATTAGACGAGTCCCAGTAGGACGCCCGTCATCAGTATACAGTAAATAAATATAAGCAGATACCGCTCCCTGCCCGTGTGGCAGATTTGCAATATCTGTGGGAACCAGCCGGCATGTCGGGGCATTAATTGCCCCAAGGATGGCTGCCATGTAAGAACTCGGGAATCCATTCTCTCCATGCAATCATTATTTTATTTAACTTAGTAGTCCCTATGTTAATTGAAATCCCATGCCGTGGATCATGGTCATTCAGAATAAGTACTTTCGTACAAAGTACGATATACACAACTCTACAACGATGCCCGTGCGGTTAGGTTGCAGGTCTTACATAGCGTAATACAACAATCAAACCTAACCATGGAATAATTATGCCTTGACTGTAAAGTACATATGCCACTTTTGTAGAAAAATCAGTTGAAGCCTGCACGTGTCCATATGCCAATGTTCGGGATCGGCTAGTCGATTGCAATGGTTCATAGTTAATATGAACGTGTCTCATTCAGTTTCAGTAAGACGACTAGCCAGTCTCTTTAGTTCCAACTAGGAACGCATGATCAATCATTTAGTCAAGGTAACAATCAATGTCAATTCGTGCCAAGGCATAAAAGTCAAACTAGTTGTCACGCCCCAGAACCAGAATACTGGAGAGCAGGGGACAGACATAGCCAGCTACGTACATTGAAGTGAATCCTACCTCGCAATACGATCATGGCTGTCTAGATGCATGAGGGTTTACTACAAGCCATCAATCTCTTATAGTCATGAACAAGCCTAGTGTCTCAATATCAAGCAAGTAAGTAAATGTTACAAGATGTTAGATCATCAGACATACAAAGTAAGGCGTCCCAAACATTACATATTCAGATGATCATGAAGCTAGTCATAAAAAACATGAAGACTAACAAGAGTTTCAGCCATACATGATCAACCCTAGGATTTGTCAATCATGTTACAGCCCGTAGGCAGACAGTAAGTAAAGTTGCAAATGAGCTAACACTTGCTCGACGGCTAAACGCCTCAAAAGAATATTTTTACAAGGGAGTGGGAGAGCAAAATAAGAACCCACTCATTGACAGGGTTGCGCCTAGTGGTCACCATCTGGATGGAAGACAGGAAGATCCTCGGGAGCTACTCCAAAATCTGGCCATACAAAACCAGCTGGGTCAGACCCCAGAAAGAGCAAGTGCCACAAGGGAGGCTTCACTTAAGAACTAAAACCAGCATATTAGCACATGATACATAAAGGATAACGAAAGAAACGAGTTAGAGAAAACAGGGTGATAAACGATAAGATGACTAACGGACTATTCCGGTAACCAAGTTACAACCCGTAAACCAAACAAGGACCGGGGTTGTAACCTTTCACCTGAACAGAACTTAGTCTCTAACCAATTATCGATAAAGTAAAGCATAAACAAGCATGTCCTGAGATAGTCATGTACTGGATCTAGGCAAGACTAGACAAGATATGACTCTATCCATTATTCACGGCCAAGCAAAGAGTACGGCTTGATACTTTAACTAACTAGGGTTATCACAAGCTTAGTTACTAACAAGATGCATCGAGATGTTCCAATAGCCACAAGCCCTGCAGTCTTAATCCAGGTTATCCGGTCACAAGTTGATAGAGTTGGATTAGGTGACTTGGGGGTGCAACACATGACAGTGTGCTGAAAATATGCCCTACTCGACGGCAGGCTACAAGTCCAATTAAAGCGCCCAGATAACGGGACTGCCTGTAGCTGGGAATTCTCTTCATGAACTACTTATCACTCTAGTCATTATCCTAGTCAGATTCAATATGAATCCTTGACCGTGGAAATCAGGAATTCATATCCTAGACATGATGCAAGACGAGGCATGTAGCTTATACAAGCACAAATACCCACGATGTCAAGACAAGAGTTACTTAGCAAGGCATATCGAGATTATCATGTAGGTTTACTTTATCAAGTCAAGAGTGCGTCACAACGGATAAAGTGCACCATGACGGGTCACTATCAAGAATTATCATGTTACATGATACTTGTTAAGAGTGTGCCTTAACAGGCCACTATCATGTTTTATTCATACATTAATATGAATGAGAGAAACTTGCATAAAATAACTAGTGACATATTTTTAAAGCCAAGGAAAAGATCTACAACTTTTATGTTTTAAGTTTTTCGAAATTCTGGCTAGAAAATAGCTAAACTTGGCAAAAACAGTCATTCTGTGCACTTTTTATGCCAAAAAATACAATCCTGCGTAAAATACGCAAAAGAGAAGGGTTCCAGCATAAAAATTATATTTAGGATACAATCCTGTGTAAAATATACAAAAATAGGGTTCCCTGCGTAAAATTTACATTCAGGATACAATCCTGCGTAAAATACGCAAAAATAGGGTTCCTTGTGTAAAATTTACATTCAGGATACAATCCTGCGTAAAATACGCAAAAATAGGGTTCTCTGCGTAAAATTTACATTCAGCCAGCACTACATTCTTCAGCCGACATAAAAAATTCAGAAAACTTGTTTTGGCCATAAAAACTTCATTTTAACTCGAAATGAGGTGAATCAAAAACCAAATTCATACGAAATTCCGTGCTCTTGCTCATGGAACTATTAGTTTTCGAAAATAACAATTTTTAGTAGGTCAAAAACCAAGAAAACTCCATGAACTCATGAAACCCTAAAGTTACAATCTAGATCTAGAAGAATCTATCCATAAAAATTAAAAACTCCAAGTTCTAAAGAGGTCTATAATCATGTACAAAAGAGAATGGAACAATAAAACTTGATATCCATCATGAAGCAAGTTGCACTTGCCTATGGCTCTTGGGTATAGGTGGAGAGGAGTAAATGAAGAAGAAGAAAAAATAATGAAGAGAGAGAAAGGGTTGGTGAGTTATAAGGAATGGTTTATCATGATGAACCAAGGAGGGTCTAACCAAGTTAATCCAAACCAAGCCAATACATGCCATGATGAATCTAAACAAGATTAAACCAGGATTAGCTAGCAAATAACAAGTCATGGTACGGGTCAGAATCCCGTACACGTATACTGAAAATACGTATAACAGAAAACGAAGGTGACAACTCTACCCACCTTAAAAAAATTTTATCCTCAGAATTTAATCAAGAGGCTAGAGATATCAAGGCAAGCTAATCTAACACGGGTAATCTACGACTAGCAGTCAATCAAGCAATCATTCATGCAAGCAAGGAAGTAAAAGCATAAGGCATAAGAGAGACATTATACCTTATGAGTCAAACAGGTGTAGATATCGCGATCAGATGTCATCCTCACACTCCCACATTGAATCACCTAATGAGTGATGACCCCAAGCAATACGGACTAAACTAATAGTCTTATTCTTGAGTATCTTCTTTTTTCGGTCCAATATGGATGCGGGCCTTTCCTCATACGAAAGGTTGGTACCAACAACCAATTCCGAATGATCAAAGATATGGCTCGGATCCGAGATGTACCATCGTAATTGAGATACATAAAATACGTCATGTACCTCACGTAACGACGGTGGAAGAGCGAGACGATAGAACACATCACCTACTCGCTCGAGAATATCAAACGGTCCTATATACCTAGGACTAAGCTTTTCTCGTACGCCGAATCGAATGACTCCACTGGTAGGCGAGATCCTAAAGAATATATGGTCGCTGATAGAAAACTCAAGAGGGCGCCGATGAGAATCGGCCCAATGGCGCTGACGATCTTGTGCAACTCGAAGATGATCTCTGACATGTCTGACCACCTCAATAATCTGCGTAATCATCTCTGGACCAAGCATCTGCCTCTCGCCGACATCATCCCAAGCTAAAGGTGATCTGTACTTCCTGTCATACAACGCTTCAAAGGGTGCCATCTGGATACTGGCCTGGAAACTGTTGTTATAGGAGAATTCCACGAGATGCAGGTGACCTTCCCCTGAACCACCAAAGTCGAGTGTACAAGATTATAACATATCTTCAAGAGTCTGGATCGTGCGATCTGACTGACCATCTGTCTGCGGATGATAAGCTGAACTGAACTTGTGTCGAGTCCCCAAGCTCTCCTGAAGAATCCGCCAAAAGTGCGAAGTGAATCTTGAATCTCTGTCGGATACAATACTGACTGGTACTCCATGCAACCTGACTATCTGCCTGAGGTACATCTCTGCTAGCTGATCCGTCGATTGACCAACTCTGAAGGGGAGAAAATGAGCTACTTTCGTGAGACGATCAACTATAACCCAGATAGCATCTCTTCCACCTGGGGATTTAGGTAACCCAGTTACAAAATCTATGGTAATGTGCCCCCATTTCCATTTTAGGATCGGTAAAGGTTGAAGAAGTACAGCTGGCCTCTGATGTTCAGCTTTAACTTGTTGGCAAACTAAACAACGAGAGATAAACCGGGCTATCTCCCTCTTCATGCCATTCCACCAGAAATGCTGACGGATGTCTCGGTACATCTTCGTGCTACCGAGATGAATTGAATACTGAGAACTGTGAGCCTCTGCCATGATCTCTTGTCTGATATCACCATTGGGTACACAAGGATGCCTCCCATGTCGAAGTGTACCATCCTCATGAATACATAACTCTGGTCTTCGTCCTGCTACATATTCTGCTCTAAGCCGCTGATGCTTAGAATCTGCTGACTGAGCCATCTTAATCCTCTCAACTATACTGGACTGAACTTGCAGGCTGGCCATCAATGCCCCATTGGTAGGAAGAACTACTTTTATTCCCATCTTCTGAAGATCTGCTAATAACTCTGGTTGTGCTGTTAGGAAATATACTCCGGCTCTTCTGCTCAATGCATCTATAACAACGTTGGCCTTCCCAGGATGATACTGCAGGTTGATGTCATAATCCACAAGTAGCTTTAGCCATCTTCTCTGACGCATGTTAAGATCCTTCTGGGTAAACACATACTTAAAACTCTTGTGGTCGGTAAAAATCTCCACCCGATCCCTATACAAATAATGCCTCCACAACTTGAGTTCGAAAACTATCGCTGCTAATTCCAAGTCATGGGTTGGGTAATTCCTCTCATGATCACGAAGCTGACGTGACGCATAAGCTACTACCTTACCATGCTGCATCAAGACGCATCCCAATCCTCTGCCGAAAGCATCACAATAAACTGAAAATCCTCCAGTCCCATCTGGAAGCATAAGAATGGGGGCCGTCATCAATCCTCGCTTCAACTTCTTAAACGAAATTTGACACTCTGCCGTCCAAGCAAACTGCACATCCTTGCGGGTCAACTGAGTCATGGGTACTGAAATCCGAGCAAAATCTGATACGAACCTCCGGTAATAGCCGGCCAATCCTAGGAAACTTCGAATTTCTGCGACGGTGCTGGGAACTGGCCATGTCTCTATAGCTACTATCTTCTGGGGGTCAACTTCCACTCCACCTCTGGTGATGATGTGACCTAAGTACGAAATGCGATCAAGCCAAAATTCGCACTTACTGAACTTTGCATACAATTGGTGCTCCCTGAGAATCTGAAGAACTACACGAAGATGCTGTTCATGCTCTATCTTGTTCTTGCTATAGACTAAGATGTCGTCTATAAACACTATCACGAACTGGTCCAAATAGGGCATGAAGATACAATTCATGAGATCCATGAATATCGCTGGCGCATTGGTTGCTCCAAATGGCATAACAAGGAACTCCCAATGTCCATATCTAGATCTGAATGCTGTCTTCGAGATGTCTTGCTCTCTGACTCTGATCTAATGGTATCCTGATCGCAAGTCAATCTTCGAGAATACTGCTGCCCCACTGAGCTGATCAAATAAATCATCTATCCTTGGTAGGGGATATCTGTTCTTGATTGTTACAGAGTTCAAGGTACGATAATCAACACATAATCTTGACGTACCATCCTTCTTTTTCACAAGAAGCATCGGGGCTCCCCAAGGCGATCCACTAGCACGAATGAATATCTTGGTTCTGAGTTCTTCAATCATCTTGTACAGGACCTCCAACTCTGATGGTGCCATTCTGTAGACTCTCTCTGACACTGGTGCCGTCCCTAGAAGCAAATCGATAGTGAACTCTATCTCTCTCCGGTGGCATACCTGAAAGCTCTTCGGGAAACACATCAGGGAACTCTACTACTACTATGGGTAAACTGCTTCTGCTACTGCCATCCGCAATACTGGTGGAGAAGGTTCTACTTCGCCTCTGGAAAATGAAAACTCTTCTTCGCCGGGAATACCAAAAATAATCTTGCCAACATGGCAATCTATTCTTGCGTATTGATCATTCAACCAATCCATTCCTAGGACTACATCATAGTGGGCCATCGAAAATTCTATCAATCTAACGAAAAACTCTTTACCGCTAACTACGATTCGATACGAGGAAAACACTCTATCTACTCCCACAAGACCGTTACCAGTAAGTATATTAAATCTTACTGATAATGACTCGGGCTCCAGTCCTATCCGTGTAGCGAATCGTGCAGACATAAATAAATGCGATGCATCCGAATCAAATAATACTGATGTTGGAAAAGAGTTGACGAGAATAGTACCTGCCACCACCACACCTGAAGCTAACTCTTCTGCTACGGTCAGAGCCATAGCCTGACCTTGTCCTCTTGGTGCTGGTCCCCTCTGCTGGTGACCTCTCTGCTTGTTCTAAATCTGAACCTGGGCATACTGCTGAGCCTGAGGCGACAATGGCCTCGGAGGCTGATATTGCTGCTGCACTGGTGCTGGACCCCTAACCGATGGACTGGTTAGGTTTGACGATAATGAACTGGCTCTATACGGGCAGGACTCAATCTTATGATCCGGTGCCCCATAAGCCAAGCACAATCCCTGTGCTCTGCGACACTCAGATACTACGTGCCCTGGCTTCCCACAATGAGTGCAGCCCATTGTAGAAGACTGCTTCTGCTTCCGTTGCTGAGGATACGCCAGCGTCGAGTGCTAAACCGACGAAACTGTGGTCGCCCTCCTAGGAGCTCCAATAGTCAAGCCCTAGCTGCCGTGGCGGGTACTGAAGACTGGGACATCTGCCCATGAGACCTCTTCCGTCCTCCGCATCTATCTACAATCTTCTGCGAAGTATACTCATGCCTCTTTGCTGCTCGTAAGACGGCATCAAACGTCTGGTGCTTAAACTGCTCTACTGATATGATAATCTCTAGGTGGAGCCCCTGCTGGAATCGCTGGGCTGGATCCAATTCGGTTGCCACCAAGGTGGGAGCAAACCGACTAAGTCTAGAAAACTCGGTCGCATATCCATCAACCATCCTTCCCATCTGCTTAAGATTGGTGAATCTCGTCTGCAGATCATACCGAGCTACTGCGTCGAAGTACATGGTCTGGAACTTGTTGCTGAATACCGCCTATGAGACAGGCGTCGATAATCCAACTGCTAGCATCGCCCACCAGCTGCGGGCTAAGTCTAATAACTGCAGACGCACAACGGCCACCTTCTCATTCTCAGGAATCCTAGTTGCTTCCAGGATAACCTCTGTGTCCTGAAGCCATGCATCAGCAGTAATAACATCTTCAGTACCGTCAAAGAAGGGAGGGTGCAGACGCTTGAAGCTGTTGACCGCGTTGTTCCCTTGGTAACCAACTCTGCCCATGGCATCTTGTACTGTCTAGTGCAGGGCATCGCCCCGACGATATTGAGATGCAAGCAATTCCCTGATGAGACCCACCAGGGTTCCATTATCAGGCTCTACAGGCTGGACGGGTTGAACTGGGGGCTCTGGATCCCCGGAATGCATGACTCGGGAGGCCGCTCCAGAGTGTTGGGCTTGGTCTCCAGGTTGCTGTTGGTCCACTGGAGGTGCTCCGCCTTGCTGATCGGTAGGATCAGGAACAATGCCGCTGAAGAAACGACATGAGGAACAATAAGGAAGGACCATGATAGATCGAGGATATAAACATGCGATCAGGTCAAGATTTTGGAAAGATTAGAAGACACGAGTAAAGATCAAGGACGAGTGCTGATTGAGACATCTATTCAGTGAAACCCTCGCACATCTTGATTTACAAGACCTGCATGGGCCACCACTTAAACCGTGTCATGCCCCAGAACCAGAATACTGGAGAGCGGGGGACAGACACAGCCAGCTACGTACATTGAAGTGAATTCCACCTCATAATACGATCATGGCTGTCTAGATGCATAAGGGTTTACTATAACCCATCAGTCTCTTATGGTCATGAACAAGCCTAGTATCTCAATCTCAAGCAAGTAGGTAAATGTTACAAGATGTTAGATCATCAGACATACAAAGTAAGGCGTCCCAAATATTACATATTCAGATGATCATGAAGCTAGTCATACAAAACGTGAAGACTAGCAAGAGTTTCAGTCATACATGATCAACCCTAGGATTTGTCAATCATATTACAGCCCGTAGGCAGACAGTAAGTAAAGTTGCAAACGAGCTAACACTTGCTCGGCAGCTAAACGTCTCAAAAGAATATTTTTACAAGGGAGTGGGAGAGCAAAATAAGAACCCACTCGTTGCTAGGATTGCGCCTAGTGTTCACCATCTGGCTGGAAGACAGGAAGATCCTCGGGAGCTACTCTAAAATCTGGCCATACAAAACCAGCTGGGTCAGACCCCAGGAAGAGCAAGTGCCGCAAGGGAGGCTTCACTTAAGAACTAAAACCAGCATATTAGCACATGATACATAAAGGATAATGAAAGACACGAGTTAAAGAAAATAGGGTGATAAACGATAAGATGACTAACGGACTATTCCGGTAACCAAGTTACAATCCGTAAACCAAACAAGGACCGGGGTTGTAACCCTTCACCTGAACAGAACTTAGTCTCTAACCAATTATCGATAAAGTAAAGCATAAACAAGCATGTCCTGAGATAGTCATGTACTGGATCTAGGCAAGACTAGACAAGATAGGACTCCATCCATCATTCACGGCCAAGCAAAGAGTACGGCTTGATACTTTAACTAACTAGGGTTATCACAAGCTTAGTTACTAACAAGATGCTTCGAGATGTTCCAATAGCCACATGCCCTGTAGTCTTAATCCAGGTTATCCGGTCACAAGTTGAGAGAGTTGGATTAGGTGACTTGGGGGTGCAACACATGACAGTGTGCTAAAAATGTGCCCTACTCGACGGCAGGCTATAAGTCCAATTAAAGCGCCCAAATAACGGGACTGCCTGTAGCTGGGAATTCTCTTCATGAACTACTTATCACTCTAGTCATTATCCTAGTCAGATTCAATATGAATCCTTGACCGTGGAAATCAGGAATTTATATCCTAGACATGATGCAAGACGAGGCATGTAGCTTATACAAGCACAAACACCCACGGTGTCAAGACAAGAGTTACTTAGCAAGGCATATCGAGATTATCATGTAGGTTTACTTTATCAAGTCAAGAGTGCGTCACAACGGACCACCATCAAGAATTATCATGTCAAGTTACTTGTCAAGAGTGCACCACGACGGGTCACTATCAAGAATTATCATGTTACTTGATACTTGTTAAGAGTGCGCCTTAACAGGCCACTATCGTGTTTTATTCATACATTAATATGAATGAAAGAAACTTGCATAAAATAACTAGTGACATATTCTTGAAGCCAAGGAAAAGATCTACAACTTTTATGTTTTAAGTTTTTCGAAATTCTGGCTAGAAAATAGCTAAACTTGGCAAAAACAGTCATTCTGTGCACTTTTTATGCCAAAAAATACAATCCTGCGTAAAATACGCAAAAGAGAAGGGTTCCAGCATAAAAATTACATTCAGGATACAATCCTATGTAAAATACGAAAAACAGGGTTCCCTGCGTAAAATTTACATTCAGGATACAATCCTGCGTAAAATATGCAAAAACAGGGTTCCCTGTGTAAAATTTACATTCAGTATACAATCCTGCGTAAAATACGCAAAAATAGGGTTCCTTGCGTAAAATTTACATTCAGCCAGCACTACATTCTTCAGCCGACATGAAAAATTCAGAAAACTTGTTTTGGCCATAAAAACTTCATTTTAACTCGAAATGAGGTGAATCAAAAACCAAATTCATACGAAATTCCGTGCTCTTGCTCATGGAACTATTAGTTTTCGAAAATAACAATTTTTAGTAGGTCAAAAACTAAGAAAACTCCATGAACTCATGAAACCCTAAAGTTACAATGTAGATCTAGAAGAATCTATCCATAAAAATTAAAAACTCCAAGTTCTAAAGAGGTCTATAATCATGTAAAGAAGAGAATGGAACAATAAAACTTGATATCCATCATGAAGCAAGTTGCACTTGCCTAGGGCTCTTGGGTATAGGTGGAGAGGAGTAAATGAAGAAGAAGAAGAAGAAATAATGGAGAGAGAGAAAGGGTTAGTTAGTTATAAGGGATGGTTTATCATGATGAACCAAGGAGGGTATAACCAAGTTAAACCAAACCAAGCCAATACATGCCATGATGAATCTAAACAAGATTAAACCAGGATTAACTAGCAAATGACAAGTCATGGTATGGGTCAGACTCCCGTACACGTATACTGGAAATACCTATAACGGAAAACGAAGGTGACACTAGTATTTAGTATGGTCGAGTTTATAACTCTCAGGCTTAAGTTTCAGTCATTCTGGGTATCCATGAATCAATCGAGACACAAGGCACATTCCACATAACAATCTGTATTAACAATATTAACATATCACGATTATATTGGGTTCATGTCAAAAGGCGTAAGGATATAATAGGGAAATGCCTTGTACGTAAAAAGGAGTACGCTTAATAAATTATGCGTAAGGAAGTTTACGCATGAGGGAAGTTTGCGTAAAGAATAATGTTACGCAAGAAACATTGTACGTGCGTAAAACATTGTATGCGTAAAAAGTAACGTTACACGTAAAACATGTACGCGTAAAAGGATATCTTTACGCGTAAAGGAGTACGCGTAAAAGGGATATGCTGAATAAGGAATAAAGTTGCGCAAAAAAACTCGTCTTATGCCAAGCCAGAATAGTACGCATAAAAATAGAGTTACGCGTAAAAACTCATACGCGTAAAGAGTCAAGGTTTACGCATGAATCTTGTATAATGTTTACGCGTAAATCAATACATGTAAAGGAAATACGCCAAGCCAGAATAGTAGACTTGCGTAATCCAGATTCACGCTGACACGATTGATCGTGGGCGTAGAGCTCGATATTATGCGGGCACGTATAACGTGGGCGTAAGAATTTCCAGAACCCCAATTCCTACGAAACTTTCAATCTAAGCCCAAAATGGGATTCCATATGTCAGAATGACGTATAACACAAATCTCACAATCTGGAATGAACGAAACTTGAAAATAAGAAAGTTTGATAGATCAAAACCAATGAAATCCGAAAAATAGTAATTTCTAGATATACTAAAATGAGACCTCAAAATGTAAAGTGCCAAGTTCTAAACTATCTTAGAATCACGAGAGAAAGATAAATGAACCATAAAAATGGGTTCTCATGTGGAAGCAAGATGTACTTGCCTATGGGTTTGGTAGATGGAGAGAGTTATGAGGAAGAAGAAGAGTAAAAGAGAAAGAAGAAGAAGAATGAAGAGAGAGAGAAAGGGGTTGGGGCTTTAAATGAAGATGTGGTAGGTGGAGAGTTGGGTTCGGTTCATGATGAACCATCAAAATTCGGAAACAAACCGAACCAAGACGAACCCAAGAGCAAAAAATAAAATACAAAAAAATAATTAGCAAAAAATTAAAGGAATTAAATACAGAACAAATGCATGATAAATATTAAATAAATACATTCAAGCAGTACACGTATTAAAATACGTATTCCGGGAACGGGGAGTGACAATAGAAAATCAGACTCTAGGTCACATAAGCACGATCTAGATCCAAGTTTAATTGTGAAAGACGATAAAATCATGAAGTCGAAATGAAGGTCTCAAAAGCACGATTTAGGAAAAAATCAAGTCAATTTGGCACGATAGAATTTTATTCAGACGATTAATTTTTAATTCTAACACGACTAATTTCGTACTCACACTAGTTAGTCGTGATCAAAAGTTAAGAATATTAGGCACAATTTTGAGATAAGGTAATAGGTATAGTGATGATCGCTAAAATTACGATCAAGGGATTCAAAGTCGTCTTAGTCATGCCAGGTCATCTAGGCACGACTAAGCACAAGGAATTTAGATAAAATCAGGAAATCAAATCAAGGTCGAAAAGAGTTTAGGCACGAGTATCCAAATCCAAACATGATTGAAATTGAATTTCAACACGATCATAGATATGGTCAGTCTAACCTTGGTCAACAGTTATTTAGATCTGATGAAGGGTATGATAGTAGTCTAGGCACGATGAAACTAAAATTTTGGTATGATCAAGGATAGTATGAAGCTTAGTCATGATTGGAACATAACTTAATCATTAGTAAGAATTAAATTGAAAGTTAAAGCATGGGTGGTAATAACATTGACATCCAATCACGATAAAGAAAATTACTTTCAACACGATCTAAGTTGATCAATTTTGAGTAAATCAAAATTTGGGCAAGATGGAGAACAAGATCATCGAAGCCTGGGCACGAGCACCCAAGGATAGAAATCTTGGTCACAATTGAATTCAATTCAATTGAGTACGATCCAGGATATGGGTACGATCATAGAATAACCAAAGTCGATTGGTCGCGACCAAGGAAATTATGATTCAATGATATTGAAAACTCAAAGAATGATTCAAAGTCATGGAATAAGTCAAATTCCATTTTGATAGGAAAATCAAAAGTCAAGGTTTCATAGGAAAGTCAAGTTAGTCATCTTTCTCTGATACTATCAAGTTTATCTGATCATCATTTGCCAATCATACTTTTAACTCACAAGTCCAAATATGAAAATCAACCTTTATGTGATGACTGCCAAAGATTAAATTCTTATATGATTACTGCCAAAAACTGCCCTTCTGTCATGAATATTGGACCTTGTCATGTTTACCATAGGCCAAATTTTAAATTCCAAAACACTACTCATGAAGCATATCCTTTATTTGAACTCAACACTATCCACTTAATCATCTTTAAATCCAAATTCTTTCACCTTGTCCTAAATTGGATCCGAAACCTCTAAATCAAGTTTATAATATCCTTGAACTTGTCCAAATCACGCTCCTCGTGTTATACAAATCTAATACCACTAGGCCTTATAAAACTTATTTTCCATTATAAAACCAGCCTTCATATCTTTCTTCAATGTACTTCTTCCAATATTATCCATCTTAAAATTCTTCCTTTTCTTCTCCATTATTTCAATTCTAAATTTTAGCATCAAAATCTCAATGTGAAATATCTCGAGAATCAATAACCTAAAATTACCCAAATTTAAAAATATTTCAATATCGGATATCCTCGTCAGTTTCTAAACCATGTCCATGAAATATAAAGGTTCTAACCATTAATGCACATCCTATCGTCCTTCTCATTGAAATTCTCCTACTTCCTTTCCAAGTAATTCATTTTTGAAATCCTCTAGTAAATCATTTCTAATCTGATTATATCGACCTCTTGGTTTTATTTCCAAATCTCAACCATGATTTCATCTCAAAATTCTATACCAAGATCCAAAATCTCATATTCCTACTAAGATATCACTTGATGACAAGTTTGCCTTCCGAGCCAGATAATTTACGATACTTCCTTAACTTTTCCAAGGTGAAGAGATACAAGAATTTAAATGATTTTCATAATGTAGCTGAAAGAAACAGATACAAGATAGGTGATTGGTGAAATCGAGACATAATTAATCAAGACGAAGGAAGTAAGGGTAAGATAAGGAAATCATCATACGATGAGAGAGAAAAAGAATAATAAAATAAGAAATAATAGTAGGAATTGTTCTTGCTCAATAGGTCAAAAGAAGTGAATCAATTCAAGATATGCTCTGATAACCATACACGTCTATCCAGAATCATGTTACCAAAATTTCTGCCACGCCAGTAAGCATAGCTGCAATAAACGATGGAGTCCATAACTATGGTATACACCCTATAATTATGTCATCTAGATTCCTTACCATGCCAACCGGTATGGCTGCAAAAAAAATCTAAATTTTATGACTAGGATAGTATATCCAAAATTTGGCTCCATATCCCTGTCGTGCTAGCTAGTATGGCTGCGATAAATTCTAAAGTCCATAAATAAAGTAGATATTTACCGATATCATCGTCCTCATCAAATATGTTTATCAGGATATCTTAACTCAATTCATAAAAACTTATCCAAAAACAAAAATCAAAGTCAACAACGAACATCAAGATTCAAAATTCAACAATAATTCAATGGTAAGTAAATAGAAACAAGCGGAAACAACTTTCGAGATAGGATTTAGAAAAAAATATTCTCAGGGGATGTCCTAAAGGTACAATCTAGGTCAAGATTGAAATTTATGAAATATGTCACGACCCGCACCCGCTTTTCGGGATACGAGCCCGTATCCAAGTCCAGCCTACGCCGCAGTATCGGTGGTAGAACGCTGTCTAGAATACGCAAGTCATAGAATCTATAGAACTAACATGGCAGTCTATATCTCATCCACAGAAATCAGAAGATACAACTAACTCAAAGGAATAATGAATAATCACTGAAAGAATGAATAATGAATGAATATATAAAATAAAGTATCAAGTTATCAATAGTTTAAGTCACGTCCGGTGGACACAAATCCATTACCAGTAGACGAAAGTAAAACAGAGACATGAAATAAAATAACTGAGTCCAAACTACGCTAAACATCAATGACATCATCACTATAGTGGTACCGTGGTCTATGCTGGCTCAAACCTGCTTGTCTGCTCCTGGCTCAAAACTCGGCTAAACCTGAAGAGATCATCAGGTCCTCAGAGGACTAGCAAGATACATGAAGAACATGCCATGCTACAGTATAACATGCATAAAGAAAATGACAAAAATAGAACTCTGTACTTCTACACGAAATACATGATAACGTAACATCAAGGATAATGTTCAACACTTGGGCTAACAGACAGGGGTACCATGACAACCGCAGCTCATCTAATACTAGCGGCCAAAAGATATACACAATCGTATCTCATATGAGATTAACGACCAACAGAGTGTCACAACGGTAGCACAAAACTAACGGCCAACAGAATCATCAACACAACCGAAGCTCATCCGAGCTACCGGCCAACAGAAACTATCATATAGCCCACATGCCTAGTAAATGTCCTCTATGTCACGAGGAACTATACAGGTGTCCGATCAAGTTGAATCAAGTCAAGTACAACTAACAGGTCAAGACATGTCAAGTAAATGTGACTCAGGATAAGACAATACTACCAGGACCTATACATGGAGTAACAGTGATATACTGGATAAAGAAAATAATGTACGTGCACGTAAATAAGGAAAATATTACTGGCATGAACATAAAAGGTAGGTAATGAAATGTGACAGGAAAGAAACTACAATATAGAAAAATGCATGAAAATACTGTAGAGTGGGCAAGGTATACTTGCCTGGGTATCGTCCAATCTATTGAGGTCCAGAGTCCAAGGATCAGATCCAAAGTCCTAAAATATTCAAGAACCTAAATATTAATTTATCAATATTTATTTATTTACATAATAGGCATTTCAGTAATTGTTATTCCTATATACATATACAATATTACAATAAGTAATGGCCTCGGCCCAATCTTCTAGTTAATCCTATCTAAGAACTTAGTGATATGCTTTGTACTGATTCTACACTCCTTATAATTAATAATTAATTTAACTATGTGCATTTATCTTGTAGTAGTAGTATTAAATGCATGCATCTATGCATTCAATAGCTAGACATCACTAAATATTGACAAAAAATAAATAATACATAAATATACCAATTGGACCTATGAAAAATATTTCATGAATAGGGAGGTGTAGTTGTATGTATTTAGAGTTGTCTAAACAACATGTTCCATGTGCACAGTAGGAACAATGCACCAAATAACCAATAGTATTTGTGTATGTCCATATAGTAGCTTAATGGCTATGCTAAGATGCAAATACCAATTAAGGGGGGTTATAAATACAAGTTGCCAACTTGTTTTTATTTAATCATAGAGGTAATTATTAATTAACCAGGTATGCATTTAAATATAGTAATATATAGTTATTAACATATTTAAGTAGCAACTTTAATATATATATTGGATTTGTATACTTAAAGTTCTTAGCTATAATCTTAAATAATATATATGGTTTAGTTCATAAAAAGATGATTTAGGAGGGCATATATGAAAAATTGAATCTAATCTATTTGTGAAACAAAGAAAGGAACGGATGGTGGAAGTTTTGTTATTATTATATTATGTGTATTGTCCCCTCTTTATTTTTATATTATACATGGACAAAGAACCATATGCTTTTGCTCCCTATTCTTATCATATGTGCTGTGCCGTACGTGAACAATGCAACTTTGTGATGGTTCACGTGAATAATAATAGGACTTTATTTGTAAAATCTACAACATGCAGATAGACATGTGGCACTGAAGAAACTATTCTCTTGTTAAGGCATCACTGCTCTCCCCCTATATTTTCTAACTGGACGAATGGCTTCATCCTTCATATAGACCCATAAATATCTCTATGAAATAATAGATGCACTGTAGAAAAGATTATTACTCACCTATATGAATGGAGACAAGAGCGGAGGTTGTCAGCGAGGTGTAGTGGCTCGTCGCATCTGGTCGCGTACCGTGAACCGGCAGGGCCGCACACCAAAGGCTCGTCGACATTGGGTCTCGACGGCAGCACCGAATGAGAGGAGGTACGGTTCGTGTGCTCGATACGGGCTTTGATGCGAAAGAGTACACAACAGTGAGGGAGATCTGTCGCTGGCAGAGATGCCTGCGGGGCGGCAGTAGTGTAACTCCTCTTTTCGGAAAATTTTGAAATATTTTATTATTATTATTTATTTTGATTTAAATGGTGATTTTTAGATTTTTTTATAAATAATTATTTAGTTAATTATTAAGGTAAATGAGTTTAGCCATGGTTGAGTTTTGAAGTACCAGACGACTAGGAATCATGGCACGAATAGTGTAGTGGCGTGCCTTGACTAGTGTATTAGCCATGCCAAGGAAGACCCGGCCATAAGTGTGTCCTAACTAGGAAAACCAGGCCAAGTTGTGACTTAACCTCTAAAGATATTTTAAATTATTTATTAATTATATTATTGACTTGTAGGAGACCCGGTTTGTGTTGATTTAGCTCGGACTAGACCCGAACCGAAATCGAGCCCATGTAATCTTGTAGTGAGACCAAAGACGACCATGTAGGCATATTTTATGTGTGTACAAATATTTCCTAAATTATTTTAGGTATTGATGTATATTTTTAATTATTTGAATATTTGTACAAAAATTGATATTTTTATTATTAAATATTGTTTTATAATATTTGTATAATTTTCTGGACCCGGATAAAGGTAAGTAGTATGGATTCACCAAACCACCATTTAATTATTTATTATTATTTTATTATTTTGTGGTGATTAAATAAATGTATTTATTACTATTAGATATTATTATTATTGGTTGTCCTTTTTATTGTCAATTGAATTTACGTATATGTACATATATTTAAATATATTATATATATATATATATATATATATATATATATATATTTATATATATATATATATATATATATATATATATATATATATATATATAATATATTTAAATATATGTACATATACGTAAATTCAATTGACAATAAAAAGGACAACCAATAATAATAATATCTAATAGTAATAAATACATTTATTTAATCACCAAAAAATAATAAAATATATATATAAAATATATATATATATATATATATATATATATATATATATATATATATATATATATATATATATATAAAGAAAAAGAAAAGAAGAATGAAAAAGCCCAACTAGAATCCCCTTCCTCCAAAACACAACCGGGCCCATGGGAAGCCACTCGGCCAAAACCCATGCGAGCCGACCCACCCCTGTACAAGAAAACCTATATTACAGTATAGAATGAGAAGATGAGAGAGAGAGGTCTCTTATCTAAACCTGAACCATAACTCTACCTGAGCTGTCAACCCCTAGCGACTCTTCTCTGCATTGGGCGCCGCCGCACGGCCACCCTGGACCTCGCGCGCGGCCACGGCCACGCGGATACAGTGCACGCGCGCGAGGGATCGACAGTAGCACAGCAGCCGCGAGGCCAACTTTGCATGGTGAGTCCCGTCTACCCGATCATCCGTTTCATGAACGGGTTTTGCAGGTACGAAGCCAATACAACCAAGTTTATATCCCAGTAGTTAGATTTTGTTATAAACGTGTCACGACCCGCACCCACTGTGAGGGTACAAGAACGTAACAACGCCCAGCCTACGTCGCAGTGTCGGCGGTAGAACGCTATCCTAGGTCAATCATCTAATAATATAAAGGTACCTGTACAGTATATACACTCCGAATGGAGGTGACATAGCAATATACAGTCTCAATCACATCTAAAGCAGAATGAAAGATAGGAAGATAGATAGATAAATACTGGAATGAAGGAAAAACCACATAAATACAACCAGAGAGTCTAAGTGTCTACTGACATAACAAATCAGAACATCCAGCTCAATACAAGACTCTAACACTGAAATAAAAGAATATATACAATCTAGATCTCAAATGACAGAAATAGAAAACCTAGACTAGGGAGCCTCAGTCTCTAAGCTAGTAGATCAGGCTGGAAATCTGGGTCACACATGGCATCTACAGCTGCCCCATAGTAGGTGTCTACGCAGGCCTCCTCCTCATCCTCTGTAATATTTTCAACAGGTCCAGTCAGGACGGGAGCGAGCACAAAACATCTCACGCAGTTCATATCGAGTTAGGAAATATAAAGCATACAATAGAGTAAAGTACATGAAACGCTGAAAGAAGAAGATATATAAAAAACAGTAGAGATTTGATAACAGGAAATATCTAAATATGATAAGTAAGAACTGTAAGGAACATGTGATTTTAGAGCACAATATGGTTATGTAAACGGGTTAGGTTATACAATAAAATGGGACTCCTTTGTACGTGGGTGTACAATGGACATATACAATTTCTTATACAATAGGATTGATCACATAACCATTTCTACTCCCCCTCCCCAATCAATACACAAGGATCCAATTTAGTTACGTTACCTTATACAATGGCTTGTACAATGGCTTGTACAATGGCTCAATGTGATACTTAGAGTACAATATGCACAATGAGTGTACAATGATAAGGGTATTCAATAAATACAACATGTAAGTGAAACGCACATCACAATATGTACTTAGTGAATACAAGGAGATAACATCTCAGAAGAAGATTCATATAGTACCAATCCGTGATAATGATCATGTCAGCATCAAGTACAGTAATCTAGAGCAAGAATGTAAATCCATACAAGTATGAAACGGTCAGAGAATGTACTCGCCTGATAGCCTGAGTGTCTGAAGAGAATATACTGTTCGAGGAGTGGTGTCTGTCTCCTATAGAACAATACAAGTCACTATGAGTCCAAAAATGATAATAAGATGCATTTCAATGCATTCTAAATGAATCTAGGTCAAATCTAAGTCAAACCTAAGTCATACCAAGCTAAACTAGGTCATACTAGGTCATACTAGGACAACTAAGGTCAAACAAGGTCACAGGAAATCAATCCAAGTCAAACTAGGTCAATTTGGGTCAAGGGTTGACTTACAGTTGACTTTTGGTCAAAAAGTCAACTCTGGTCAACTCTGGTCGACACTGAGTCAACCCTAGGTCAAACAAGTCACATGTTGACCAACTGTTGACTTTCAGTCAACTGGTCAACTCTGGTTTGGTTTTGGTCAAATCTGGTCGCTTAAAGGCTAAGTTTGACTCTCGGTTGACTTTTGTTGACTTTTGGTTAAAATGGTCAACCGACGTCAAAACTAGTCTACGAGCACTATATTTGACATTACCAACCAAAGGAACCAAGTTCTAACTCTATCTTAGACTCCAAACTCAAATATCCTATTTCTAGATATTGCCTATATTTCCCTTACCAAGGTAAATACCTATACCTTGCACAATACCACTCTAACCTAGGAATACTAGCCTAGGTTTCCTAGGATAGCTAGATACTACCCTATACTAACATTACCTACCAAGAAATCCCAGTATCTAGGTCATCTAAGTCATCTTATGGTACATGTTGGCCATTACCCATTACCTTACCTCATATACCATTCTCATTTACCCTACATTCACACAACTCACCCAACTCACACACTACAAGCTCACACACACTGACATAGGCCCTCCTATATGTTTAGACATAGGCTAATACCTATAGGTTATTAGCTATACTCATATATCACTCTCACTCATAAATACATATATAAACCCACCCACACAAATATATATATATATATATATATATATATATATATATATATATATATATATATATATATATATATATATATATATATATATATATAACTCATATATATAAGTACATATATATATAGGCTCACATACACACACTCTAACTAGCTCACTCACTCACAACATATGGTCACATATAGGTTCACATACACCTAGGCAAATAGCTACCTATTAGGCTCATCTATAGGTTCCTACACAAACTCACACACATGTGTATACATAGGCTTACACACAATGGTTTGGTTCACTATACACCTAAATCTAGACTCACACTCACATACCCAAAGGCAATAGGATACATGTATATAGGACTGATTTGAGGCTTCTAGGGACTGTTTTGTAGTTGGTTTGAGGGGGCTGCTAAGGGCTGATTCATGGAGAGTTAGGGACTGGTTTAGGATGGCTATGGGGACTGTCACATAGGACAGGTAAAGTGACAGGAATGGAAGCAATGTGGGGGTTAGGAGGGGCTATCAAGGCTGGGTTTAAGGACTTGATATGGAGGCTTGTTTGGTCAAGCTTGCTGCTATGAAGGGGGCTGCCCAATGTGCAACTGGACTGATTTATGAATGGCTATTCTGCAGGACAGTTTTGGGGTTACAACTGTCCATTCATGGACTGATTTGAGGACAGGTATTAGGGCATATCAATGGACTGATTTTTGGTGCATTTGGAACTGCTATATGGGGTATCAATGGCTGAACCATTGGGGAGTTTTGGGGAGTGTTTCAGGACAGTCAAGGACAGGATTTGGGACTGCTGTATAGGAGTATGAAGGGCAGGTTAATAGGAGTATGTAGGGGCATGGTAGGCTGGTGTGTAGCTGCCACAAATGCTGCACATGGACTGGAAGTTGGGGGGGTGAAATGAAGACACTTGGGGACATGTTTTACTGTGGTGGCTGTCAATTGGGGACTGATACATGAGGCTATTAAGCTGGGTTTAAGGGACTGTTTTGGCCCTGCTACTGCTACTGTTTGAGCTGCTGTTGCAGCAGGTAGTCCCCCCCTATCAAGACCACTCCACACACTCCACTCTCTCTATATAACACACACACACACACACACATATTATCAAACACCACCTCTACACACTAACACACACACACTATCCTCCAAACTTGGCCGACCACATACCAAATCCACAACACAGAACACACACTATATGCCATAATATATATCTATGTATATATATATATATATATATATATATATATATATATATATATATATATATATATATATATATATAAAGAGGATAATATAGATACCACCATATATATATAGATATTGATATAGATAATATGATACACTATGATACATAGGAAAACTCAATCTAAACACATAGTAAAATCTGGAATAAATATTAGAACAACACAAAATCACTATATAAATAATTCCCCATGTGTCCAAATAGGGGTTTACCCATTATGACACAAACCTACACCTAAGACACCTCTACAAGTGCCCAAATGGACACGAAATGGACTCAAATGGACACACAACCATGGGGGTTATTCCTATGGGTCAAAAATAGATCTATATGCATGAAGGGATGGTTTAGAGGAGAGGTTATACCTTTCGGGAGAGAGATTCAAAGGAAAAGGCCTCCCGACACGTAGAGATTCCAAATGGACACGAACGAGCTCCGAATCCTTCCAAACTTGGCTAGCACCTTCCTTTCATGGAGTAGAGAAGGAGAGAAGAAGATTTGGTGGAAGAAGGAGTTGATTTGGAGATGAAATCACTAGGGGTGCTCTCTAGAAATTTGGGAAAGAACAAGAGAGAGAAAATGAGATGGAAAAGTATAGGAAATATCAAAGGGGCTCATGCCTATCCCCTCCTAGAGGTGGCCGGCCATAATGGGCTGCTATGCCCTATTTTGAAATACCAAAATTACCCCCCTCTAGCCTATTAACAATACATTAAAAAGGGGGTTTAAGTCGGGGGCTAGTTTGGTCATTCTAACACACTAATCAAATAAATCCTAATCAAAATAAATTAGCCTAGTCACTAACTAAAATAAATGACATGTGGGCCATGGCTAACTAATGTATGGGTCCACTAAAGTCGAAACTACCTCGGGTCTCCGTTTCAAGTCGGATTGAGCTGAAATTCGAACCCGACTCAAATAACCCCAAAATATTACAATAAATAAATAAATAATTTTAAAATAATAAAAAGAAAAAAAATGACAAAAATACCCCTGTTTCTGGAAACTGGAGGTGACAAAACAAATATACCGCCCAGAGATTTGATAAAAATTTTATCGAAAACCTGTCCAAAATAGGACATGAACTCGTCCCAAAGACCCAACTTGGAAGGCGTTTTATGATCTGTATGTTAGGAATTTTAAAAATCTAATTAAAGGCAGTTATAAACAACATATAGGACTTCACAACCCTTTTTGTGGATTTGGAAATTATCGACTATGGGTCGAGAAATCGAATCCCAAAGTTTACCAAAAAACTATTTTAAAAACAATAAAATCCTTCGATACGACGTGCATCCCGCCAATTCGGGCGACAGGGTCACGAACCGAAAGCATCGAAAGGTGAGTATCGGCTTCGTGGACGTGTGGGCTTTGACGGAATTCAAATTGGTCGCGTGTGCGCGACGAATTTGATGTGTATCCATCAAAATTCATCGTATCGACCTCTGTGCAAATTTTCCAATTACTTTGTGCATGTTCGTCAAATAGAGACGAAACTAGCACCAACAGGACCGTATTATTTTTTTGGTCCTGTATGCCAAGTATGGTCGAATTCTGAGACAGTTGATCGGATCACCGTTTTGCGGGCCCTACGATCCGATTCAACGGGCGATTTTGTGTACGGTCCATCGGAATCCAAAATTGGACATACCGTTGGGTTCATATCATAAAAACAAATATATAGACATATAGTTTGACAAGTTTAGAGACCATTGACCCTTGTATGCTTTTCGGTACAAAGTGGGTCCAACGGCGGATACCGTTTTGACCCAAAATTACCGTTTTGCTCCTGTGTCCAGAATTGGACTTAAGGATAGGCTATCCTAGCTAATTTGACTAATTTGGAAATGTTGGTAACATCTGTTACAGCTTCTGGAGGCAGTTGTGAGACTTGGACTTTCTGACTTATTGATTGGCGGTATATTGTCAGTTATTTGTGTAACCCTCAGGCAAGTATACCTTGCCGAACATATACAGTATTTACATTATTTTTCTCTCTCTATTGTGTTCCTTTTATTTGTCACATGATTTCCATATTGTGATTGGTGTCCTTGATTGTCTTACTTGTTCTAGATTACGTGCACGTATAGGATATTCGATATTGCTTGTCTATTAATCTTCTTCGTGTTATTGTATCTTATGATAGAGTTGCCAGTTCTACACCTTATTCTTGACTTGACTATTCTTAACTGGAGTATCTTGCATTGTACTATAGTTGAGATATACTATAGATTGGGAGTATCTTACATTGTACTACGACCTATAGCCGATTCTTTATCTTGATATTGCTTGATTGACTTGACTCGAGACATACTATAGATTGGAAGTATCTTACATTGTACTACGACCTATAGCATATATTGATTGATTGATTGACTTGATTTGCGACACTATAAATTGGGAGTATCTTGTATTGTACTACGATTTATAGGTGTCTGCTTGACCTTGTATCCTTTAGGAGAGGAGATCGATACTAGAATTGGCTAATCTCGACTGAGAGTATCCTGGTTTGTACATCAATTGAAACACTATAGATTGGGAGTATCTTGCATTGTACTACAAGCTATAGGCGTTCTGATTGATAGTTAGCCAAGTTTAGTATTACATTTCCACACGACTCATCGTCCTTAGATGTTCTTCTTGCAGTGTTCTTATCCTTCATACATGTTATTTACTGTCATATTAGTAGGCATGTTTTATGTATCTTGCTAGTCCTCTGAGGACCTGATGATCTCTTCAGGTAGCTGATTGCACGGAGTTAGTTAGCTGAGCATGTGGTAGTTGACTTCAATCGTATGATTCAGGTATTTTTTTAGTGTTATTAATTTACTATCTTTCTCGTGATTTTAAGATATATCCTGCTTATCAGCTTAGCTTTATAGACTCATATTGTTCTTGGAGTCTAATCGGACGTATAGGCTAATGGGCTGTAGACCACGACCCATACTTGTTCATTCTTGTCTTATATATTCTTGTGGATTGAGATACACTATAGATTACCATATTAGCCATGATACCATGATCTTGACAGCTTATACGTACTCGAGTCGGGCTGGAGTCCGCTTGATACGTAGCTGGCTTGCTCACGAGCTTGTGTCCGAAAAGCGGGTACGGGTGTCTCTTTGGTCCTCCTTGTGGTGCTCGAGCTGCTACTGTAGCTGGCTGAGGCTGCTGGTGATGCTGATGTGCTGGGGCCCTTCCTGGAACATTGTGATGCTTCGTCGATCCCGATTGGCTGATGCCCCTCCATATGCATCTCGGTCTCTGTTTTGCTTGCGATCCAGCTCTTTCTCGACCGCCTGTGCGACCTTCAAGATCCCTTCGTAGGTCATAGCTTGACTGGTGGTGATGGCTATGCAAATTTCATATGATAGCCCTTTTTTGAACTTCTTGGCTTTGGCTTCAGGTGTCATAGCATCTGCAAAGCGGCGGAGGCGGGAAAACTCTGCGGTGTACTCGTCGATGGAGAGGTTGCCCTACTCTAGGCTCTCGAACTCGTGCTCCAACTCCTCTCGGGCCGCGTCGGGGTAGAAATTTTTCTTGAACAGCTCCTTGAACTCTTCCCAAGTCACATCTGGTGCGATAAATCGGGGCTCATCTCTATACCATGTGCGGGCAATGTCGTAAAGCTGCATGCTGGTTGACTCGATCTTCAGGTCTTCAGGAGCTCGAGCCATCCGAAGATATCGATCCACGTTCTCTAACCACTCATCCGAGAATCCCTTCCGTCCCATTGAATTCTTTGGGCCTAAGGTCTACGAAATTCTTGGAAGTTTCGGGGCACTGTGGGGGAGCATCCCTAGTCTGAAGAGCCTCCCTCAAGGTATCGCGGAAGATGTCGGCATGCCGTGTCTGGGAAGTGATGAGCTGTTGGAAGATCCCAAGGAGCGTAGCATTGTCCAACGCAGGTGCTGGAGGCAGGACAGGTGCTGGAGGCAGGACAGGTGCTGGATGCTGAACGAGGGCTGGTGGAAGAAATGGTGCTGGTGGCGGAGTCGGCGAAGGAAACTACGGGGGTGGTAGTGTCACGCCCCAGAACCAGAATACTGGCAAGTAGGGACGGACCAGGCCAGCTACGTATACCAAAGTACTCCAGTACTCCGAAATAACGTATAAGCTGTATAGACGGGGGTTACTACTACAATCCAACAGGCAATCCTGGGTCAAGCAATCCTAGGTATCTCAATCACAGGCAGTAAACAATGTACAAGAAGTAAGATCAACTGGAATATAAAATAGTAAAGCGTCCCAAACTATCATATATCAATGATCATGAAGCTAGTAATACAGAGTGAAGACTAGCAAGAGTAATAGTCATACATGATAAGCTCTAGCTATAGTCTAGAATATGCAAATCATGTTCTGGCCCGTAGGCTAAATGTCAAGTCCAAAACACGAGCTAAACAGGTGCTCGGAGGCTAAACGCCACAAAAGAATAATGTACATAACTAGTGGGAGAATGAAATAGAAAACCCACTAAGGTACTCTGGTGCTCTGGGTAATCACCAACGAGTGGAAGGTACGGAAGATCCTCCGGGCTCCTCTATCAGATCTGGTCAATGCAAAACCAGTGGGGTCAGACCCCCAATAGCAAGTACCACAAAGGAAGCCAAACTATGAACTAAAACCAGCATGCAAATCATAGCAATAGATAGAGATAGAGATAAGTAAGTACTAATCGAGACTCGTGCACTACCAATGCACTTATCCCGAGAATAGAAGGACAATAAGTAAAGCAACATGTAGCATAAAGTAAAGGACATGTGACGTAATATAAACTGTGTACATGTAAGGAAAAGGAAGCATGTGAACATGAAATATAAACTAGACATGTGAGCATGTCAAGTAACTAGAACATGTGAGCATGTCATGTAATTGGAGCATGTGAGCATGTCATGTAACTGAAGCATGTGAGCATGTCATGTAACTGGAGCATGTGAGCATGTTAAGTCTATATAGAACGACAAATGATAAGATGACTTGGGAACTATTCCGAAACCCAAGTTACAACCCGTAAACCAAACAAGGACCGGGGTTGTAACCCTTCTCCTGAACAGAACTTTAGTATCTAATCATTTATCGGCAAAAGTAAAGCATAAACAAAGATGTACTGAAAATAAACAAATCTGGACGTTGCCTAGACAAACTAGACTAGACTGGACTCCATACAATAGTCACGGCCAAGCAATGAGTACGGCTTTATACATTAGCTAACTAGGGTTGTCACAATCCTAATTACTAACAAATGCAAGTTTGAGAATTCCAAGTCCGGTTACCTGCCTGCTGCCACCTATTAGTCATGCCGGGAAGTGATTACAAGTGTGACTTTGTGCTCCCACGCGACGGTGAAGCTGGGAGAGTGCTCATCTCGACGGATAGCTCCAAACCCTTAATTTAAATGTTATAACGACCTAGACCAAAGGCAACAGGTAACTGGGAAATCCTCCCCACCCATGTTCTAATGATCAATCTAGTTATATAATCCTTACCATTTTCTTGGATTCTGGGTGTGGCATTCCGCAGAATCCATCCTAGACATGAGCATGCAAGACTGGACAATAACGAGAATGTGCACCATAACAAGCCACAACAAGAAAATATCATAAACTGGAAGCTGGTAGTGCGCTACGACGAGCCACTATAGGGAGTGCGCCATGACAGGCCACTATCATGTAAGCAAAGAAAGACATGTACAAGAGTGCACCACGACGGGTCACTATCTAGTAAGCAAAGGAGACATGTAAGAAAAGTACGCCACGACGGGCCACTATCATGTAAGCAAAGAAGGCATGGCAACAATTAACATAGCTTGTAAGAAAGAATCTATCAAAGACATATCATGGCATGTGGGAAATAATAATTAAAGCTAAGTACATTTCATAGAAAATAATTGAACATGTGCTAGTGTCAAGTGTATATAGGGTGTACAAGCATTCTCTAACTATACAAGATCATCTAATCATGTTAATAAATCATTACAATCGAAAAAAATATCAAAAACGGACAAAAACGGGCAGAAACGGGCAAAAACAGACTAAAACAGCATAAAACGGCATAACGGCGGTATACTGCGGCATACCGGCGGTATACCGGCCTAAAAACAGAAAGTTTCTGGTGCAAAAAATGGCATACCGGCGGTATACTGCAGTATACCGGCGGTATACCGGTTTTTCAAACAGCAACAAAATTCAGAATTTTGCCAAAACTTGTTTCGGCCATAAAAACTTCATTTTAAATCAAAAATCGGATTTTTAAAAGTCAAAATTGAATAGAATTGAATTTCCTACAACATGGAAGTATTAGTTTTCACAAATCAAAACATTTGATAGATCAATACCACAAAATACTCCCAAACAGAGGTTCTCGGGACACCGAAATGGGTTCCGATTGCCACCAAACTCAAAATCCATGGTATACAAACTATGTGAGGGCCTCATATATGTATATGTGACCAAGATCCATGATGGTAACGCTAGTATCACTCTTGATACCAAGTTTTCTACTAAGTCCATATTGGGTTTTAACAGAAAATCAAAACCTTGCTTAAACAAATTTTAGAAACATGCATATAGACGAGAATCATAAGGAAAACATATTTAACAAAATGAGTTTAAGGCAATTCTAAGCATTTACTACCAAGGGAAATAAAATGACAACAAAAACATTTTTGTTCAAGATTTGGCAAGATGTACTTGCCTAGGTTAAGCTCCAAGCCTAATCTTCTACTCCTCCTCCTAGGGGGGTTAGACACCACACCCAAGGCCTCAAGGCCAAGCTCTTGGCAAGCTCCAAGGGGGAGAGAAGGGAAGAAGAAATGAAGAGAGAGTGAAGAGAATGAAAAGAGAGAGGAGAGAGAAAGTGAAATGGTATATATAGAAGGGGGAATTAATCTTAGCCGTCGGATCGTGATCCATGTGAAGATCTAAGTCAATCCTAACCATCAAAACAAAACCAAATATCCAATGGGTAATAGGGTGCATCTACACTATTTACTAAAATATCTAAACACTATTCATCAAAATATCCAAAACACTATTCACGAAAATATCGGAAACACTATTCATGAAAATATCTGAAATCGAAAATATCTAAAATGTGGAAAATCTGTCTTGACGGTATGCCGTCGGTATACTCCGGTATACTGGCGGTATGCCGGCCAAGAAGAAAATCTATAAGTTAGGAAAATTTTAAAGCATTACGAAAATCAAGAAAATACGAAATACACTACAAAATACGTATCCGTATATAAATACCGATACTGTGAGACGAGTCTCACAGGTAGAATGTCTCTACGGAATCTCGGGTTCTGCTGCTGTGATGGGTCGCCTAGATAAGTAAACTGGCCTTCATGTGTCGGTGGGGTCCCGTTCATGGAAGATCCGCCTGCAGTAGATGGGGCGTTAAGGGGAGTGATGTTCCTGTCTTGAGAATCCATTTAACTGCAATAAAAGAAAACATTTAGCCATTGAAGAATTTTCAAGTAGGATGCAAGTCAAGGTGTCACGACCCACACCCAGTGTAAGGGCACCAGACGTGGGTACGTCCAGACTACGCCATAGTGTCGGCAGTAGAACGCTGTCTTAGGTCCAACATCTACACAATCTAGAATATGCTCCAATTGGAGAATGATATATATATGGTACAACTCAATCACAATAACTAAGATGGAATAGAAGAAAGATAATCATAATAGAGAGTCACAACATGAAGATTATTCCCGGTGTAAACCACACCATAATAAATCTTAATACAATCACAAAGTCTCATAACTAGATAATAATAATAGTCTAATCTAACTCATGGCAAGTCTTCAGCGACTACTGGATCCTACTGAGGGTCCAGGTCACCTGTGTCAACTAGGCCTGCTCCATAGTAAGTGTCGCAGCAATCCTCATCATCTGTAATATTTTCAATGGGTCCAGTCAGGACAGGAACGGATACATATCTCTCATACAGATCATAACATGAAAGAAAATATGAAACAAGCTATAGAATAATATACATGAACTGCTGATAAAGAAATAGTAGAGAGACTGTAAAAAGAACATGATATAGTGAAAATAGATATACATGATATAGATAAGAAAACTGAGCTAACTACGTGATTCAGAGCACATGTTTGGTTATGTAAACAGGATTAGGTTATTCATAACTTAAATCTAGTTTGAAGTTATACATGAAATGGTGTAGATCACATAACCAAATAAATACTCCCCCTGTCCCAATCAGTACACAAGGATCTGTCCAGGTTATGTTATTACACATGAAAGTAGTGCGTCACATGGATAGCTAGTCCACATGCACACTGGATTATACATGAAGGCTCACATGATCATGAGTGTACATGAATGTCACATGAGTATACATGAATAAGTACGAGTACAATGAGTAGACGATGCACATGATAAAGTACATAAGCACAATATACCCGATGTATCCGAGGGGATAACATCGCATGAAGAGATCCATATAGTACTAATCCGTGATATATCGTGACAGCAACAAGTAAACTAGTCTATAACAAGTAAATACGTCCAAGCAAGAATGAAACGGTCAGAGAATGTACTCGCCTGACAATCCGAGCTGCTGATGAGGATGTGTAACTGAACTGGAGTGATATAAACCTATTTAGAGCAACCACAAGTCACAACATGGTCTAACATAACATAAGAAAGGGCTACAATGCAATTCTACATGCTTCTAAGTCCTTTCTAGGTCAAAGTCAAACCTGGTCAACTCTGGTCAAACCTGGTCAACTCTGGTCAAACCTAGTCAACTGAAGGTCAACTAGTCCGTTTACTAATTTTTAGGTCACACACAAGTTTTCAAGTCATTCGGAGTTCGTTTGAGTCGATTTGGAGCAGGTTTGACCCAAAGTTGACTTTTGTCAACTTGGTCAACTTGTCGGTTAACTCGACTAAACTAAGCTCATTGGGTCGAACCTAATCTATCCCAATACCCTATGGTTACATTCATAAGCAATCCACACACATATAGGTATATTCACATTCATTAAGGCAATATATATATATATATATATATATATATATATATATATATATATATATATATATATATATATATATATATATATATATATATATAATTATATAATATGAGACTAAAGGAAAATGTGATAAAGGACTATTGTGTAAAGACTCAAATATAAGATTAAAAACTAATTTCTCAACTATGGGATATATCACATATATAAATACATATACACATATATTTATTTAAAGGGAAACTATATATTTATATAGACATATGCATAATATACATATACATACTCATATAGGTAAAGAGGATAGATTACTCGAATCCGAGAAATGAATTCAAACCTGGAAATTAGAACCTTAAACTCTCATTCTAACATATTTACATATATACAAGTCATTTACATATATATATATATATATATATATATATATATATATATATATATATATATATATATATATATATATATATATATATATATATATATATATATATATATATATATTACTCACATAAACATATATATACATAAAGGAAAATTCCAATTTATATATGTAAATGGTAATTAAATAGGATATAAAACCAAGGATCAATTCCCACAAACTCAGAATGTCATTTATGAATCATAAACTCAGAATTTAATACTTAAAATTTAGAAATTCAAAATATTATAGAACTATTCAAATTTATATTGAAAGAAAAACCCAATTATACTTGAAAAAGGAAAAAAAAAAGGTAATAATCCCGCGAATCACTTCCTGCAAGTCCAAAATATCATATATAAGTTAACAAGTCAGAAAATATCGATTAAAAGTCGAAGAATCAAAATATCACATTTCTATTCAAAATTGAACCCGAAAAACCCAATTTCGACAAAACGACCCAAAACGCAAAATACTCCAAACCAACTCACGAAACTTGGCAAATACGTTGGTCTCGACATGTGGGACGTGCTCGGGTACTCCCGTGGTCGAAACCGTGTCCGTGTCGCGTCCAAAGAGTGCGTATCGGAAAACCGATTTCGCATGTCGAAGAGGGTGTTCTCGCTAGATTACGCGTCACACGTGCAACGAGATGTCTCGTGCTCGTGCACACGACTAGGTAGGGTCACGGGGTAGGTCTAGGACACGTCGACACGAAACGAAGTCGTAGCGATGCGACACAGCGGCTCGCGCAACAGCGCGTGGCCCGCGCGCGCGCGCGTGCGTGCAGGCCAGCTGGGTAGTCTAGGTATAGGGATATGTGTTCCAACTCCTGTTACGGGTCCTCGACGTATCGTGTTCGCGTACGAAGGCCGTGTCAGCGACGAATTTTAGCCCGAGTGCACAGTTCAGCCGACCAGTGCACGTACAATTTCTCCGCACTCGCATGACAAAACGTCGTGAAATTTTACGGGTATGTGGACAGAGGTTGCCCCTATGTGCTCATAAAATTTCACGCAAGACGGAACTCTGTACGTCGAGTTATGACGCACAGACAGTAGGGCGTGCACGGGACCGTGTACGGAATCTCGTACACGCGTATCCGTGTCCGTTCGGATGCCGAAATCGTGTCGATTTCCGATCCATCTTTGCGAAAGTTGTTGCAAATCATATAAGGAAGGATTTCATGAAAACAGAATAAAAAATTAACACTTTTCAATTCTAAGTAGCATTTTGCCGAACACGTGCAACGTGAGACCGATACGTGTCCGATACCGCTATCAAACGAAACTAAAATCCTATGAAACTTCATACACAGATCAAAGGTGCCTATATGGATGCAATAATGAAGAAAATTCAGGAGAAACAAAGGTAGATCAGGATTTACCTATTAAGAGTCGGGATCTCAATAAAAGAAATTCCCCGAACACTTTGTCAGCCAATTTCTCCTGAGCAAATGCCTCCTCCTCCTTGCTAGCAGTACTCCAGCAAGATCCTATCCTTCCTACGAGCGCAACGGAATTCGTTTGGGAAGAAACGGACTCCGGATGAAAAAGTTGAGATTTTTGGAGAGTGGAGGCTAGGGTTTCTCTTGGAGGCTAATGTGTTTCTCTACACAATGAGGAAGGGGCTGCTACGGCCGGCCAGGGGTAGGGGTGTTAGGGTTAGGGTTTGTATATGGGCCTAGTCTCCCTAAGTTGCTAATAAAGCCCAAGTCAAAAAGGCTTTAAAAAGGCTACTAGAAAATGACTTAAAAATTCATTTAAATCATTTAAGAATAACTAATAATTTCTAAATTAAAATTTAATTGATGAGAAATTAATTCTAATTATGGCATTAGGTTTCTGGTCATGGTTGGCTATGGTCAAACCACTTATACTACCAAAACACCAATTCAGCTACCAATCAAACCGCACAACAAGCAATTTAATTAATAAATTAATAAAATTCAAAGTAATGCACAATGACTAAAATACCCTTAGCCTAAAAATAGGTAATTAGACAATCTAGTCACATGGTCGAGTCTCCTTGGTCATGGTTAGTCTCTAAGTCAAGCAGTCTCTAGGGTTAAACTAGCAACAACCAAAATAACAATTCACCCATCTAAATAATATAAAATAAATAAAGAAAATCACCAAAAATCATGATATGATTTAAATATTATTATTAAATGATAAAATTTACAAAAGTTGAAAATTACCCTCATTTCAGAAAAGTGGTGGTTACACAAGGTTTCAATAAAAATCAAGGACAGAGATCAATAATGAGTTCAAGACATGTGGATGAGATACTAAGAGTCTAGTCCTATTTGCAGGCTCACGTCGGTACAGTGACGTAACTGAAGTGATTAACGTAGACCTGCATGGGCCATCAAAGAATATAATCTGAAACAAACCTCAACCACGATATGAGGTCGGTTAATCATATTCTCTCATCCATCTAGATGATATACAGGTTCAACTTCTAGTTCCTCTGGGGTCCATAAACTCATCCCAAAGAAAGAATAGGTTCGATACGGACATATATTTCAAAAATCAGTACGAATAAAAATGAGGAAAAAATATTCGAAAATCTTTCGAAATAAGATTCCCAGGGTCATCCCTGAAATCTATCAAGAGTTCCTAATATGTGACTGAGTACCAAAATCCTAAAATATTCCTTGACTCAACCTTAATCCTAGGACAGACTCGCAGTAGTACAGATAAGCTCAAGCACTACCACGACTTCGTATTAACTGCAAAGGCTGACCTACGTAGGCCACCACAAAAATATGTCACGACCCATACCCGGATATACGGGTACGAATACGTGGGCCATGCCCAGCCTATACCGCAGTATCGACGGTAGAGCGCTGCCAAGTACCCGATACTAACTACAACATCTAAAAGATCCATAACTATAAAGGTACTCATATCACATCACAAAAGCTAAGAAAGATAAGACAAGAAATAATAACAATATCACTAGAACAACTAGAATCTACAAGGATCATATGAGACAAGAAATAAAACAGGGGAAAAACAATAGCAAAACTAAATAACTACAGGCCTAGCACTCCCGGGAGATAACTCACGGTAAAAGAATATCGAGATCCGCCTCAGCTAGCAATATCATGTAGTCCAATAATGAGGGCATAACAACTCCTAAAAATATTGTCAATGTATCCAGTCAGGATGAGAACAAGTACATAAACTAATAGCAGTTCCATATGAATTGACAAATTCTATAAGAGACAATTATAATGAAATATAAGATGATATATCAAGACTATAAGTAAAACATAATATATAAACTGGAAATCATGTCAGGGTGTAACGTACAGGAAAGTAGAACAGTACAGGAATATCTGATGTATAATATAAACATAAATAGTGCCTTGAGATATTATAGCATTATGTGATCGGCTTGGGTCAAGATCAAGCTATTCCATTTGGCCCAGCTATCATAGAAAAATCTCAAGGGTCAAGCCGGCCAACATGGAAAGCGAGCACAAAAAATATAAGATCTCGCTACACCCTACGTGTAGTGAGGGTGATGCAAGCACAAAAATAGTGACATGGGGGTATTGATCACATAACCTATAATAACTCTCCATCCTCAAATAGTATAATGGATCCGGACATGTCACGTCATGATGCGGGATTCTCTAAGAGGGTAGCAAATCCCCTTAGGAATCGGCATCTATACAAGTACAAGAAAATAAGATCGAACAATGTACCAATATACCATGGTAACCCAGGAATGACATCTCATGACAGGATCCGACGTATACTAGTCCGTGTACCATCGTGTCGGGAATCAAGTAAAATACTACAACTTTTAAATCCATCAATGCTGTAAGTACCTCTAGACCCCTGCAGTTAATTCATATGTATTTGTTTGGTCCTAGTAGAGTCGCTAGTCTTGGCAGTAAACTCTACACTTTTGTGATTATTGATGATTTCTCTCATTATACATGGGTTATCTTTTTATCAAATAAAAGTGGTACTATTTTTGAATTTCAGATATTTTGTAAAAAGGTACAAAATGAAAAAGGCTTCATGATTACTCGAATCTGAAGTAATTATGGTGGCAAATTCGTAAATGATGATTTCAAAAAGTTTTATAGTAGTGGTGGATATTACCACGGATTCTCTTATCTTAGAACTCTCCAACCGAATGGTGTTGTAGAACAAAAGAATCGAATTCTAAGCGAGATGGCTAGAGTCATGCTGAATCAACATAATCTTCCTAAGTATTTTTGGACCGAAGCTGTTAGTACAACCTGTCATATTTTAAATAGGGTGTTGATTCGATCTATCTCGAAGAAAATACTATATGAATTGTGGTTTGGTAGAATTCCAAATATTTTATATTTTAAAGTTTTTGGATGTCGCTATTTTATCCTGAACACCAAGGATAACTTGGGTAAGTTGGACTCTAAAGCAGATGAAGGAATATTTCTCGGATATGCTGCTAAGAGTAAAGGATATAGAGTTTTCAATAAAAGATCTATGATTGTTGAAGAGTCTATTAACGTTACTTTTGATGAGCTAAATAGTCACAGATCTAGCGATAGTGATGATGAAGATGCACAAAAAAAATCTAAGACAACTGAAGGTACTGCAACCAACGAGAGCTATCTGGAAAGTCTACGAAAGAGAATAAACCAGACCATCCAGAGACACTCGTCATAGGTGATGTATCAAAAGGTGTAAGTACATGTTCTTCTACTAAGGATATTAACGTAGCAGCTAATATAGCTTTTATTTCTCAAGTAGAACCTAAGATAGTAGAAGATGCTTTTAATGATGAGTTTTGGATTGACGCCATGCAAGAGAAACTTAATCAATTTGAGAGAAACCAAGTTTAGAAACTTGTTCCTGAACCTATTGTAGAAGTATGAAAAAGCACAGCCTTGACAAAAGCACAGGTGATAAGAAGTTGCTGCATACAAACTTCACAAAAGCGCAGGTATCCAAAAGCGCAAACAATAATAAAAAGTCACAACAGACAAAGATGGTGATGAAAAGTTCTCTATTAAAATTATGTCTATAAAGATCTATTGCAGATTCTTCATGATTACATTTTTAAAGACTAAAACACCTAAAGTCTACAAGTGGACAATCTTTAGAAAGTGTGCAGCCCCTCAGACGCGGAGCTCGTTAGAGCAAATCACTTCCTCGTTAGAGGAAGCCACTTCCTGGCCAGACGCGGAGAAACTCTAATATGGCTAATGAAGCAGCCATTGGCCCGAGCCAGAACGCAGCTCCTGCTCGCCATACTACTGCGGCAGGATAGAGCACAATCTGTGGCTCTTCAGATTGGCAATCAATCCAAATTCGGAAGCTTGGATCTCAAAGACCTCCAAGATATTGTTCAGGTTCAAACCCCTCATGCCAAATGCTCAAGTATATCTCAAAGTCCAGTAGCAGTTCTTCTACAAGGATATAGCTTCTTTGAATGAAGAGATCCACAACTAACAGTCGACTTGTGCAAGGCCAACGGCCATTTGAAGCCAAGTCAGGATCGAGCATGATGGTGGGAATGCTAAGAGAGTGGACGTAACTCTTCAGAAAAGCTCTCCTTTATATAGGCTGAGTGTGTTCCAACCCTAAACGTCAACCGATCAAAAACCCCCAAATTAATGGGATGAACCTCGGAGTCAGCACAATGAATCTCATTTAATATGTTCATTTGATTGAATCCTAGGCCACAAACTTCTTGAATTCCCCAAATGATGGCGGCAATTAAAAAAGAGGATGACTAACTCATCCGTTAAAAGAGTAGTCATTAAATTGCTCTTATGACTTCGACAAAAACTAGCTCCTTCGATTCAGAAGCGCAACCACTTCAGCTCGACTCAGAAGCGCAACCACTTCAGCTCGAATCAAAAGTGCAGTCGCATCGGTTTGACTCAGAAGCGCAGCTCCCTCGCTTCAACCCAGAAGCGCAGCTCCTTCCATCCCACCCAGAAGCGCAGCCCGTTAAATGGCTCCTTCAGCTGACACTTTGTTGCCTCAAACACAAGTCTCCTTATCGTCCAAAAGTGCAGTAACTCCGTCGTCTGCAAAATGTAGTCTACTCGTCGCTTCAAAGTACAGTAACTCCATCGTATGTAAAATATAGTCTCCTTGTCACTCCAAAGCACAGTTACTCTGTCGTCTTCGAAACACAATTTTTTCATCGCCCAAAGTGTAGTGACTCCATCGTCTTCGAAAACACGACGCAGTAACATCGAAGCCTTACCAGAAGCACAGTTCGCATAGATGTGCGATCATGTGAGGTAATATTATCCCACATGGCCACAAACGGGTAATTATATCTTGTCTGATATTACCCAATCGGTTTGCTTAAACCACCGCACTTAAGATAGAACGGAGTTTGATTTTGTTGATAAGAGCAATATCCTATCGGTTTGTTTAAACCATGGATAAGGACGGAGTTTGTTCCTATGGACGTAGGCCGTATCCAGTCGGTTTGTTTAAACCAATGGCCCCCTAAAGATAAGGACAAAATCCAACTTTGGGGATAGGAGCAGAATCTACTCGGGTTCATCCAATCAATATTAAACGCACGCCATGTGTCGTTTATTCAGTTATGTTAATAACTCTCTAAGATCTTGATAAAAGAGAATCCCAGCATCTGCCACGTGTCAGCTCTGCAGCAGCCCTTACAGTACAGCCTCAAGATTCTCTCAAATCTCCATGTGCAGTATTCCTGTACAATCCTTATACACATCGTATATGTGCTCGCCTATAAATAGAAGAAGTTTTCCTTCGATAAAGAGGCTTTGAAATCTTTATAACTTCGGCGTCCTCTTGATTGACAACCCAGAGTTCCAGTCGCAAGTACCAAAAAGCCAGAGCAAGTTTAACTCATCGTCAGATCGTCAATAGAGTAAAGGAGCCGCTACAGTACTCGATCTCTATCGTCACACTTCCCGAGAAATTTTGTACTTAGATTTCCTGTTTAGGAATCGATTTTACTCTTTACACGTTTATTATACAAAAAGTTCGTATAAGCTTTTGTCATGGCAAACAGGATGGCGACTCTACTGGGGACTTCCTTCTCCTCTAACGAGAAGGCGGTGACGCAATCTGACGACAACTTGCTGGGATCTTCTCAAAAGACGTTGGTCGTACGTTTCGACCAAGAAGTTTTGAAGATCTCCTTTCTGAAGAGAAGTCGAGTCCTTCGAACCAGTTCGTAAAACCAAAGAAGACTCGACGTATATGGGTGTCAAAGACGGCTGCGACGAGCAGCACGATGGAGGAGACTGCGCTCCAGAACCCCCTGAACGAAGAAGCCCCAAAGAAGATTTCGGCTGCTACTGCTGTGCCACCTCGCTCAGTTCCCGCTTCGGGAAAGCGCAACGAGGAGTACGGCTCCCCTACGACGGGCTTGACAAAGGCACAATGTCGAAAGAAGCGCGTATTGACCCACCTGCTGACGGAGGAAGCTGCGTAGGCGAGAACTTCTGTCTTTGACAGAATTGCCTAACCATTGGGTTAGGCTATGTTGGCTTCTGAAAGTTATGCACCTTCTAGGGATAACATGAAGATATCCAAGACGGTACGTGCCTTACACGGCCAAAGTGCTATGCCAACCACTCTGTTGGATTCTGAATACTACACACCTTCTAGGGGTAGTAGGAAAAAGTCTAAGGTAGCACGCGCTTTGCACGATCAATGTATTATGCCAACAGTTGACCGAAGGCCCGTGTTAACAGTCATGCGCACAGCCAACGGAAAGCTATACAAAACTGGTCCGAGTGCTTTGAAGCCTCGACCGATAAAACCTACTATCACTTGAGTGCTCATACGCGTGATTCAAGTCAGGGTGTACCTAATATGGAGATAGACTCGTACGAACAGCGTTCTAGTATGCATGGAAGGATTCTACATCACCAGTAACTCTCTGATCCGGGCCTAAGCGTATCTCACGTGCAGGAACTAAGAAGAGGAAAGCTATCTCCACATCCTCACTCATGTACGCTGCTTCTCTACGCACAAAAGAAATGTAGGAATGGAGACCTCAATAACCCTCTACAAGCGTAAAGCAAGGGAGGAGTCTGCGGTGCAGGACATGTCTAAGCCAAGGCATAATTGCACCTAGATCACCATCAACTGTTGCTGTTGCCAAACAGCCACGTTGCCGCCGAAGAGGTAGTCCGTCTTCCAAAGGCTATGACCGATGGCGTCTAGTAAAGAAGAAGATAAACTCCGCGTTGCTTCATACAAAGCGACACGGGGTTCTCCGACTCTCAAGAGGCTTTCCAAGAATCCTCTCGTTTCGGCCAATAAGCCCAAAAACCGGCCTGGGGGTAGCGAAATGGTAATGTCCAGTATGGATGTGTTCCAAGCATGCGCTCCAAACAATGATCCTTGCCGCAAGGAGATGACGCATCAGTCACAATATTAGTTGGGTGTAGCCAACCCTCCACAATTCATGATAATCCCTCATTTTAACCTAATGAAGGATTGTATGACACAGACGCTTCCGCAGGCACAAGTAGCCAAGAAGCTGGGGATAAGAATTACAATGAGTCTGAGGATGATTGTAACCTACCAGTTTATCCTCAAGACGACGGGACTCAGGCGTCTGAATTAGAGAGCGAAAGATTTACCGTCCCTTCTACTATCCACACATGATGTCCGCATTCATGGCCGAAGGTGACAACGTGGACAGCAGCGAAGGGTCCAATCATCAAAAACATATAGAGGCCCTTGAGACGGGCCTAAATACGTTGAACGTTACTATGAAGACCTTGGCTTCCGTCATCCTGGAGATCAAGGAGAAATTGACACCCATTGTCCCTACTCCTGCAAACCAAGACCCGGGGACTAACGGTAGGTCCAATGCGCCTCACATCCTGAGCCAAGCTGTGCCCCCATCATCTACTCTATCAATAATAGGACCCGCAATATCGAGTGAAGTACATAAGGCCCTCAAAGAGTTGTACGCTTGCCATGATGCTAGAGAAAAGCAAGAATCACTCCAAAGATGGGAATTCGGCAACCATATCTGGTCGAATGGGATAACGTAATCTATCCTTCCAAATACAATCTGCAGACACTTACGCCATTCGATGTGAATGAGTCTCCTCATCGATATTTGAGGTACTTTGCCTCAGTAATCGGGCATCTACTAAAGGACGATGCTCTGCTTACCAACATATTCGTAGGAGCTGTGCAGGGGTGGCCTACGAATAGTTTTGTAGCCTCCTAGACAACTGCATTTCATCGTTCGAAGACTTGAAGTGCCTATTCCTCAATCGATTCTACGAAGGGAGAATGGACATGACAATATCGACTCTCGTGGACATCCTCTAGATGGAGAAGGAACATGTACGTACGTACATTGAATGCTTCTGTTAGGCAGCCCTGAGGTACCTCCTGGGATACCCGAGCCCATGTTTATGGACTCATGCCGCAAAAATATGCTTTCTACAATCAAATTGTGGTACAGTGCTCCATGCATAGAGTGGATGCCTTTTATTACAGAGGCGGATGTGGCGGAATGAAAAGCCCGAGATGCACAGCTATTGGGATTGATTTTTCCATCACTCAAAGACAAAGGGAGGCGCTCGTCTAGCAATAACCCCGTTTCCAAGGATGGTAAAGGGAAGCAGACCATGACCGTCAATATCTCTAAGGGTTCAATAATAATAAACCCGAAGCCAGCCAAAGCGCAGAGGCCGAATGAGACTTACTCCTTCAACGACGAAGACACACTAGAACTCTTTGATATGTTGACAAGGGGTGGCAAGCTTCAACTTCCGTCTTCAAAGTGCCCCAATAAAGTGGGAAAGGTGAACAACCCAAAGTATTGCCACTATCACCAGTATGTCCACCATTCAACACTCGATTGCTACGTGTTGAAAAGATAAATCCAGTACCTCATCGACGTCAAAGTCATCTCACTTGACTATTAGGAAAAGATTGTTACTACCAACATAGTCACTCTCCAGTTCAGAAGTTTTCCGAAGACAGAGGCTCAAGACGGCGCCATCCCATCCCGAGAGCAATGATAGAAGTAGTCAATCTTCCACCGGCCTATGACAATGCTTAGGGCCTCATCCTTTTTACAACGCCACGAGACAAAGTTATGCGGGTCCATCCTAATCTTGCCCCAAATATGATGATGCCTGTAGCACACTCTGTCAAGGAAAAGAGAGTTTAATCATGTCGTATGGTCACTACATCGACTGATGACACTCTGGTTACCACTCACTCAGCTCACCAACGAGAAGATAACCAAGCACAGAGAAAGAAACATCTCCATCGGTTGCGGCCTCTACTCCCGAGGCGTCAGAAGCATGCCCATCTCAATCCCCTGCCACAGATAAACAGAGGCAGAACGAGATTCACTTTGACAAACCTTTGAGAAAAGACTCGGCTATAGGGCCGATCAAGCCCTACAACTTTGACATATTGGTACAGCTTGCCAATACTCCGGCTCAACTGTCACTCTTCGAGCTTCTTCGTCTCTCCAAAGAGACTCAATACGCCCTCAGTGAAGCTTTACAGAACGCTAACTCCTTTCTCGCTCAGGTGCAACCTCCCAAGGAGGATCATGCCACTTGCCCACATTGTCACAGTGTAGTCGAGGTGATTTCTAGCATCACCTTTACTCAGCAGGACATATTGCTGAAGAATAACCGGCACAATAGGCCCCTGTACTACATGAGGTATTTTGGTGCCATTAAGGTCGATCGCATCCACAACGACCGTGGCTCTTCTTTTAGCATCATCCCTCAGAGTTTACTCCAAGCTTTGGGGATCCCGATGTATCGGCTGACTATGTCAAATACTACAATCAGCGACTTCAATGCTGGTAAGAGTGAGCCCCTGGGCAAGATTTGCTTGAAATATTAAATAGGTGATCTCCAGACAGACGTGACTTGTTACGTCATTGATGCCAATATAAACTACAACATGCTATTGGGTCTCTGCATGAAGTATGTGGCCAACGACGGGACTATCAAGACTGAGTTTGCTGACATCGATCCATTTTAAGGACTCGAAGCATACTGTACATATACTGAGCTGTACAAGTTAGTCCCATGGGACGATGATGCCAATGATGCCGATGACGAGGCAGATACTGCACCAGAAAGCGTGGCTATGACAGAAGAACTATTGAGGGTTCGATTGAAGGGGAAACCTCCTAAGACGTCAGCATCTCTCGTCATCAAGTTTCAAGAAAAGGCTCCATATCGGTCGCCCTCGATGATATCATCTGCTAGCCAGGAGCCTATGCAAATAAAGCTTCTTCAAAAGGCTCCAAAGTCAACTCTGAAGTCGCAGGAACCTCCGACTACAGCCCCCTTGGTAGTCATGTTGAAGGGGAAACCTCCTACACCTTCTTCAATGGCAGCCCTAGTGCTCACAGATGAAGAGTTAGGAGACTACATATGCGCCGATACTGAGGTGCACTCCTTAGATGATGTAATCCCCCGGGATAAGATTTTGTATTTCATTAATAGAAAGTTGTCTTTGAATTACTCGTATGCACACTGGAACACTAAGTATTTCTTAGACAATGCTCTGTATATGTTACAAACATAAGTGATAACAGCTAATCTCGTAAGCTGAGTTGTCTCTCCCAGAGGCGCCTACTTCTTAGTTCCAATGAGAAAGAAAGAGGAGGAACCTATCATCTTCTGTCGATTGGAGCACCCTCAGCGACTGGCTCCGGCAGAACCAGAACCCGATAACGGCAAGATGAAACTCTACCGTTACACTACTCAAGCCAAACACCTTATCCAGAAAATGGGTTACGACTTGAACATCGACAGAGGACTGAACTATGGCAAAGGCCGACGCCATCCTTTATGACTTCGTGCTCCAAAGGAAAAGTTCCAAGATTACTACTAACGTACTCGCTGGGGGTTGGGTTATGCTACACTCACAACAACTTCGGAGAGCTCAGAGCCAGAGGTCCTGATGTATTCACATTTCTCCGACTCCTCAACCTGGGACACTGATACCAGTATCGACCAAGCCTTCAAAAGGATACTGTCCGTCAATATGGTCTCTACAGATCCTCCAGTCGAGGATGAAGACCAGTTACTCGAATTCTTCGAGGATGAACCCTGGGTTTAACGCCTGGGATTCCAATGGGAATGGTGCTTCGAACAGCGTGAACCTCCCACTGAAGATGAGGTCATCCAAGTCGAGCTGGGAGATGAGGCTTCCCCTAAACCCATCTTCATTAGCAAAAGCTTCACTGGAGAAGACAAAGAATCTCTGATACAACTTATCCGAGAGTACATCTATGTCTTTGCTTGGAGCTATGAAGACATGTCGGGTTTAGACCTGCAAATCGCCAAGCATCGTCTAAACATCTTGCCCAATGCTAAGCCTGTCAAATAGCAACAGTGGCATTTTCGTCCCAACATTATGGATGCTATTAAGAAAGAGGTCGGCAAACTCAAGGAGAGTAGCTTCATTCGCGAGGAGCAACATCCAGATTGGGTGGCCAATATTGTCCTAGTCACCAAAAAGAACGAAAAGATTCGGGTCTGCATAGACTTCAGGGATCTCAACTCGACCTGTCCAAAAGATGAGTTCCCCCTCCCAATCACCGACATGATGATTGACAATACTTGGAGCTTTGAGCATATATCCTTCATGGATGATTTCTCAGGCTACAACCAGATCAAGATGTTCCCCGAAGACAAGAAGCATACTTTATTCCGGACTCCAGAAGAGATATACTGTTACACAGTGATGCCCTTCGGGTTGAAGAATACATGAGCAATATACCAGTGGGCTATGAGCACCATATTTCGTAAATACCTCCGAAAAATGGTAGAATTTTATGTTGATGACATTATCGTTAAAAGCAAAAAAAAATCTAGCCATTTGGACGACTTGAAGTCGTATTCGACTTGATGTGGACACATCGAAAAGATCATCCCAACCAAGTCTTTTTTGGAAGTCTCCAGTGGCAAGTTCTTGGGCTCATCGTCACAGCCAAGGGTATTCATATTGACCCTGAGAAGACTAAGGCGATCTTGGACATGGCTCTTTCGAAGAATCTCCGTGAACTTCGAGGCCTACAAGGACGCTTGGCATATATAAGAAGATTTATAGCAAATCTCTCTGGTTGATGCCAATCCTTCACCGAACTCATGAAGAAAATAGTTTCGTATATCTGGACTGAAGAATACCAGCTTGCATTTGATGACATCAAAAATTACCTTACTAGTCCTCCCGTACTGGTGGCATCGGTCATGGGGAGGCCCTTCTAGCTATATATTCGAGCTATGGACAACTCTCTCGGTATTTTGCTAGCCCAGAGAAGCAACGAAGGCCACGAACATGCAATCTACTATCTCAGCAAGACTATGATAGAGGCTGAACATCGATTTAATCCTGTGGAGAAGGAGTGTCTTGCTCTGCTCTTCACCATCTAGAAGACGTACCATTATGTGGCCGAACAGACAATCCATGTCGTCTCCCGAGTCAACCCCCTCAGAGTCCTAATGACTAATCCAGGGGCTTTAAACTCACGATTAGCCACATGGACAATACTCTTGACTCCTTATGACATGATGTTCGTCCCACAAAAGGCAGTCACGGGCCAAGCATTAGCCGACTTCTTGGCGGCACACCCTGTGCCAGCGACATCATGTAACACCCATGAATTTTTGAAATTATATTTTCTTATTTATTTGACTTAAATATGATTTTATGGATTTTATGAATATTTTTAATTAAATAGTTATTATTATAGATTACATTAGCCATGGTCAAGATTTAGAGTGCAATATGACTAGGAATTGTGGTGCGGATGGTGTGATCGTGTGCTTTGACTAGTGTTTTAGACATGATAGCGAATGACGAGCCATAGGTGTGTCCCAACTAGGAAAACCATGCCAAGTTGTGACTTGACCCCTAAAATTGATTTATTTAGTTATTATTAAGATTATTGACTTTTAGGAGACCCAGTTGTACCAATTTAGACTGGACTTGACCCGAACCCAACCTAAGCCCATGTAGGCGTTTAGTCTATCCAAGATGCCATGTAGACATATTTTATGTATGTATAAATATTTCTTATTTATTTTTAGTAATTGAAAAATACCCCCTAAATATTTGTTATAGGTAAATTATAGATATTATTAATAATTAAATGGCATTTTAGAATATTTGTATGATTTTTTATGGCCAAATAAAGATGGTGGATGATATATTCACCCAAAACTGCTATACATATTATTGGTTTTTTCTTTTTTATATCATTAATAATAATAATAATAATAATAAAAATAATAATAATAATAATAATAATAATAATAATAATAATAATAATAATAATATTATTATTATTATTATTATTATTATTATAAGAATGTATTCATTATTGGTTATTTTGTTTAATTAGGAAGTAGATATTATATATATATATATATATATATATATATATATATATTTTTTTTATATATATATATATATATACGTTTATATATATATATATATAAACGTATATATATATATATATATATATATATATATATATATATATATATATATATATATATATATATATATATATATATATACGTGTGATATATGTGGGATGTTGGTTTGGCTTGCATTGGAAGGAGCCCCCCCGCTCCTTGGGGTTCCCCCCGGTCACGGCCAGTGGCCGGCCGGCCCCGGGCACCACCGCCTTCGTCGGGCTGCTCCCGCCACCCCTAGCCATCCCGGCTTCTTCGGTCGGCCTGGCTCCATCAGCCCCCTGATCGGCGCCTGCGTGGCGTGCGGCGGCTCCGCCCCCCCTCTTCCCCTCTCCTCCTCGCAGCCGCCGCCGTCATCGGAGTCATCGGAATCGTCGCTCCAGGCGCCCTCAGCCGTCTCTGGCCCCGTCTCTCCTCGGACCGTCGCCCGTCGTCTTCGGCGTCGTATCGCGTCGCTTCCGGCCGCCGATCCAGCCGGCGCGCCGCCCCCTCTCCAGCTCGCGACCCCCCCTCCGTCCCCCCATCTCCGATTCGTCTCTCGGGGCCCCCGTCCGCGGCCGCCCCGATTGAGGCCCCCCCCGACCCCCTCCCGGCGAGGCCTCCCTCGGTTCCTCTGGCTCCCGCCCCGTCAGGTCCTCCCTCTCCGGATCCCCCTTCCCAGGTGCCCGCCTCCACGGCAGCGGCCACTCTCCCTCTCGCCGCGCCCCCTCCCGATTCGGTCGCGGGCTCCCCCTCTCCGCCTCCCCCTCCTCCCGTCTTTGCTGAGCCCCCCCGCCTTGCACGGCGCTTACTGGCTAGTTCCTGGCTCCGACCAGTGGTACTGGCTCCCCTCCCACCCTCAGGCGGATGCGATCTTCCTCGCCCTGGGCCTGAGGCGCTACCCCTAGCGCTAGGGATCTTTCCCCACCCCGGCTTATCCGGCGGGGTCCCCCTCCCGCTGCGGTTCCTGCCGCCGGGTCGTTCTCCCTCCCTTCGCCTGGACGTGCGGCTCCCTCTTCCGTCTGAGCCCTCGCTCCCCCTCCCCGCCTGGTCTCGTGACCACCCCAGGAGCTGCTCCCCCCTAGCACCGTCGCTTGCGCCCCCCGGGCGCCGCCCACCTCCCTCATCCCCTCTCATCCCCCCTTGGCGACCCGGAGCTCCTCCGCCTCAGCCCCTTCTCCCGGCGTCGCCCCACCCCCCCTCCGCCGTGTCGCGGCCTCGACCCGGCGTCTCCCTCCCCCTCTCGACGAAGTGGTCCCCTGGTCCGGCCTCGTGGCCCCCTCCTCGGCGGCCGTCTCGTCTCGGCGCCGCGCTCCGGTCCAGCGCGCGAGAGCTCCGAGGCGCCCCTCCGGGGTCTGCGCCACCTCGGGCCCCGCCTATCCCCCTCTGGTTCCGCGCTCACCCATGCGCGGGCGCAGGCCTTGGTCCCTGCGTAGGCTGCCACGTGCCCCCCCAGCTGGCGTTTTCAAATTTCTTGTTTGGTTCTGTTTCCTATGTGGCTTCGTGTTTTGTGTTGGTCCCCCACGCGGGCCTGGGTCTGTGGTGTTTCGTGTTTTGGTTCCCGCGTGGGCGGGTTGTTTGTTGCTGTGTTGTAGGTTTAGTTTCCATTCAATAAAAGCTCTTTAAAAAAAATATATATATATATATATATATATATATATATATATATATATATATATATATATATATATATATATATATATATATATATATATATATATATATATATATATATATATATATTTTATATATATATATATATATATATATATATATATATATATATATATATATATACGTTTTATATATATATAAAAAATATATATATTTATATATATATATAAATGTATATGTATATATATATATATATATATATATATATATATATATTTTCATTATATATATATATATATATATATATATATATATATATATATATATATATATATATAATGAAAATATATATATATATATATATATATATATATATATATATATATATATATATATATATATATATATATATATATATATATATATATATATATATATATATATATATATATATATATATATATATATATATATTTTAATATATATATATATATATATATATATATATATATATATATATATATATATATATATATATATATATATTTTAATATATATATATATATATATATATATATATATATATATATATATATATATATATATATATATATATATATATATATATATATATATTTTAATATATATATATATATATATATATATATATATATATATATATATATATATATATATATAGATAAAATGAATATATATATATATATATATATATATATATATATATATATATATATGTAAAATATATCTATATATATATATATATATATATATATATATATATATACGTTTATATATGGATGCCTCCTCGCCACCTCCCTTCTTCGCCTAAGCCGTCCCCATCGGACGTCTTTGGCGTTCGGGAGCAGCAGGATCTTCCCCAGTCCGCTTTACCCTCCCGATCTAGACTCCCCCCTTCCTATCCCGCCGTCGTCGGAAGCGCAAGCCCCCTCATGCGCCCCGGCGCCCCCACCTCAATCTCCGTCGTCGGCCCCCTCGTTCCGCCCTCCCCTCTATTCTCGGCTCTCCCCCCGGCACCTCCCTGCCTGGACGGCAGACTTACTCTCCACTGCCGTGCGTTCTCCCCCGGTCCCCCTCACTCCCTGCCGCCGGGCGCTCTCCCCATCCGCCATAATCCCGGCTCTTGAACCGCCTCCATCTTCCTCGACTTCGGGTTTCATTCCCTCGGTAGAGGTGGCATCATCATCCCCAGCGGCGGCGTTAGTCGGCCAGGCCGCACCAGGCGGGGGCGGGAGAGAGTTGCCCCCTGCCCGGGGTGCTTCTCCTGGTCAGCTGTCTTCTACCTCCCGCTTTTTCGACTTTCCACCCCTCCTCCCCCTCCTTCTCGCCCCTCCCTGACATGGACGCGAGAGTAGCTCGCCCTGGTCGGCAGGCCCCTCACCAAACTCGCGACGAAGCTCCGGTGGGCCCCTTCCCCATTTCTCCCAGAGCCGCCCTCGCCAGCCCGGGCGCCCCCAGGTTTCGCACCACCACTTCGGTGGCCTCCTCCTCCACCCCTAGGCGCCTGCCGGCCAGCACCGGTCATTCCTCCCTTGCTCGGCGGTCTGCCCCGACCACCCAGCCCTCGTTTCGCGTGCTCCGCAGGTCCAGCCTCGGCTCCCCCCGGTGGGGTGCATGGGGTCGAGTCTCGCGTCATCCCTCGCATCATTTCCCGTGCCCAGCTGCTCCCTCGGGGACCCCACCCCTCGACTGGCGAGCTTTGACCTCTGCTCACCCGGGACCTCGGGTCTACCGCTATACGCGAGCATCGCACCCCCCTTTCTACCCAGACGCAGATTGCCTCAGCACTTTACGTGGCTAAGCCCTCCGCTGGGCCTTACATGGCGCCATTCGGGCATGCGGGCCCCCACCCTCCCGTGGGCCTAGCCGCCTTCGCGGACCCCTTTTATGCGGTTCTACCGCTCTCCCTTTATGCCCACCGTATACTTCCCTTAGGGCTCCCTTGCCGGGTCAAGTCCCGGATCCCCAGGCGGTCGCCTGCGCGGACTCTCCACACCCACAGGCAGTCACCTGCTCGGGCCCGACATCGACGCAAGCCTCTTCTCCCTAGGCGTCTGCCTGTGTGGACATTCCCGCCTTTCTATCGCCCTCCGGCGGTGCCACAACGACCACCCTGGCGCACCACCAACCTCCCCAGGCCCTCGCCGTTTCTCCCTCTGCTTTGGTGTCTGCGATTCCACTCGCCACCCTTACCCACCACACCCCCGGAGTCGGTCATGCGGCACCGGAGCCGCCCAGACTTCTAGGCCCCCATCCTCCGTGGCACCATCCGGCGACTCCTCCCTCCCGGACAGCGCGACTGTCCCACTACCCCATGCTTCCTATGCAGAGGCAATTCGTCCTGATCGTGGTTGGCGACCAACTTCGCTGACGGTAAAAATTCTGCTCCCTGACATTGAGCTCCCGCCTCCCACTGACGGTGATCCCATCTGGGTCCCTTTCGCCGTGACGGAGATCCTCTGACCTGTCCTCCTCCTTCTCTAAGTCGTTTGTGCTCAAATTCGAATCCGGCTGCTCGAAGATTTTCATTGCCACGGATACCGTTGCCAAGTGGGTCCTCTCCGCTGCCTACCTGGTCGTGCCGCTCGACCCCAAGCATATGCTCTTACATCTCTATTCCGCTTCGGACTTCGCCATAGTCCGAGCCAAGGGGACGGTCAGAATGGGCACACAGATCGCCAAGGTTGTCAGATGGTCCCCCAATTTCAACCCGAAAATCGACTCAACAATCATTTCTACATGGATCACCCTACCCAACCTCCCCCTGGTCTGCTTTTTCGCAGCTGCTCTCAAACGAATAGCCAGCTCCTCTGGGACTCTGGTAGCCATCGCTGAAGATACTCGCAACCTTTCCAAGTGCAATTACGCGAAGATTTGTGTCGAGTTAGACCTCCCGAATGACCCTCCCAAAATCATAGAGATCGAGCTCGGAGATCAAACACACTGTCAACCGCTGATCTACGACAACAATATAATCTTATACAAATACTGCCAGATGAGCGGTCACCTAAAGCAGCACTGCTTCCGCGCTCACCCCGAACTAAAGAAGCCTACCACGAGCCCCCCACGCGCGTCGACAGATCAAAGACACCCCGCCACGACCGCCACGACCACCTCCGCCATTATCATCCACAACTCAAATCCAGATCCCCTACCTCAGACCGACGGTCAGACTAGCCCACACCCTCATTCGACCGCCACGACCACCTCCGCTATCGTCCCTTTCACTCTCCACACCCTTCCCCTTCACAATCCGTTCGAACTCCTATCTGGCACTACTTCCGAAGAAGACCACAATGACTCCAGTAAGCTCCCCTCTAGCACCCCCGAACATCAAGATAGCCCCAAGATCAACGCTCTCACTCACCACCCAGTCGCTGATATAGCCCCCATCATCCAACTCTCCAACCCAACTGACCTCACCATCCCACACCCCCACAGGATACACCACTCCACCCAATCACCCGTTGACCACTCTCAACAACCTGGAAAGTTCTCGTCGGTGTGTAGATCCGAGCAGGCCGAAGTACCACGGTCCCCGCCGCTCCCCTATCGGCAGACCCGGTCCCCCCTCCATCTCTCCCCCCTCACCTTTTGGACGCTCAAACCAAGTTTGGCCACGCCTTAACCAACATATTTTGGCAAGCCAAGGAAGCAGGATTTCTGGACTATGGTGTAGAAGCATGGAATTTCAGGACCAAAAATCCTATGCGCCAAACACTACACGCGCCAGGGAGCTCAGATGAAGTACTCAACACAGAAGCAAAAGAATAGACATCAAAAGAGGATTTTTATTTTCATATAAAAGTCTATTACATGTCTAGAAAAGGTTGTACAAAGGAGAATTTATACAAAGAAAAGATCCTAAGTCTACAGCTCAGCGCAGCAATCGCCATGCGCCCTCAAATAGGCGCAGCAATCACCATGCGCTCTCAGCCAGGCGCATCCCTTCAGCAGCTCAGTTATGTGCATCCTCAGTTATGTACATCCCTTCAGCAGCTCAGTTATGTGCCACCCTTCCAGCCAGGCTCATCTAATGCTTCGACTAATGAAGCATTTATTGAGCAGAACGAGGGTGGCAATCAACCCTCTAGCTGGAGGAGGAGCTCCCTAAACCGAGGAAGAGAAGAGCACCGCAAATGAAACCGCGGCTAAAGAAGCAGCTTTCAACACAACCAGAATGGGCAACACCCACTCTAACAGAAGAAAGAGCCTCCAAAGACGTAGCACCGCCATTCCGATCTGCGGCTCTTCCAGCATAACGGAGACGAGGCTCGAGCATCCCGATCTTTGGATGCAACAGGCACCTTCTGCCTGCCTCGGAAGCCCTCGACTCTGACTTTTGGATGTAACAGTCACCTTCAAGTGCATCAATGAAGACAATGCATCGCATCTTCACCCTCGGGAACATCTTATCAACAGAATGCACTCGAGGTAAACAAGTTCATTTTGGAAGAACGTGAGAGAACGAGAAGCAAACTCTCTCCATGCCACTATTTATAGGCCGGGCAAATCAAACCCATGCGCCAAGTGGATGGCTCTCCGAATCCCGTGCAATGAATTTGCATTAAATAGATGAACCAGACGCTTCGAATTCAGCCAAGTCAAAAATGGCTATTTAAAGCACTCGAAGAACGGAACAGTCGCACCAAAAGACGTATCACACGGAGCGGATGCGCCGGTCAGACCGCGTATCACACCGACGTGCCTCTCAGCACCGAGCGCTTCACAAGCATGCGCCCCCATGCGCCTAGTGGAACGCCGATCGATGCGCCCACTCCAACAGTCCATCACCTGTCAAAAACATTAAATGCTGAAGTCTGACAGAGTTGGCAGCACGCCTCTCGAGGACTGAACAATTGACAGCTTTTTCAGAAAACGAAGCGTCGCCAACGTCAGCATCATCATTACTCTTCTCCGACGGTTACAGCCACGTGGCCGCCCAACCACTTGCATGCGCCTCCGCAGCCATACGCCCAAAGTTCTGCATGTGCCTCAAAAGCAATGCGTCTCAGACTTTCACTCTGATCCCTAAAGACAGAAGTAAAGTCACTACTGAAGCTCTGCATGCGCCTCAAAAGCTATGCATCCCAGACTTCTCTCTGATCCCAAAAGACAGAAGTAAAGTCACTACTGAAGCTTCGCATGCGCCTCAAAAGCCATGCGCTCTGAATGGTTCGTAACTCCTAAAAAGTTATGAGCCAAAGTCTTCTCATGCGCCCCACCCCAGGCGCATCCTATCAGATCACTCTCCACCAAATTCGAGATCTCCGAGCCATGGGTCGATGACACGTGTCCTTTGACTCGATTCACCCAAGATCTCAGCAACAGAAAGATCCTCTTCTCTGCTACGTATCGGCCCACAACAGCAGTATAAAGAATTCAACCCCTCAATCAGGGCGCATCATCCATGTGCCTCCATCAGCAATCTCCACATGGTGTCCCTGCATCTAGGCGCATCCGACATATGTGCGCATGAGCAGCCAGCCTGCAAAGTTATAAATAGAGGGATCATTTCCTTCGTCCACACACACACAGACGAACATACATAGACAGACAGAGACAACGCACAACCAGAGAGGCAGATACAGACACTCAACGTCTTCCTTCTCTCAGCAAGCTCCAGCACCCAGAGCAATCCAAACCTTCAGAGAACCGATAACCGTCGTCAGATCGTCAACGTATTACCACTCGCTCCATCGGCACAAGGGACCCAGATAAATAAAAGTGTACTCCTAGGACTACGTCTAAGTCCTATATCGTAACACTGTTCTGTTTGTATTGAAATTTGCAATCAAAAGATTTTAATGGCAAACAAGCTGGCGACTCTGCTGGGTACCTCTTTCTCCTCTACCGAGGAAGCTGTATCGCAATCCGACGATGTAAAGGTGGGCTCCTCCCACAAGACGCTGGTCGTACGCCTCAATCAATAGGCGTATGAGGAGTTCATCTCTGAAGGCAGTACGAGTCCTTCGAAGTGACTGCCAAAGCCGAAGAAGACCCGCCGAGTCTGGGTGCGCAAGGTCGACGCCTCTGGCACCACCACCCAAGGGGATGTACCGATCCGGCCTTTCCTTTCTGTTGACGTCCTCAGCAACCAAGATGCGCCCACCGGTGCAGCGCATCTCTCGGAGAAACGTACGGCTGACCACATTCCCCAGCCATCTCCCTCTCAGGCGAGGAAGATGCGTCGACGGAGCAGGGGCACAGCTAATGCCCCGCACATCACCTCCGATGTGCCACAGAAGGTCTCTGTCTTTGACAGACTCACTCGCTGTAGTGGCGAGGAGAATTTGGATTCTGAGTACTACGTGCCCCAGCGGGCTAGTACGAAGAAGTCCAAGGCAGCACGGGCCATGCGTCCCAAACGTGCTATGCCAGCAGCAAGCCAGAAGCATGCACTCACAATCATGCGCGCTGCTGATGGTAAGCTGTATAAGGTTGACTCAGGTGCTTCTGCGCCAAAAATGAGCCAACCTTCAAAGTCCTTATCTCACTTGGGCGCATCTGTTGCATTCGCAACCAAGTCGAGTAAGGCAAACCCAGTGGTCTTAAACTCCCATGCCCCCTCTGGTTGTGCGTCTGAGGTTCGTTCAAGTCACTTTAAATGTTGTTCCTCCACTAATGATCTGAGCACCTGTTTGGTGTTGGATCAGGGGGCGCAGCATTCACCTGACCACCCCGGCGCTTGGCCTTACCATGCGCCTGAAGGGGGTGCGAAGGTGGCACTCTCCTCCAACGATCTGTGTAACGTGATCACTCACAAGCGCCGATCAGGAGAGTCGACTGACAAGCATGATGCGCCCCTCACAGGGCATACTTGTGCTGTAGTCACTATCAACTGCTGTTGCAAGGCAGCAGTCCCACCAAGACAGTCGGTGTTCCAGCGGCTGCAATCATCGACACCCCTCCGACGTCGCTTCGGGAAGAAGGTGTCAACAAAAGAAGAGCCAGAGGTTGCTTCATGCAATGTAATCTCTAACTCCTCGTCAGCCCAAAAGGCGACTAGCAATTCGTCCAAGAGCCAGTCGAGGAAAACCAAGACAACTGTCCCGTCCTCCAGAGTGTTCGAAGGCACTCGGGGAAGAAAGAAGATCTTGGAGGAAGCTGGGGGTAGTCAAACCTTTATTGATCCTCCTTCCGAAGACGAAGATGTCCTCCGGAGCACAGCTGGGGTAGATCTTCATCCTGGAGACGAAGTCAGCCTTCCGGACATAGCTGGGGGTAGTCTAGCCCCTGTGGGTCTGCGTCCCGAAGACGAAGAAGTCCTCCAAGACAGAACTAGGGGTAATCAGGCCCTTGCGGATACTTCTCCTGAAGACGAGGGTGTCCTCCAAAACATAGCTGGGGGTAGCCTAGCCCCTGCGGATCTGAATCTCGAAGACGAAGAAGTCCTTCAAGACAGAACTGAGGGTAATCAGGCCCTTGCAGATGCTCCTGTCGAGAATGTTCTCCAGAATATAGCTGGGGGTGGCCAAGACGAAGCTCCAGGAGAGGCGACTCCCCTACAGGAGAGTGAAGCCGAGAGTGAAGCCTCAACCGATCCATCCACTTCCAGCCATATTATGACAGTATACATGGCTGGGGGTGATACCGAGTCTGATGCGCCGCCAGCAGACCTCGTCCAGCGCATGGATACCCTGGAGGGAGGACTCAAAACCCTCTCTGCCTCTATGCAAACACTGACTCAAGCAGTGTTTGAGATACGGTCATCTTTGGCCAGGATGCCTTCTACCGGTCCCGACCCAGGGGTCAATGGAGAGTCAAGTGTACCCCCTCAACGGGTATCCTTGGATACGGATTGCCGCGAAGTCCCTCGGACGTCGGAGCCCTCAAATGCTCAACTCTAGGTGGTACGTACCACCTTCTCCGACTCCCAGCTCCACGGAAGACGTGGTCGAGATGATCAGGGACTTGCGCGAGCGCTTTGAGTCTAAGACGAGACAAGAGGAGCGCCAAAAGATGGGCATCCCCAACCTTATCCCCTCGAATGGAACAAAGTGGTTTATCCTCCCAAATATAAACCACAAATACTGACGCCATACGATGGGAAGGACTCTCCGCGTCGCTATCTGACGTATTTCCAGTCTCAGACGGGACATCTCCCGAAGGAGGACGCACTACTCACCAGCATATTTGTCGGGGCACTGAAAGGAGTAGCGTACGACTGGTACTGCAGCCTCCTCGACAATTCCATATCTTCCTTCGATGACTTGACGCGCCTTTTCCTCGACCGTTTCTACGACGGCGGAAAGGACATGACAATGGCGTCTCTCATAGAGATACGCCAGAAGGAGAAGGAAACGGTTCGGGTATTCATCGAACGCTTTCGACAGGCCTGCTTCAGACTGCCCCCGGGCATGCCAGAACATGTACTCCTCTTCTCCTGCAGCATGAACATGCTGCCTGCAGTCAAACTCTGGCTCAACTCTACTCCTCCTCCCGACTGGAGTTCCTTGATCATCGAAGCCGAAGCCGCAGAAAAGAAGGCGGCCAATGCTCGTCTTCTGGGAGTCAGTTTCCCTGCCTTTGAAGACAAGGGGAAACGGTCTGCAACCAACAACCCCGGACGAGAGACGAAGGGAAAACAGGCATTGACTGTCAATGTCTCAAAAGGTGCATCAGTGCCTACTCAGAAGCCTCCACTTGCACCACGGCCAAAGGAGGTTTATTCGTTCAACGATGAAGACACCCTGCAACTCTTTGAGATACTGAAGCAGGGTGACAAGATCAAGTTGCCGGACCCGAAGTGTCCCGACGAGGTTGAAAAAGTGGACAATCCGAGGTACTGTCACTACCATCGGTTTATCGAACACCCAACCAAGGACTGCTACGTCCTCAAAAACTACATCCACCGCATGATCAATGCGGATGTCATCTCCGTCGACTACGAGGAGAAGACGGTGTCGGCCAACGTGGTGTCACTCCAGTTCGGCACCTTGCCGCCAACTACAATAGAAGATGGCATCGTCCCCATCCCTAAGGCGACAATGGAGGTGGTTAACTTACCACCTACTCGTGACAACGTGAGTGGACTCATCCCACTCACCACATCTTGGGGAGAGATCTTATGGGTTCACCCTGATCTTATCTCCGAAGTTACTCAACCGGAGGTACATTCTGCCTCCAGAACCAAAGGCAGGAAGATCAAGTCTTGTCGTATGGTCTCTTCCTCTGCGGAAGAGGTACTTCCTGTACAGACGCGTCCACAACAGAACGCCCAATCCGACGAAGCTGCCGTCGAGGTGGTGCCTCCTTGCACCATCCCTGCTGTCCAGGATGAGGGCCCGTCTAAGCCCTCAGCAGCCAATAAGCAGAAGCATGTAGAGGCTCGTTTCGACAGACCTCTACGAAAGGAGAATGCTTCGGGGCTAGCCAAGCCCCACAACTTCGACATACTGGCACAACTGGCTAGTACACCTGTCCGTCTATCTCTGTTTGAGCTCCTTCATCTTTCCAAAGACACTCACGAAGCTCTCTGTGAAGCCCTTAAGGATGCTGAGTCCTTCATCAGTCAGGTCAAGCAGCCTGAAGATCTTCCAACTATATGTGCGCACTGTCATTGTGCGGATGAGGTTATCCCTAATATAACCTTCACCCAACAAGACATGCTGCTCAAGCACAACCGACACAACAGGCCGCTGTATTATACAGGGTATATCGGTTCTGTCAAGGTGAAGCGGATTCAGATCGATCTGGGGTCTTCCCTCAGCATCATTTCGAAGACGCTGCTCTCAACTCTGGGGATCCCAATGTACCGATTGGCGCCTTCCAACATAATAATCAGTGGCTTCAATGCTAGCAAAGTGAGCCACTGGGCAAGATACGACTAAAGTGCCATATCGGTAACCTCAGAACCGAGGTGACTTGTTATGTCGTGGACGTCGACGTCAACTACAACCTTCTGTTGGGTCGTCCATGGCTACATGAGTACATGGTGGTGCCATCTACACTCCACCAATGTATGAAGTACGTGTCCACCAACGACGTCATCCGGACGGAGTTCACGGACATTGACCCTTTCAAAGGGGTTGAAGCCTACTTCACCGATTCCTCCTTGTACAAGTCACCTGACGAGGAGGAAGCCAATGATGCTGACGACGAAGCAGAAACGGCAGCAGAGCCGGACATGGAGCCTGAGATGACTCCCGACGCTCCTATAAAGATCCGACTCAAAGGCAAACCGCCTCAGAAGTTGCCTCCCATGAACATCAAGCTACCCGGGAAAGCACCAACTGCTCCTGAAGCTCCCTTGAAGATACGGCTCAAGGGAAAGCCGCCTCAGACATCGGCTCCCCTTGTGGCAAAACTACAAGGGAAGGCACCATTCACCGGAGGCACAGTGGAGGCACCTCTGAAGGTGCGTCTTAAAGGCAAGCCAGAGCAATCCAAACCTTCAGAGAACCGATAACCGTCGTCAGATCGTCAACGGAGTCAACGTATTACCACTCGCTCCATCGGCACAAGGGACCCAGATAAATAAAAGTGTACTCCTAGGACTACGTCTAAGTCCTATATTGTAACACTGTTTTTTTTGTATTTAAATTTGCAATCAAAAGATTTTAATGGCAAACAAGATGATGCAGAATCAGCCATCCCATCAGATAATGGAATGGTAGTTCGGCCCGGGGAAAGTTGTCATTCCTACCTCTCCCATGGATCACATCCTCAGTAAAGGTCCTCAAGCCCCACAACAGGTTACACACCATCGCAGGGAGGAGGGCCAAAGGGCGACCAAAAGCCAATTTTACTGCTGGCAAAATGAGGTTCCGGTGTACCCACTCCACAGAACCAGATCCGCCCGCAAACATACAATCTTGGAGCCATATCATCAAGTACGCAGTCAATACTGCCTTAGATGACATCCGGTGCACACAATGCCAGAAGCAGCTATACGAGTTCTCGCCACTCTCATTTGAACGAGGGGCCCTCTCGTCCAACCGGCTCATTTCAGAGGTCATCTCCGCGGGTTTTAGCCCTTACGGAGTCATAAATCGGATCTTCGAGGAATCCGCCAAATCCTGCTTGAAGACGTAATCCCTCCAAGCAGTCACATGAGGTTGAGACTTGCCTTTCTCCCTCCGTTGCATCAGATAATGATGGCTCGCTGCCTCTTTGAAAACATCCATCATCTTCAGGTCCTTCTTTTCCAAGGCAAGGATCTCTTCGTTTGACGAGAAATATTCTTCGTATGGTTCAGAGCCCCAGGGAAGCCTGGATACCTCGTACATTTCGTGGAGAGCCAATCCCAACTCTCCCACTGGAGTAAAGAAAGTGCCAGTCTGGGTATTGAACATTTTCAAGAGCGCAAGGAACATATGCTTATTGAGATCCACGCCAGCCTGTGTGGCACAGGTAGCGACCGTCAGCCCAATCTCTTTAAGCTCAGCCTTGAACTTCGACAACACCCAAAGGGTCAAGTCGTCCCACTTCGGCATGTGGTGACACCAACCTTCAACCCTAAAGCTACCTTTCGGATACATGACCCTCGATGTTAGCATCCGATTTGCAAAGGTCGAAGCACTGAAGACAAAAGTGTCATTAGGAACCTCACTATAAAGGCTCCCAGGACGCAAAGTTTGGTAACTAAACGAGGGACCGGCTCATGAAGTGGCCAAGGTATCCCTTTGATTCGAAGTAGCATCAATCGAAAGAATACCTCCCAATGCCCCTCCTTGAGAAGGAGTAAGTTCCCAGGGCATCCTTCTCTTGGAAGCTAAACGGTAGAAGGCCGTCAGTGGCAACTGGCGTTCAATTTGTCGCATTTACAGAACCATGCCTTTCGTAGAGAAGAACCAGTCTTCTTTGATCTTCAGTATCTTCGCCTCGGTGGAGATCAGGCGGTAACCGAACAAAAAGGCAAGTTTTAAGAAGGTCATATCCTCGGATTCAGCAGATTTCAGTTTACCGCTCTCCATCATACTCTGGAGAAAAATCGACAACTGATTCTGGATCTGCAGCATTCTCTCAGGAGGTTGATTCTGTAGGATAGCATCCTTCGCAGGGTTGATAACCTCCTCGTCAAAATCAACTCCCATTTGACAAAGAGAAGCATCCAGAAGGACTTCATTCAGCAAAGGGATTGTCATCAATACTGATACAATAAAAACAAAAGTTAGGCAAAAAAGCTTTAAGAAGACAAAATGTGTCAAGCAGCCTGGCGCATCATCAGGGTGTAAACCCATGCGTGTCAGCAATGTGGCTTCGGCGCATCATCAGGGTGTAAACCCATGCACGTCAGCAGTGAAGCTTCAACGCATCATTAGGGTGTAAACCCATGCGCGTTAGCAGTTAAACCTCGGTACATAATAAGGGCCTAAACCTATACACGTCAGTGGGATAAAACCTTGGCGCATCATCAGGACAAAAGTCCATGCGCGTCGGCAGCAGAGAGTTAGGGCACACCAACTCAGCCGTATGATCCGAAGCTCGTCTGAACAAAAAATAGTGGAAAAAATGACACCCACCCGTCACCGCAGGACGAACGTCGGCCGGAGTCACAATGGCGATAGGAGCGTCTTCTTCGACGAACTCCGCAGGCTCCTTTCCCTTGCCAGCACCACTGCGAGGAGTCTTGGGAGCCATTCCTTGAAGGGAGAAAGTTAGGGTTTTTCGAAAGAGAACTCTAAAAGACAAAAGCAAGGAGAAGAAGAACTCTCTCTCTCCACCTCATGCCTATTTATAGGCTCAGTCGCACGCGTGAACCGATGAGGTGTGACCTCAGCCGCCGCCTCGGGTTCTGCAAGGAGATAACTGCAAATAATTATTTTGCATTTACTGAGAGGAGCATGCGCCCCATCATTGATGCACGGAGTATCCATGCGCCAGAACAGTCATGCGCCCCGACAGTCATGCGCCCCAACCACCATGCTTCTTATTCAAAGTATTCCAAAACTTGATAAAAAGTTTTGAAAACTTTGAAGGGGGTCTTGTAGAAGCATGGAATTTCAGGACCAGAAATCCTATGCGCCAAACACTACACGCGCCAGGGAGCTCAGATGAAGTACTCAACACAGAAGCAAAAGAATAGACATCAAAAGAGGATTTTTATTTTCATATAAAAGTCTATTACATGTCTAGAAAAGGTTATACAAAGGAGAATTTCTACAAAGAAAAGATCCTAAGTCTACAGCTCGGCGCAGCAATCGCCATGCGCCCTCAAATAGGCGCAGCAATCACCATGCGCTCTCAGCCAGGCGCATCCCTTCAGCAGCTCAGTTATGTGCCACCCTTCCAGCCAGGCTCATCTAATGCTTCAACTAATGAAGCATTTATTGAGCAGAACGAGGGTGGCAATCAACCCTCTAGCTGGAGGAGGAGCTCCCCAAACCGAGGAAGAGAAGAGCACCGCAAATAAAACCGCGGCTAAAGGAGCAGCTTTCAACACAACCAGAATGGGCAACACCCACTCTGACAGAAAAAAGAGCCTCCAAAGACGTAGCACCGCCATTCCGATCTACGGCTCTTCCAGCATAACGAAGACGAGGCTCGAGCATCCCGATCTTTGGATGCAACAGGCACCTTCTGCCTGCCTCGGAAGCCCTCGACTCCGACTTTTGGATGTAACAGTCACCTTTAAGTGCATCAATAAAGACAATGCGTCGCATCTTCACCCTCGGAAGCATCTCATCAACAGAATGCACTCGAGTAAACAAGTTTATTTCGGAAGAACGTGAGAGAACGAGAAGCAAACTCTCTCCATACTACTATTTATAGGCCGGGCAAATCAAACCCATGTGCCAAGTGGATGGCTCTCTGAATCCCGTGCAATAAATTTGCATTAAATGAATGAACCAGACGCTTTGAATTCAGCCAAGTCAAAAACGACTATTTAAAGCACTCGAAGAACGGAACACTCGTACCAAAAGACGTGTCACGCAGAGCGAATGCGCCGGTCAGACCGCGTATCACACCGACGCGCCTCTCAGCACCGAGCGCTTCACAAGCATGTGCCCCCATGCGCCTAGTGGAACGCCGATCGATGCGCCCACTCGAACAGTCCATCACCTGTCAAAAATATTAAATGCTGAAGTTTGACAGAGTTGGCAGCACGCCTCTCGAGGACTGAACAGTTGGCAGCTTTTTTAGAAAATGAAGCGTCGCCAACGTCAGCATCATCATTACTCTTCCCCGACGATTACAGCCACGTAGACGCCCAACCACTCGTATGCGCCTCCGCAGCCATGCGCCCAAAGTTCTGCATGTGCCTCAAAAGCCATACGTCTCAGACTTTCTCTCTGATCCCTAAAGACAGAAGTAAAGTCACTACTGAAGCTCTGCATGCGCCTCAAAAGCCATGCATCCCAGACTTCTCTCTGATCCCAAAAGACAAAAGTAAAGTCACTACTGAAGCTTCGCATGCGCCTCAAAAGCCATGCGCCCTGAATGGTTCGTAACTCCTAAAAAATTATGAGCCAAATCTCCTCATGCGCCCCAGCCCAGGCGCATCCTATCAGATCACTCTCCACCAAATCTGAGATCTCTGAGCCATGGGCCGATGACACGTGTCCTTTGACTCGATTCACCCAAGATCTCAGCAACAGAAAGATCCTCTTCTCTGCTACGTGCCGGCCTACAACAGCAGTATGAAGAATTCAACCCCTCAATCAGGACGCATCGTCCATGTGCCTCTATCAGCAATCTCCACGTGGCGTCCCCGCGTCTAGGCGCATTCGACATATGCGCGCATGAGCAGTCAGCCTGCAAAGTTATAAATAGAGGGATCATTTCCTTCGTCCACACACACACACAGACGAACATACATAGACAGACAGAGACATCGCACAACCAGAGAGGCAGATACAAACACTCAACGTCTTCCTCCTCTCAGCAAGCTCCAGCACCCAGAGCAATCCAAACCTTCAGAGAACCGATAACCGTCGTCAGATCGTCAACGGAGTCAACGTATTACCACTCGCTCCATCGGCACAAGGGACCCAGATAAACAAAAGTATACTCCTAGGACTACGTCTAAGTCCTATATTGTAACACGGTTCTGTTTGTATTGAAATTTGCAATCAAAAGATTTTAATGTCAAACACATGGCAATCCCTTATGCGCCCTGGAAGAACAAGACAACGAGCTGGCTTTCACCTCAACTGACGTCGAGGGAAGCGGCGACCCCGGTAAGTCTAACAAAGAGACAGGAAGCAATGGGCCCACCGGCACATTCACTAAAAAAACCTCCTCCAAGAAGATCAAAAACAATCTAAAACAGACGACGGCTAGGACCACAAGATCCGCCTCGAAGCACAGTCACTCCCATCCCATTTCCTCATTAGATGCTTAACATTATCTCCTGGAATGTGAGGGGTCTCGGCAACAAACCGATGATGAACAGAATCCTCAGCCTCAAGAAGACTCATCGCATAGACATCTTAATCATTATTGAACCAAAAATCCTTCAAAAAAGAATAAAAGCCACTCAACTCAAGCTAGGATTCACGCATGCCATCGTCGGCGGCAACTACATCTGGATACTACTTGCACAAGACTTCAAATTTGGCATCATCCAAGACTCGCCCTATGCCATTACATATTGGGTTGAGCACCCAGCCCTCAAGTCCCGTTCCGTCCTCTCTGCGGTTCATGGTAGTTGTGACATCCCCGAGTGCAGATTGCTCTGGACAGACCTTCTGGCGGTCCATTCTTCGGGGCATCCGTGGCTCTGCATCGGAGATTTTAATACGGTGTCTAGCAAAGAGGAAAAGTCCGGTGGTCGTCCTCCTCCCCAGCCGGCGGTGAATGACTTCAACAACTTTACCTTTCTTGGGAACCTCACCTAAATTCCCTTCCACGGCAGCGAGTTCACCTGGTGCAACATGCAGGAGGGCCATCGGTGACAGTACTCCCGCCTTGATCGGGCGATGATCAACGATGGTTAGTCCGATATGGTTGGCCTGATCACTAACCTCTCCTACCTGAAAACTACTGAATCGGACTACTCCCCTCTCCTTGTCCAGATCAGCAATAATCATACCACCAACAAGAAAGCTTTCTGCTTCTTCGACTTCTGGCGACATCACCCCTAATTCCAGCACATCGTTGCCCATGCCTGGAATTTCGTTTCGATTCTCGACCCTATGGCCCGGATGGCGGCTAAACTTTCTGCCACTCGTAAGGCCTTATTAGTTTGGAGCAAAGAGGCTTACGGAGACATCTTCCAGGCTATCAGGGAGGCGGAGGATGACGTCACCCATACAGAGACCGCTTTCACCAGCACCAGATCCCCGGAGGATTGCGTCTCTCTCAACCTCGCCAGAGCTCTTCGGAACACAAGATTCTTTTATGCTTGCGTCAAAGATCACAGAAACAAATTCAAACTTCACCGAATTCTTGACGACAACGGCAACCTGGTGGACGACCAGGTCGGTATTCAGGCTGCCGCTGTGAACTACTACTCCAACCTCTTCACCAAAGAGCGGATTGTTAAGGATGTGTCATTATTGTCCGTTATCCCCTCCCTTATTAGCGAACACGACAACGACACCCTGCTGGCCACTACCTCGGAAGAGGAGGTTAAAGCGGCGGTCTGGTCTATTAACGAGCACAGCGCCCCGGGGCCGGACGGTTTCAACGGGGTATTTTTTTAGAACTTGCTGGGACATCATTAAAACTGACTTAGTCGAAGATATGGCAGCCTTTCTCCAAGGGGCTAGATACCCCAACTCGATTTCATGCGCCAACATCATCCTTATTCACAAAAAAGACAATCCTGAAACTTTCAAAGACTTCTGTCCGATCAGCCTTCATACCTTCACCAACAAAATTATATCCAAGATCATCGCCAATCGTATGTCCGATCTTCTCCCTAAGATCATTTTCGAAGAGCAAAGCGGGTTTGTCAAAGGCCGTAACATATCAGACAACATCCTCCTAGCTCAAGAGATGATCACGTGCATGAAGTTCCCGTCGAGGGGGGGGGAAATGTGGCCATCAAACTTGACATGGAGAAGGCGTACGATCGTCTGGACTGGCAATTCATGATCTGGGTTCTTGGGGCCTTCGGCTTCTCCGAACCATGGATTGACATCGTTTTCAGATCGATCAACAATGCGTGGTTCTCCACCGTCATCAACGGCCAGGAGATGGGATTCTTTTGTTCCACTCGCGGGGTTAGACAGGAAGACCCGCTGTCTTCCACCATTTTCATAATTGCGACCGAAGCCCTCAACAGAAGCCTCAAAAGTATGCCCAACATGTCTGGCTTTAATCACTTCCATACCACCACCGGCTGCCCCCTCATTACTCACCTGGCTTATGCTGACGATATCCTCATCTTCTCCTCTGGAGACAACGGATTGATCGAGGTCGTCCAGTGCACGATCGCCAAATATACCGTCGGCTCTGGACAGCGCATCAACAACAATAAGAGCGTTATCTACACCCATCATAGAGCTGACAGAACCCGCTCAACTTTGCTCGCCAACATGACCTCCTTCCGCACGGCATACCATCCTTTCCTCTACCTCGGATGCCCGCTAGTATACGATAAGGCCAACTCTGGAATATACGAGCACCTTGTAGACAAGATCGGCAAACTCATCACGGGATGGCGCAACGCAACCTTATCCCCAGGGGGAAAACAATCCTTATCAAACACGTTCTTTCATCCATCCCGATGTACACCCTGCTGGTTTGCTCCCCTCCCAAGAAGGTGCTCCACTAGCTCAAATCCCTATTTGCCAAGTTCTTCTGGGGACAAAACAACAGAAATGACAAATATCACTGGGCCGGCTGGGAGTCGATGGCCAAACCCACTGAAGAAGGTGGTCTGGGCTTCAGCAGGCTTGCGCACATCGTGCATGCCTGCTCCATTAAGCTGTGGTAGAAGTTGCGGACCGAGACCTCTCTATTGACGAAATTCATGAGAGCTAGGTACTCCAGATTCTCCTATCTGTCGGAGGCGAGCTCTAATAAAAGATCCTCGGCTTCGTGGTGTCGTATTATTCAGGGTCGTATCACCGTTGAACCTCTCATCCGTCTCCAATTGGGCGACGGTCGCTCTCCGGTATGCCTGGAGCAGTGGCTAGGAGAAGACATCATACATCCCAACATTCGTACCCCTCCGAAGTACGCTATTAGGGACCTATGGGAGGGCAGTTCTGGATGGAATTGGAGGAAGGTCAGAGATTGGCTAGGCCAGCCAGCGGAAACCAGTATTCTAGCTGCTAATCTGCGGATCACCGATGCGAACGACACTTGGAGATGGTCCTTCAACCCGAGTGGGCTATTCAATTTGGCTTCCGCCAGACTTGTGGCCAGAGGCAGCAGGGCGCAAAATCCTGTGTTCGCTAAGTTTTAGCAGGCTTGCATCCCCATCAAATGGTCTATCCTCATCTTGAGTGCTATTCGCCGGAAGATTATGACGGATGACACCATTAGATCCATGGGATTCAGCCTCGCTTCGAGATGTCACTGCTGCGAGGAGCACTCGACGGAGTCTGTCGAGCATGTCCTCCTTTCGGGGGAACTAGCTACCGGACTTTGGTCCAACCTCTACAATAGACTTAGTATGGCCCAACCAACTGGGGCCTTCTACGATCTCCTGGCATACTGGAGCCGATCCCACTGTCATCAGATCGTAGCAGCCGCCGGCTTTTGGGTTCTTTGGAAAAATAGGAACAAATTCAGATATGAAGGCCGACACATCCCCCTTCCTCAGTTGTCCAGAGAGGTCATCAGACAATGCTTCAAAGTTAGGACATGCTGCTCCCACGTCTCTCACTCGTTCTGGGAGGCCCTGGCTTAGGCCGCCCTTACCCTTTTTTTTCGTGCGCGTGTCTCTTGATTTTCGTTTTCTGTCCTTTTGCCGCGCTAGCGCGCTTACTGGTATAGGCTTCGACATTTTGCGTCTAATACTTTAATAAAGTTCTTAGTTCGGTTATATATATATATATATATATATATATATATATATATATATATATATATATATATATATATATATATATATATATATATATATATATATATGTTTATATGGTTATATATATATAATATATATAATATATTTTATATATATATTATATATTATATAACCATATAAACACACACACACACACACACACACACACACACACACACACACACACACACACACACACACACACACACATATATATATATATATATTTTTCACACACACACACACACACATATATATATATTGTTTTCCATAAATAAATTCCTTTATTTATTGTGTATCTGGGAAAATTACAACTGTGGGAATCTGATCTAGAAGACGATCACTTTATCCCTTGGACTATGCGAAGAAGAAAAGCTCTCAAAATTTTGACAGTAGATAACTATGTATCCGTACAATGAATGAGAAAAAGAACTCTATTTATAGAGTCAAAAATAATAACTGAAAAGATAACTGTCTTCACAGCCTGTGCTTAGTTGAAAATCACGCAGGATTTAACATACGCAAGGTTGTGAGCAGTTACTGGACGTGGCCTGTAACTGTTGGACACATGGCAATCATGTATGAGTCGTGTGCAAGTTACAGGACACGCAGGCGAGAGATCAGTGGCATGGCTGCCACGTACTCCAATTTGATGAAATCCATGCAGATTTGTTGAAGACGAAATCCACGCAGACTCGGGGTAGAAAGCTTCAAAATCCACGCAAACTTGGGGCAAGAAGCTTCAGAATCTACGCAGACTTGATGAAGACGAAATCCACGCAGACTCGGGGTAGAAAGCTTCAAATTCCACGCAAACTTAGGGCAAGAAGCTTCAGAATCTAGGCAGACTTTGATGAAGAAAACTTCAGAATCTACACAGATTTGGGATAGAACTGCCAGCTGTCTTGATTCAGCGTGCCTCGACTGACATAAAATCTCTGGTAGTGATTGCTTTTTGTCAGTCACATTAAATGACAAGAAGCTCTTTTGGTACGCCAACTTAACAAAGGTTGAGTCTTGCTGAAGAAGATTTCGAAAATCACGCAATAGACGGCTGTGATCTCTCGAATTCTGTGCATACGTGGTATACGAAGAGACATTCTTCGACTGTTGTGCTGTCAGTCATAATTACTCTCTGACAAATGATGAGCTGTCTCCCCAGCGTGATTTGTAAATATTGTCTGGATCAACTGAGCGTGACTTTTGACTCTGTCCTGATCAACTCAGCGTGACTGTCATTTTTAAAGGCCTACAAGACCCCTTTCAAAGTTTTCGAAAAATTGAAAAGACTTCAAAATTTTCGAAATAATTTGAAAATAAGATGATAAAATGAAATCAGTCACGCTGTGATGACTTTAAATTTTTCGGAAGTCGGAAAGACTTCGAAGTTCTTTGAGAATATCCAAATGAACTTATTAAATGTCATGATGACTCTTCATTTTCCAAGACTGATTTCATCCAGTTTATGGTGGAATATGAACCACCGGCGAGCTCTGTTATATAAACAGGGAGAGGATTCATTTAATCTTCATCTTACGTCAACATGACACCAAAAGAGAAAGCTGAGGAAGAAGCACGCAAGTTGGGCTTTTGTTCCCATGGTGACCCCACTTTTGGGGGTGAAGAGCCAGAGCCCCTTGTCTTCGAACTCAAGGATGATCCCTTGCAACTAGCCAAAAATTTCTTGAGCTATTTTGGCTTAGATGGCTCGTTCTCTTCTGATGGGCGCAGCCTCATAGAGCAGCGTGAAATGTTGAAGGCTCTGTTACACCGCATGGGGGTCAAAAGCGTAGAAGAACTAGGCATTAAGCTCAGTCGCTCTGGAAAATAGAGCGTACTTTTGTTGCACTCTTTTTGTTTTGTCTTTTGTAAGGCCATCAGTGCCTGTCTTGAAGAATGAAGTACAACTTCTGTATTTAATCTGCGTGCATTAATGAAGAATATTCATTAGCACCCTTTGACTTTTTCCAATGTTGTGCTGTCTTCCAAAGCACACGTGACACTCATTCTACGGTTTACGAGTGCTATTTATGCGGATCTTTTCCAAGAATAGACTTGTACTTTGCTCTTTAAATAGATAGAAGAGTTTCACAGATACTCATCTCCCATTTCTCTTCTCCTTCTCTGAGAATAAAATTTTTGGGAGATTTCACTCTCAAACAGGAAAGCAATGTTTTCTAATGTTCGACTTCTGCGCACTGTATCAAACATGAGTTTGCCAATCCTTAGCACCAAACTTGAAGGTAAGTCAGTGTAATACGTGTATTATTTTTGCTGTTGAAGATAGGCTTTCTGTTTCTTGTTTCTGATTTGAACAATACACGCCTGTTTCTGTTTGATAAATGCACACTGAATGATTTCTGTTGATACTTTCTGCAGAAACTTGGCTGAAAATTTTCTTTAGAACTGGCATTGGGGATGTGGATGCTGTGGAGAATATCTTACTGACATCTACATCAGGGAGCTCATACGCTTTTGACGCGTAAATCAAACAACTCAGAACTCTTCGTGGGATAGAAGGGTCTTCCTCAGATGGTAGGAAGAGCCTTTATACACGAGAGTTGGATGGTGGAGTCAACTCTACCCCGAGAAATTGGGTAGTAGAGTTCCTTTCACGGGAGAACTAGGAATTATATCCCAAGGTTTGGATACATTCCTGTCTTCCTTGAGAGGTTACCCCCAATCCACCAGTTGTATTGGCAGCACCACGACTTCGGGCTGCCATACTCTGTGGTTCTCCTCTCGTCTGAGAGAGAAGACCAGAGTTTGATTCCTACTGATCTGGTCGTGACTGGGACCCAGACAGTCAGGAACTGCCACCAACAACGAACCTGACAGAGAAGGTCCGACGGAGAAGATCCAAAGAAGAAGATGGATCTCTATTAGGTTATTGTTGTGGTGTAGAATGAAAATCCAAGATTTGTAATAGATTTCCATTATAATTTGTAAGAAAGTCTAAGAAAATGTAATAGACTTTTTGTGGTGAAATGAGAATGGAAATGATAATTCTTCTATGCTCAAAGATTTGTATTTGTGGATGAATTATGGACATGATAGATAATGAAATCTTCTTTTCTGTTTTAGAGTATATGATATTATCAGAGGTATTATGGACATGATAATCTGTATGAACTCAAAAGAAAATAGATTGATTTCTATGCAGAGGTCAAAAATGACAAATAAGCAAGTAGATTCGGAATTGATTCAGAGGTTATGAAAACATGATCAATAACGAATCCCCACTTTAATAAATTGATAGAAGATCATGAACGGACGAATAAATGAACGGATGAATCGTCGGATAAATGCAATTAATGGATGGATGAACCGTCGGATGAACGTGACGTTTCATTATTTGTAGAACTTCTGCCTATAAATATAGCAGAAATTTGACAAGAACGAACACTTCTTCTTTCAAACATAAAAATGTCGTCTGAAGAAGCATTCAAGAAAACTGGAATTGCCTCAAAAGTTCAGAAAGGTACTGAAGAACACCCTGCTGATCCAGTTCAATCGAAGAAGACGGAAGCAGGCGAAGGTTCGTCTGCACCCAAGCCACCAAGGGACATTCTGGATTTCCTGCTCGAACCAGGAAAGACTGAAGAAGAAGAAGCCATGAGGATGGCCGTTTGCAAGTTCCTCGTGGGTTCTAGCAAGGAGGTTCTCGACTCTTTTGCTGATCACGTCTTCGAGAAGGACGGCAGTTGCCCACATCCAAATGTAGAAAAAGATGATAGTGATCTTCTTTAATATCATGTATCATCATTCATGATAAAAATAAAATAAAAATTTTATTTCTAAACATGAAACTGTCTGATGATTACAAGCATTTACATTTATACATAGTACTTTTGAAGGAATTTGCCATTAATAGGCATCAAAACTTTTCGACCATCCAATTCTGAGAGTTGATAAGCTCCATTTGAGAAAACTTTGCTCACAATATAGGGTCCTTCCCACTTTGCGTCAAATTTGCCCTTGCTCATATGAGTCATAGTCATAGGACGTCTGACAGTTAGAACAAGTTCTCTTTTTTTGATATGTCCAAATTCTGACTTTCTTATTAAAAGCTCTTGAAATTCTAGCTTGATAGAATTCAATATTCTGTTGAGCAGATAATCGCTTTTCATCCAGAGCTTCTAATTCTTGAAGTCGAAGACGATCATTATTTTCTGCAGTGAGTTCATTAGCGATTGCTATCCTTAAAGAAGGAATTTGAATCTCTAATGGAAGAACAGCTTTGCAACCATACACCAGAGAGAAGGGTGTACATTTAGTAGCATTACGAACTGTAGTGCGATAAGCCCACAAACATTCACCGAGCTTCTCACTCCAATTACGTTTGTTAGTAGAGACAAACTTCTTTAGGAGTTTGATAATGGTCTTGTTGAAAGCTTCTGCTAATCCGTTAGCTGCTGGATTATATGCGGTAGAAGCCATATTGTTGATCCGGTGATCGTCACAGAATCGAGTAAACTTCTGACTGACGAACTGTGGTCCGTTATCATGAATAATGCGTCGAGGAACACCAAATCTGTAGATGACGTGGTGCTTAATAAAGCAAATAACATTGGACGTCTTAACTTCAGACAAAGGAATGGCTTCGACCCATTTGGAGAAGTAATCGGTTATTGCAAGAATAAACCGATGATCCTTGGATGACGGCGGATTGATCGGACCAATAATGTCCATGCCCCAAGCTTCGAAGGGCCATGATGCTGCCGTCGGATGTAGAAATTCCGAAGGTTGATAAATAAAATCCGTATGGATTTGACAAGCTTTACACTTCTTTGCATATTCGATGGCGTTTGATACCATAGTAGGCCAATAATAACCCATACGTCGAATACGGTCTTGAAGTTTTGGTCCAGGCTGATGTGCTCCACAGATTCCATCATGTGCTTTACGAATAATTTGTTGAGCCTCGTCACCGGCAACACATCGGAGAAGTAAACCATCATAGGCTCGACGATATAAGGTCTTTGTTGTATGATTATAATAGAATCAGAATGATCGTCGTCTGATAGATGTTGCTTCACTCGGATCATCTGGAAGAATATCATACAATACGAAATCTAAGAAAGGAAGTCTCCAATCCGTATCCGTATTTTGATTCTCGGCCGAATTACTGAAGATGAATTCTATGCTGGAATCAGATGAAGATGATAAAGATTTACGACTAAATCCAAATCCTCTTGTTGTGTTGACGTCATGAGATGTTGATTCTTCAATGTCAACTGGAAGTCCTAGGGTCAGGTTATTTTCAAGATGGAACAATTCTCGATTGCGAACAATAATTATTTGTTGTCGTCTAATTGGGATAGCCAACACCGCTGCAAGATTAGCTAGAGCATCAGCTTCTGTGTTACATGCTCGCCTAACATGTTCGATGAAGAATTCTTCAAACGAAGAAGCCATAATTATAGCTGATCTATGATAAGGAACCAGATCTTGATGGCGGACTTCATAAGTACCCCTTATCTGATTGACGATGAGTTTAGAGTCTCCGTACGCCTCCAAATGTTGAATATTTAGATGTTTAGTGAGTTGAAGACCAATGAGTAATGCATTGTACTCAGCTATATTGTTTGAACACGGCTGATCGAGAGAATAAGCTCTTTGGATAGCAAGACCTTCTGGCGATACAAGAACGATTCCAACTCCAGCGACAATATCACCATTAGGATCTATCCTTGAAGCTCCATCAAAGAATAGACGCCAAGTAGGATCTTCTTCAGCAATTTGGTTTGAATCTAGGACTTCATCTGGAATTTCGTCATAGAGTTTTAAATCTTCTGGAATTGAATGAGCAGCCAGAAAATCAGCTAAAGCTTGTCCTTTGACTGACTTCTGAGGAATATAATGCATGTCATGCTGAGCAAGTAGGATTCCCCAGTTAGCTAATCGAGAATTCAAAACACTGGGTTTCTTCATCATGATCCGTATAGGATTGATCCTGGAGATGACATGAATAGTCTGGCCAATGATATAATGTCGTGTCTTTTGAACAGCGAACATCAAGGCTAGACATTCTTTTTCGATCGGTGAATATCGAGGTTCAGCTCCGGTCATAGTACGACTGAGATAGTAGATGGCTTGTTCATGACCATTTTGATTCTTTTGAGCGAGTAATGCACCCAATGAATGACTCATTGCTCGAGTATATAGGAGAAATAGAATTCGTAAAACGGGAGATACCAATACTGGAGGGCTCATCAGATATTGTTTTATATCATCAAATACTTTCTGACATTCATCGTTCCAGACAAAAGAAACACCTTTCTTCATAAGTTTGTTGAATGGTCTGCAGCGTCCTGATAAATTAGAGATGAATCTCCTGATATAAGCGATCCTTCCTTGAAATCCTCGTAGCTCTTTTAAGGTGCATGGAGGACGCATCTCTTGGATGGCTTTGATCTTCTCGGGATCCACGTGTATACCTTTAGAGGTAATGACGAAGCCGAGAAATTTACCACTAGAGACGCCTAAGAAGGACTTAGTAGGGTTCATCTTTAATTGATGCTTACGCATTAGATCAAATATAGTCTTCAAATCTTGGATATGATCCTCCTTTTGTCGACTTTTGACTGCAATATCATCAATATAGCATTCGACTGTTTTCCGCAAATGTTCACAGAATATAGTGCTCATAGCTCGTTGATAAGTTGCTCCTGCATTTTTGAGACCGAATGGCATAACTGTATAACAGTATGTACCGATCGGCGTTCTGAAAGAAGTGTGCTTCTCGTCATCTGGAAACATTTTAATCTGATTGTATCCAGAATACCCGTCCATGAATGACATCCGTTCAAATCCACAGGTATTATCAATCATGACATCAGTGATTGGTAGAGGGAATTCGTCTTTAGGGCATGCCGTATTGAGATCGCGGAAGTCTATGCATACTCTGATCTTGCCAGTCTTTTTAAGGACAGGAACTATGTTAGCCACCCAATCGGGATGTTGTTCCTCTCTAATAAACCCGGAGGTTATGAGTTTATTGACTTCAGCTTCAATTGCATCCATAATATCTGGACGAAATCGTCGCTGTAGTTGTTTGACCGGTTTAACATTCGGCAAGATATTGAGCTTGTGAGTTACAATTTGTGGATCAAGTCCTGGCATATCTTCATAACTCCAAGCGAGTCACGAATGAGTTTGATCATGTCTTGCTTATCAGGTTCAGAAAGACTTTCACTAATGAATATTGGTTTGGGAGATCCCTCTTCACCAACATCTATTTGAACAAGTTTGTCTTCAGTCGGAGGTTCTTTTTGCTCGAAACGGAACTCCCATTGATTATCTAATCTTTGGGCCCATTGTTCCGATTCAGGTGAGATTTCAAATTCTTCTTCGTCTTCATCACTTTCTTCAGAATGGTCAATAGAAACCATGTTGGAAGACAGAATGTTGCAGTAGAAGTCCCCGATACTTGTATCGGAATCCCAAGAAGTGGTACTGGAAGAATCAGATCTCTTATCTTCGTCAGACTCGGGATCTTCATGGATAATGTTGATAAAAAAAGTAGGAGCTATATAGCCCAGTCCGCATTTCGTCCTTCCATATTTCAGAGGAGGAATACGAACAGGCATTTTTCTTCCCTTTCCACTATTGAGGCTAGTCCTGAAGTCATAGCCCATATTTTTGATGATGTCTTTAGATTGCTGACTATAACGACGTAGTTGTAATCTTCCAGTGTCAACATTTTTGTCTTCATCTTCTAAATCAGAAGGACTTTGGGGCCCTTTATAGAAGAATATTGGAATGTCTCCTGGCTTTCTGCTGGGAACTAGAAAGTATGAAGATTGTACAGGTTCTAGGGATACATCTGTATGAACAGTCTGTACAACCCCTATGGTTATTGCGTTCAAGTCATCTAACAAATGTAAATAACTATGAACATAATTACACACATCAGCATACTGCAAAGATGGAGACTTTTTATTAAATATAAAAGCAGCAGTATTTACATTGGGAGAAGGCTGAGCCTTAGAGATTTTAGCCAAGTCAATGACTAAAGGGGGAGAAGAAGAACGAGAAGAAGCATTGTTTCGATTAAGATCGATAACAAATAGCTCAGAAGAGGTGAGCTCCCTTGAAGTTTGAGATGGAAGAATAATCCGCCCTCCAAGTAGAATTAGCAGAGTATCCTGTTTCATATGTGGAGATGCAGGAATTATAGTACGCCCACTGACAGGAATAATCATTGTGTCTTGAGCAAACGACTGAGGTAACAGAGAAATCCGTCCACTCACCAGAATGATGAAAGAACCTTCTTCAGAAAGTTTGGGAGATTGTTGCTGAATAGTTCGACCTTTAACAGGAATTATTAAGGTCTTACTTTGTGAATCCTCTTTCTCCATAGCTTGTATAACCCTTGTATACTCTTCTTTGTACATTCGGGAATCATTGAAATAAGCTTCAACCCCATGGAAGGGATTTATATCAGCAACTTTTTTTTGTACTCTTCCATTGCTATCAATGTATTTAAAACACTGATGAAGAGTAGAAGGCACCACATTATTTTCATGAAGAAAGGGCCTCCCCAGAAGAAGATTATAGGATCCCACGATCTCAATCACATAGAAAGTGACTTTGGATCTGAAATCGCCTATCTGAAGCTTCAGATGAATCTTTCCCAAAGGTTCGCTTCGGCTTTGATTGAATCCCAGGATAGTAGTAACCGTCTTAGAGAGCTTGTGAAGAGGGATTTTTAGTTCATCCAACAGACTCTTTGGTATTATGCTTATAGCAGACCCTGGATCAATGAGGATACGATCTATCTTCATTGTATCGATATAACCGGTATAGTAGAGAGGACGATCATGTCGATTATCCTCTAATAGCATGTCGTCTTGTGTAAAGGTGATATTTGGGATAATTTCCAATACACTGTTGCAATGTAAGCAAGTGGCAGGTTCTGCATCTGGCTTCTTCAATTGTACAAGACAAGAGTCAGCTTGTAGAAGTGCTTCACTTAATGTCTCCCGAGTCTCTTTGGAAAGACGTAGAAGTTCAAAGAGGGACATTCTAGCTGGAGTATTAGCAAGCTGAGCTAAAATGTCGAAATTATAAGGCTTCTGAAGTCCAAGAGGAGAGGACTTCTTGATTGGCTTATCAAACCGAGCCTGTTGTTTGCCTTTCTCCAGAGCTGTAGGGTTGGGAGGAACAGGTTCAGTGGATAATTTTTCTTCAGGAGGAACATTAGAAGCATCTTTATCAGCTGGAGGGATATCAAGAGGATCCTCAGGATTTTTGGAATAATCCTTTAGATAAGGTTTCTCCGTTCGAGTAGCACTAACAAGTGCTTCTTCTTTCTCTTTTGGCTCTGTGTCAGGAATAGATCCAAGAGAAGTCATATGACATGATTTAATCTTTCCAGCCTTCTTGGACTTTCGAGAAGTAGTCTTTTGAGGAGAAGGCGATTCAAAATCTGCCACTAGATCAGGATGGATCCACATGATTTCTCCAGTTTCCAAAGTGATTGGCACTAATCCTTCAGACCGTAGAGGAGGAAGATTCACTATGTCAAGAGTTGCCTTGGGAATAGGAACGATCCCACTTTCAAGGAGTTGGGGAGGGAAATCTCCGAATTACATAGAGACGACGTTGGAGGTGACGGTCTTCTCTTTTGGAGTAAGAGAGATAGCTCCAGATTTAATCATTTCTTGGATCTTTCCTTTCATTACATAACATGTACGAATTGTATGACCCAGCATTCTGTGATATGGACAGTATTTGGGATGATCTGTTTTACCAGCTTTATCAGGTTTCTTGATCTCAGGTAATTGTATCTTATTACCTTTCAGCAGACATTCAAAGATACCAAGGACATCGTCGTCATCGAAAGAATATTCTTCTTTGGGGCGAGGTATTCTTGGTTGTTGAGTTGTAGGAGAGGTTTGAACAGTTGATGCATCTTTGCTCTAAAGATTAACTTCAAGAGTTTTTTTTCCCTTGCGAGCATTGTTTTTATTGTTAGTACCTTGACCTGTTTCTTTAGGAGTCATCTGCACTCCTAAACCTTTGAAGGTTTTAGCACTAATTTCTGCGGCCTTGGCACTAACTATGAAAGAAGGCCAGTCTTGGAATTGAGTGGATCCTGTCCACATGCTGATGATTGGCAACAAGTTTGATTTGCATGTGTCGATGGTGACAGCATCAGGAGTTCCAAGAGGCATCTTCAGAGCTTCTCTTCGAAACCGTTCAATGTACTCTTCTGTAGTTTCTTTATTTTTCTGCTTGATTCTAATAAGAGTAGACATAGTCATGTCATTGAGCCCTTCATAGAACCGTTCAAGAAACATCTGTTTAAAACCGGAAAATGAGGTAATGCTCCCATCTGGGAGACTTCTATACCATTCATAAGCCGTTCCCTTGAGACATCCAACAAACATCCGAGTAAGGAGGGCGTCGCTTGGTTGCAGCTGATCAGTCATCACTTCAAAGTGATTAATGAACTGACTTGGAGAAGTGGTTCCATCATAGAATGAGATAGTAGGAGGCTTGTATTTAGGAGGATACGATACTTGCTTCCATTCTATCGGATAAGGTTGTTTGATGCCTAACCTTTGTAAACCATCCTTCTGTTTGAATGCCTCGAATTGAGTTTTGAGATTCCTCAATTCTTCATTAACAATTCCGAACGATTGTGGAGTTGTAACTTGTAGAGAATAGTTGGAAGGAGGAACAGCATTGTAAGCACTACCCCCAGCTCCAGAGAGACTAGGGTTTGGTTGAGCTGGTCCAGGAGTATTGGATTGTACTGCTGGAGGAACTTGTACTGGACTCATATCAGTGTCAGTTGGTATGGCATCTGGTACAGTCTGTCAATTTTGCATCTGTGTTGCCATGAGTTCATACATCGACTCCATAGTATCAGCCATAGACTTCATTTGTTGTTCCAAAGAAGCAATTCTTTGACCTTGAGGAGTCAAGGAAGAAGAAGGTTCATCAGTATTCCCATCAACCATATAAGTCGTGACTGTACGAGGAATTATTGATAAACTGGTAGATGTTGTTTGTTCTGAATCATTGCTTTGTGCATCAAAGTCAATTATAGGAGAACTACCCCCAGTAGGAAGAGGTAGGAAATTAGATTCTCCAAGGAATTCAGAATCATCTTCAGAGATCAAATTTCTTTGACTAGAGGCCAGGACTCTTGCTCTGGTATTTCTATATACTCCATCTGGACTATCAACTCTACCCCCAGCATCCCGAGAGGTCATATTGACAGAAGCAAACAAAGGCTCATCTTCATCAGGCATAGGTTCACACTGAATCCGATTGAAGACAGATTGTCGTTTTGTTTGACATCTGCATTGCATTGTGACTCTTGGCTGGAAGTCACATTCATGATCAACATGATCATGAGCCATTGATTGACATCTGCATTGAATTATGACTCTTGGATAGAAGTCACATTCAGCATGGTCCTTTGACACAGAATCACTTCTTCTCTTCTGTTGAAGATATTCTCGTAAATCTGTTTGTGAAGATTGAGGAGTATATTTCCTGTTCTTGGGTCTTGACGGCTCTTGATTATATAGAGAATGATTAATATGAGCCACATAGTTTCTTGCATACTCTGCATCTGGATCTCTTATCCTTGTTTCCAACTGGTATGGTTTCTTAACACCAGAAGTGTTAATTTTTGTTCTTAGATCAGTTGGAGGTAACACATTGGTTTTGGACACATGGAGTTTTTCTTCCATTGATCTGGATATTTGCAGAGAAGGAAGAGTTGAACACCCCCTTGATTAGGAGTTGGTAACAGACCTTTTCTAGACAAATTCTGTGCCCAATTCGAAGAAGTCATAGAAGAAAACATTAAGGAATGTTTCTTCTTAGACTCATTCAAGTTTTGAGACATAGAATGTCCAGAAGGAAGAGTAGTCAAAAGACCATCTCCTTTTCTTTGACTAACAAAATTGTCAGTCAAAGCTGTTCCTGAAGTAAAAACTACAGGAGCAGAAGAAACAACTAAAGAGTTATTTCTTTTCGAAGGGACTTTGTGTGGAAGACCACCCCCAGTTCTGGTAGAACTTGGCAAAGAGGAAGAGATAGCTAAAGAGCTATTCTTCTTAGATGAAATACACGCTGAAACAGGCTTGGTTAAAGAACCAGTGCTGTTGGCGTGACTTTTGACTTTGAAAATACACGCTGGAATAGATTTGGCTAAGGAGCCAGTATTGTTAGCATGACTTTTGAGGTTGAAATTGCACGCTGGAACAGATTTGGCTACGGAACCAGTATTGTCAGCGTGACTTTCAACTTTGGAGACACATACTGGAACAGATTTGGCTAAGGAGCCAGTACTGTTAGCGTAATCTTTGATTGCTGTCATCTTCGAGCGCACAAGAGTGTGCGTGCTTGCAGTAGAGTTCTTGCCAGTGTTAGGAGCAGACACTGTGGCAGAGACTTTACCATTGGCTGCCAAATGATTCTTAGGGACATAGATAGAGTGTCCCTTCGACTTGGCAGTGATGATGGAGGCTGTAGTGGGCTTACCACTCTTAGCCCGCTGCATTTCTTCATAGGCGAGTTGATCGAATTGGATCGTCATCACCTTCTTCGTCGAGCCGATTGACGAAGTATCGCATTGAGTTGTTGCCATCTCAGAAGAGGAGATGGTTTTCCCCAGCAGAGTCGTCAATTTGTTTTCCATAAATAAATTCCTTTATTTATTGTGTATCTGGGAAAATTACAACTGTGGGAATCTGATCTAGAAGACGATCACTTTATCCCTTGGACTATGCGAAGAAGAAAAGCTCTCAAAATTTTGACAGTAGATAACTATGTATCCGTATAATGAATAAGAAAAAGAACTCTATTTATAGAGTCAAAAATAATAACTGAAAAGATAACTGTCTTCACAGCCTGTGCTTAGTTGAAAATCACGCAGGATTTAACATACGCAAGGTTGTGAGCAGTTACTGGACGTGGCCTGTAACTGTTGGACACATGGCAATCATGCATGAGTCGTGTGCAAGTTACAGGACACGCAGGCGAGAGATCAGTGGCATGGCTGCCACGTACTCCAATTTGATAAAATCCACGCAGATTTGTTGAAGACGAAATCCACGCAGACTCGGGGTAGAAAGCTTTAAAATCTATGCAAACTTGGGGCAAGAAGCTTCAGAATCTACGCAGACTTGATGAAGACGAAATTCACGCAGACTCGGGGTAGAAACCTTCAAAATCCACGCAAACTTGGGGCAAGAAGCTTCAGAATCTACGCAGACTTTGATGAAAAAAACTTCAGAATCCACGCAGATTTGGGATAGAACTGCCAGCTGTCTTGATTCAGCGTGCCTCGACTGACACAAAATCTCTGGTAGTGATTGCTTTTTGTCAGTCACATTAAATGACAAGAAGCTCTTTTGGTACGCCAACTTGACAAAGGTTGAGTCTTGCTGAAGAAGATTTCGAAAATCACGCAATAGACGGCTGTGATCTCTCGAATTCTGTGCATACGTGGTATACGAAGAGACATTCTTCGACTGTTGTGCTGTCAGTCATAATTACTCTCTGACAAATGATGAGCTGTCTCCCCAGCGTGATTTGTAAATATTGTCTGGATCAACTGAGCGTGACTTTTGACTCTGTCCTGATCAACTCAGCGTGACTGTCATTTTTAAAGGCCTACATATATATATATATATATATACACACACTTATATATATATATATATATATATATATATATATATATATATATATATATATATATATATAAGTGTGTATATATATATATATATATATATATAAGAAAAGAAAAAAAAGAAAAATGAACAGTACTTTCTCTTCCGAACCCACGCGCAGGAACAAAATTCCAGAAGGATTTTCCCGATTTGAATCTCCATCAAATCCAAACGGAAAGCTTCACGAATTTTTTTGTGTAATCCCGATAGGATTCTCCTGGAACTTAAACCCAATCCTAATCAATTTGAATTCAGAATTAATGAAGGAAAATTTTAAAATTTCTATTTATAAGCACGTCGATATCGATACGTAATTCTTCCAAACCCTCTCGAATCAACCCAGCATATCCCTAGACATCCTAGACCCCGCGCGCACTCTTCCCCAGCCTCACCACCGTCGTGCGACGCCAGGGCTCCGCCGCCGGCCAACCAACCCGCGACAGCAGCGTAGTCGCGCATAGCAATACCAACAGCAGCAGCGGTGATCGACCCTACTTCGCTGTGACCGTTCTTTCTCCACGCTTGATCGTTTCTTGAACCGATTGCACAGGTATAATCATAACCTGACTCCCTTTGATCCCCTCCAAGTAGAATAAATTCTAATGTAAGGTTTTGTTCGAAAATTTCATCTAAAAATCCCGAAAAACTGGGTTTTCAGGAAATTTGAAACAAAACGAATTAATTCTAACCCCCCCAACTTTGGAAGCCAATAACGGTTCATCTAAAAAATTTTAGAACACCACCTTAATAGGAGTTGTAGACAACCTATCCAAGTTTAAACCCTTTTAAACTGATTTATTTTTAAACAAATAGTTTATGTTTAAGTTCAGTTCCAAAATAAAAAAAAAACTAGTTTTTCAAAACCTTAAAAGCACCGATACGGGGTCCATCCCGACAATCTGGACGACTCTGTTACAAACAAAAGGCATCGAAAGGTGTGTACGGACTTTGTGGACGTGTGGGCTTTGACAGAATTCGAATTGGTCGCGTGTGTACGGCGAATTCGACCCGTATCCGTCGAAGAACGTCGTATCGGCCTTTTCTAAAAAAATTAATTACTTTGTGCATGTTTGTCAACTGGAGATAAAATATGTTCCATTGGGAACGCATCATTTTTCTGGTGTTGTGAGCCAAGTTTGGTCCGATTCTGAGAAGGTCGACCGAAACGCTATTTTAGCGGGCCGACGACCCGATCCAACGAGCGAATTTGTGCCCGGCCTACCGAAATCTAACTCTAGACATACGGTGCAATGGTTTTGGGCATATAGTTTGATGACTTTAGAGATCGTAGGTGCTAGCACGCTTTTCGGTGCAAAACGGATCCAACAACGGACATCATTTTGACCCAAAATTATCGTTTTGCCCCTGTGTCCAAAATAAACTTTTGGGCAGTTAAACTTAGAATTTTCTTTTACAAATATGTTAGTGATGTCTGTTTTAGCATCCGGAGTCGTTTGCAGGAGTTGTATTTTTGTGGCTCATTAATTGGTTAGTTATTATTGGTTCTACGCGCTACACCAGACAAGTACACCTTGCCAAACTTTACAGTATTTACATGCTTATCTATATTGCCATTCTTTCTTACTTGATTACATATTTCTCCTGCTTCATGTCATGGTTAATTTCTAGTTTTATGTGCACGTAGACTGTTACTCTTTTTCTATATTGCTTGCCCTATTTTTTATCATGTTCATGCCTAGTGATAGTATTGCTTTGCCTATTCTATAATCCCTTGACCTGTTCGACCTGGACTTGACTTGGACTTATATGTTTGACTTGACCTGATTGACTCGTAGTTTTAGGCGAGGACATTGTTATAGACGTGACTATCTTGACACTCTTAATCGTTAGCAACTACCGGGCTGTGATTGAGACTTACAATAGGTTGTTAGCAACTACTGAGGTGCAATCTATAGGCCGTTAGCAACCATCGGGCTGCGGTTTATCTCGATTTACTTTTAATCGTGTTTATTAGCATGATTCTCGTTGCATGCCATTTCTTTTAGGTTTTATTTCTAGTACCGTACTTCCTTTACCCTCTACTTTATTGTACCATTTTAAATATCCTTTCTTGCATATTATTACCGTCAAAGTAGGCTTGTATATTATGTGTCTTGCTAGTCCCCTGAGGTCCTGGTGATCTCTCTAGTATTAGATGAAGATAGGATATTGATGGAGGATGGTTGCTATACCAAGTCTGCAGGTATATTTAGTTGATGTTTTTATCTTCCTCTTCCATATTTAGATTTTTGTCATATATTTGATTCTCGCTGTTATTTTAGCCTAGTCTTTTACGAGCTTCATTTTCTTCTAGCATGTTCATGATGAATGTATTATTGGGGATCCACTTTAATACATTTATCTACTCTAGAATCAGTGTGTTACGGTCTGATCAACCTTAGTACACTTTATTCGTTATTTTTATTATTATTATGTGGATTGAGATATAGTTGATGTAGAACAACCATACAACTTATACGTATTCGAGCTTGGTTGGAGTCCTCTTGATGCGTAGCTGACATGTATACGACCTTCTAGTCCTACGTATTTTAGGAATGGGGCATTATACATCAAAGCTCTACGATGACATTCCCAATGAGATCCTAGAGTCCAATGCCATCTCAGATAACTCTATTTGGCGCATGTTCTTTGACGGCGCTTTAAGAACAGGACCGAAGGGTAAGATCACCACAGGGGTCAGAGTCGTTCTCATCACTCCCGATGGCCTAGTCATCCACCATGTATATTCTCTCATGGAGTCATGCACCAATAATGTTTCTGAGTATACCGCTCTCATCATCGGGTACCAGCTAGTTAAACATTAGGAGATTGACTGCATCGAGGCCTATGGCAACTCGAAACAGATTTTCAACCAGGTTCGAGGACAATACGAGGTCCGACATAAAGATCTGGTTTCTTACCACTAGGCAGCACTCAATATCATTTCTACCTTCACAGTCTTTATAGAACATGTACCTTAGTCACAAAACTTGGAGGCCGATGCACTCGCTGGCCTCGTCGCTTCTCTGGTAACTCCTGTTGGAACCTAATATGCCAACACGGTGATGTGTCGAAAGCTGGTTTGCCCGAAAAACAATCTACGTACGTATCTAAGTTACACAATACAAATAGACAATAATGTTGACGTTCGAGACTGGCAATTCCCGCTCATAGACTATGCAGTCTACGGAATCGTACCCGAAGGCCTGAAAGAAGCTACTTCTGTCAAGAGACGCTCTCTTCGGTTCTTCTACGACACGACTACCAAAATGTTGTATCATCGTTCATACGGCGGGCTTCTCCTGGGATGTTTATCCAAGACAGAAGCGCAAGAGGCACTTAGAAAGACGCACAATGGCACCTGCGGAGTCCATCAGTCTGGTCCTAAGTTGTAGGACAGACTGCGTCGTATGGGCTACTACTGGCCAACTATGATGGCAGATGCCATGGATTATGCAAAGAAGTGCCGGGTATGTCAGTTGCATGCTGACTTCATCTACCAACCTTCTGAGTTTCTACACCTCACGGCGATCGCCTGGCCGTTTGAAGCATGGGGTATGAACATCATTGGACCGATTAGCCCACCGTCCTCTAAAAGACACCGGTTCATCCTCGCCATCACCGACTACTTTTCCAAATTGGCGGAAGCATTACTCTGGCTGAGGTGAAAACTCGAATGTGATTAACTTTGTTAAGTATCTCGTCATATACCGCTTTAGAGTTTCTAGGAGGAATATCCATAACAATGGCCCTAAGTTCGTGAGCCACGCATTCCATCGATTCTGTGATAAGAATCGGATATGGAATGTGTTATCGACGGCTTACAATCCTGCAGCAAATGGACTAGCTGAAGCATTCAACAAGACTATTGTTAAGCTGCTGAAGAAAGTCATACCTTTTAATAAGTGCGATTGGAATAAGAAGTTGGGCGAATGTCTCTGGGATTACCGCACGACAGTCCGGACACCCACGGGTAACACACCATTTTTCCTTGTCTATAGGAGCGAGGCAGTGCTCCCTCTGGAGATCCAGATCCTATTTTTACGGGTAGCCATCACCAACCGGCTGACTGACGAAGACAATCAACGCCGGCATCTACAAGAGGTAGAGGCTTTAGACGAAAAACATCTGCTAGCTCAACAATGGATCGAGCTTTATCAAGCTTGAATTTTTGGGGCCTTCAACAAAAAGGTTCGGGAAAGAACATTCCAAGTGGGTGACCTCGTCTTATCTAGTTCGAAGACCGATGGTGATGACTCACAAGACGGCTGGGAAGTTCGAGCCCAAGTGGGAAGGACCATTCGTCATAGAGACGGTCTACTCCAATGGTGCCTACCGACTGGACAAACCCAACGGTGACTTGCTAATGATGCCAATCAATGGCAAGTTCCTAAAGAAATACAATGTCAGAGGTCTAAATCGGCATATATTTCTGCATCCCCCTGCGGATGTTTATGAATTCTATTAACGAATTCACCTCTTTCATATTCCCCCAGTAGAGAAAATATTTCACGTCCATACGACCTCTGAATTATTTTTCTATACCCTAACGAAGTTCGTGCCTACCACGTCCATATTACCTCTGAGTAGTCATTGCTTCCATGATAACCTCGTGTTGTCATAGCTATCTAGAAAATATTTCACGTCCATACTACCTTTGAATTATTATTCTACACCCTAACGAATTTCATGTCTACCACGTCCATATTACCTCTGAGTAGTCGTTTCTTCCATGATAACCTCGTGTTGTCATAACTATCTAGAAAATACTTCACGTCCATACTACCTCTGAATTGTTATATTACACCTCGTTGAAGATTGTGCCTACCATGTCCATATTACCTCTGAGTAGACATCTCTTCCATGACAATATCCTGTGATTTTTATAATTATCTATAGAACCTTTCGCGTCCATATCACCTCTGAGTCGTTCTATGCACCCGTAGAGTCTATCATTGCCATGTCCATATTACCTCTGAATAAGGAAGATCCTACCACCAAAATTTTGTGTTTACCATGTCCATATAACCTCTAAGTAAAACACCCTATCCCCAGCAGAGTTATCTCCATCCCCTCACGTCATACTACCTTTGAGGGGATTCTCACACTTGTACAAGAAAGTATACAACAAAAAAACAAGCAGAGAAATAAAGCCAAAAATTTTATTCATAAAATGGAAAGGTTTTTCTTTCTTCTGTTACAAAAGAGTCTATCGAAAAGCGAGAGACAAAATGACAAAAGGATGTCAGCATTGAGAAGACCGATACAAGAGTTATTCCAGCCAGCCCTTCAGAAGAGCAACATGGGGCCCAACCAGTACTTTGGCTCGATGCTCTGCCTCATGACGTCGAACGGCTTCGTCCTTGAGCTGAGCCAGGTTTTGGCGTGCAAGGGCCAGCCCTGCCTGATGGATGCCAATACTTTCCCTCTCTAGAGCCAGAACCTCGGAGCGTTGGCGAAGGACCTGCTCATCCTTCGACTTCTCCAACTCACTCTCGGCAAGGGCCAAAGTCTCCTCTAACTTTCGGATCTACTCCCAGTGGGCCTCACACTGTTCTTCCGAGGCTGTACGACTGCATTCCTGAACCTCTTCGGCGTCGGTCACTACTTCAATTTCGGCCTCAACCTTGGCAAGTCTGACAGACAGGGCCTGACATTTTTGCTCGTGCTGGAAAACTTCAGAGGCTACTTTCTCTACCTCTACAGTAGCCAGGGTCAAAAGACCGCGCTCAATATTGTGAAGCTATGAGACTGTGGCTTCTAATTCTACCAGCATATCCTTTATCGCGTCCGCCATCGCCTCACACTCTGGATAGTCGCACAAGGCTACCAATTAGGCCCCCACTATAGACCGGGCCCGTCTAAGCGATTGGTTGTCCCGTAAGACACCCTCTATGCTGTGCATCAAAGCATGACAAACTGTATCGAAAATGAGGTTAGTATATATGCGTTGTCAGCCAAGCTCATCGGGGTCACCAGAAATGCCACAATAGAAAGCGACGGGGCAGGTGGAGCCATGATTGGTGCAAAGGTCATCGACGGTACGTGTGAGCTAATACTGTCTGATGTATAACCGGCTCTTCAGCTGACCCCCTTGCTGATTCTTCAACCATCTCCACGATCGAAGCTGTGTGAACTGGAGCCTGAGAAATCTCAGTGACCGTCTCCTCAACGGTCGGTGTAACCAACCCTTTAATATTCTTCCTGACCGATGCTTCAGCGGTTGGTTCATCCGCAATCTTCTCAACCAAGTCCATAGCAGGTGGCTCGAGGGAAACCTCTTCAGACAGTTCGGGTGTGACTACATTGGAGTGTTCTTCAACCAGTTCCTTAGTGGTCTTCTCGACCAATTCTTCCCTAGTCTCCTTGGATGAGCTCCTAAGGGTTTCTTCGACGGGCCCATCAGCATCACCATCGACCACCCTTCCTGTGACTACCTTGGCTGGAACCTTAGTAATCGGCTCGTCAGCGGCCGCATCAGCTTGGCCAGCCATCTCGTCAGTAATATCTGCCGCTGAATCTCTGACATTCTCTATAACCACTGTCCATGGTCGAGGTCTGATGTACGCTAGGGATAATTCTTCTAACACTGTTTCCCTGTTGCCTCCGTGAAGATGAGGCTCCCTAGGGGAAACAGCGATAGTACCTTCAGCACCCTTGACCGAACAACCCGTCTCAAATCGAAGTTCCCGAACTATGCCTTCATGAAACGCGAGGCCAACCCCGGGTATCACAACAGAAGCCGCTTCTTGATGAAATCCATAAGCTCCGAAAAGTCGCGAGTCTCATAATCAAATGAGACAGGCGAAGGAACCTCCTCTGGCCGAATGTTTCCAGCTGCTGCGGCTGTTGGGTCCACTTCAGGGACGTGATCCCCCTCTGACCTCCTCGACTTCTCCTTTGCCTGCACCAGTATAGCAAGGATAAGCAAAAAGTTGCGGGTAAAAATCTGAATTAAAGGAAAACTAAAATATACCTGGGAAGTCGATGTAATAGGCGGTGCACTCTGCCACAACGAAGCATGACGCTTGAATGCCACCCGTTTGATCTTCTTGGCAGGAGGAGGGTTCGCCGCCGGGGAAGCCCGACACTTCGTCGGGGAATCCAAGGGTGCTGCATCCTCCCTCCGCTCCCGAGAGGCACTGGAATCATCCAAAGACCTACCCCTATAGCTTCGAACTCTTGAGACCGCCGCTGGGGCCTTTCAAACTTCGTACCCACAATAAAACTCCGCTCTCGGTTATAACCTGATGAGAAATTATTCACCAAACAATGAAACTTTACAGTAAAATACAAGATGCGGGGCTCCCAATGCATCTCAGGGAGTGCAAATGCTGGTCCAGTAAATCAAGCATTGTAATAACCCCACGCAAGGGCACCATCCAACAAGCTGCCTTCATAAACAAGACACGGGCTTGGATTGTTCATCATAGTCTAGCTATAGCCAAACTATCGTGCAAAGTGGCTCGACAAATAAGGCTCAAGTATACCTTGTTCTGACTCTGGTACACTAGGTGCAAAGGACGAATGGATAACAACCAACGAAAAGCACCGGTAGTTAGCTTGTCCCTTTCTCCAGCCCGGTCAACCAGCTCTTCACCTGCCTGATAGCCGCCATAGAAAGGCGAGATCCTGGTAAAGTTGTAGCCATCCAATCAGTTTAATGCTCGTCTACAGGCAGGGACGCCATCGTAAACCTACTTTGCTTTGTGGTAGTTGCACAAGGTCGCGTCCCCCTCCTGATGACCGTCTATGGTGTCTGAAATAATGAAACCAGTGTGATACAGTGCTAACCAGGCCATCAGATAATGGTAGGGTAGCTTCGCTCGGGGAAATTCGCTATTACACCCGCGATTCTCTATTATCTTTTCCAAAAGCTCCCACAGGCCTCGAAGAGTGTTGTACACCATGGCAGGAAGCAAAGCAAGAGAATGTCCTAAGGCCAACCTCGCAGCCATCATGATAAGCTCCCTACTGAGCTGCCCTACGGAGCCTGAGCCTCCAAGCAATACAGCTTTCTCCAGCCACATCATTAGGACGGCAGCTAGCGCCGCTTTCCGACTCACGGCGGTCAAGTTTTGACAGAAATGGCTACGAACTATGGAGTTAGGCTTCCCCTCAGCATCCAACGGGGGAGCTAAAACCTTTGCCTTCGCCATCATACCCTCAACCTCGGAAGTGGTATGCGCCCTGGGAGTGGTAAAGCGAAGCGTTCCACGTTTTGACAGTTTCTCCTTAAAGAAGTATTTTTTTCCATGCATTGAAGTGAGGCTGACCCTTTACGGAGTCCTGGTGCACACTCACTTGATGATGGCAAAGCATATCTTTGTACACAGCTATTATCTCGGGGTATTTACCTTCCAGCCCCATGAGCTCTTCATACGGGTGCTCACCCCAAGGTAGTTTCGAAATGGCGAACATCTCGTGAAGAGCCAATTCTATCTCTCCACATGGCATAAAGAAAGTCCCAGGATGGTGATTATACAACTCTAGCAAAGCCAAGAACAAGGCCTGGTTGATGGGGAGTCCATATTCAGTAGCCTTTATGGCGCGGCGTAAGCCAGTACCACTGAGATCCTCCTTAAAAGTGTCCAATACCTACCGGGTCAAGTCATCCCACATTTTGTCCGAGTGAACCCAGTCGTCGACCCAGTAGGAGTCTGTCGGGTACGTATAGCCGACCAGCAGAAGCCTATTGGAAAAGATAGAAGCCTTGAATGGATGCACATCCGTGGGAAGACCGCTGAACCTATGACCAGGGAGTAGCACCCGCAAGGTATACGATGTACCGCCCCGAGCGTACGTAAAAGTATCCCTCACCTTGGAACTTTTGTCTACCATAAAGCGACCCACGATTAGACCTCCCGACTAGGGGTCAGATTCCACTCCATATGTCGTCTTTCGACAAAACAAGAAAAGACGGACAACAACAAGTGTCGTTCGGTCGCCGGAACAGATAAGGGAAGGCCATTGTTCTCAAAATACCAGTTTGTCTTGAGTGCAAGGTGGTTCGTCTCCTTCAGGGCCAACTGATCACCAAAAAGGAACTAGGGATTTAGCATCCCTGTGCCGACATCAAGAGAGGGTGTCAGCCTGCCATGATCCAACATACGGCAAAAATAACCTAGATGCTGCTCTTGTATCTGATCCAGTCGCCCCTCTGGTTGATCTTCAGCGATCAACCTCCTAGCTGGCTCGACGAGCTCCTGGTCGACGTTTGTCCCTAGCTTGCAGATGGAGAAGTCATAGAGAACCTTATTAAAGAGGGAGGTGGTCACGGAAACTACACAAAAACAAGAACAAAAGTCTGAGATATGTTTCAGTAAAACAAGCATCCACATAGGTACTACCTAGTAACACTGCTTTTTTGCAAGCTAGCATCCGTGCAGATACTGCATCTAACACTACGTTTCAGTAAGGAAGCATCTGCACATATGCTACTTAACAGAACTGTGTTTCAGCGAGGGAGAATCCGTGCAGGCACGACATAATAATCCTGCACGTTAGCGAAAACTTCAGCACATCTTACAGTCGTTACTTTATTAAAGTAACGACCATGTGCATCGGTTGAACAGAGCTTCAGCACATCTACAGACACTCTTTCGAAGAGTCGGTATCCATGCGCATCGACAAGAAAAGCTTCCGTACATCTACGAAACGATACACTGAGGAGTAGATGCTCATGCGCATCAGCAAAACGAAGGGTCAAAGTTTATTACTTGTGACAGGCGGCCGCACGTCGCTGCGAACTACGACACCGACAGCCGGGGAGTTATCAACATCAACGGCCTCTGAAGTTGGCCGCTTTCCTCTAGCCTTCTTCGTGCTCGTCGCAGTCGTCATAGAAGCTTTTATGGTTTTTGATTTCTTGGGAACCATGGCGAAAGAATTAGGGTTCGAAGGAAGAAGAAAGCTCTGACAAAAAGCTTCTGTTGGAAGGAAAAAGAAATAAAGCTTTTCTTTCTCCAAACAGCCCCTACTTATAAGGTGCGGCCACGTAGGCAAAAGAAAACAAAATGCTTCATGCTCGAAGAGACTCTTCGGACGACGTGGGAATTAAGAGTTGAGATCATGATGACCGTTTCCTAGAAACGAGGAGTTATGATCAAACTTTTAATGAAACGACGGCTCAAGGCATTTAATGTGGAAGGCTAAGCGTGACGACAGCCTGTTAGTAAGTGTTCTGGGCATTCGTTTGCAAAGGACACGTGTCATGCTTCTGTTCAAAGTATTCCGAGCTTGACTCAAGTTCGAAACACTTTGAAGGGGGTCTTGTAGAAGCACGAAAAAGTGCAGCCGTGACAAAAGCGTAGGTGATAAGAAGTTGATGCATTCAAACTTCACAAAAGCACAGGTATCCAAAAGCGCAAACAATAATAAAAAGCCACAATAGACAAAGATGGTGCATAAAAAGTTCTTTATTAAAATTATGTCTACAAAGATCTATTCAGATTTTTTATGATTACATATAAAGACTAAAACACCTAAAGTCTACAAGTGGGCAATCTTTAGAAAGTGCGCAGCCCTTCAGACGCGCAGCTCGTCAGAGCAAATCACTTCCTCGTCAGAGCAAGCCACTTCCTGGCCAGAAGTGGAGAAACTCTAATATGGCTAATGAAGCAGCCATTGGCCCGAGCCAAAATGTAGCTCCTGCTCGCCACACTACTGCGGCTCTTGAGCAGGGCAGAGCACAACCTATGGCTCTTCTAATTGGCAATCAATCCAAACTCGGAAGCTTGGATCTCGAAGACCTCCAAGATGTTGTTCAGGTTCGAACTCCTCATGCCAAACACTCAAGTGCATCTCAAAGTCCAATAGCAGTTCTTCAACAAGGATATAGCTTCTTTGAACGAAGAGATCCACAACCAACAGTCGACTTGTGCAAGGCCAACGGTCGTTCAAAGCCATGTCAGGATCGAGCATGACGGTGGGAATACTAAGAGATAGAGGACGTAACTCTTTAAAAAAGCTCCCCTTTATATAGGCTGAGTGTAGTCTAACCCAAATTCCACGTGTCAACTCGTCAAAGACCCCCAAATTAATTTGACGAACCTGGGACTCAGCACATTGAATCTCATTTAATAGGTTCATTTGACTGAAACCTATGCCACAAACTTCTTAAATTCTCCAAATGACGACGGCAATTTAAGAAGAGGATGACTGACTCATCCGTTAAAAGAGCAGTCATTGAATTGCTCTTATGACTTCGATAAAAACTAGCTCCTTCGACTCAGAAGCACAGCCACTTCAGTTCAACTCAGAAGTGCAGCCACTTCAGCTTGACTCAAAAGCGCAGTCGCTTTGGAACGACTTAGAAGCGCAACTCCCTCACTTCAACCCAGAAGTGCAGCTCCTTCCATCCCATCCAGAAGTGCAGCCTATTCAATGGCTCCTTCAGCAGACACTTTGTTGCCTCAAACACAAGTATCATTGTCGCCCAAAAGCACAGTGACTCTGTCATCTATGAAACACAGTCTACTCGTTGCTTTAAAGCACAGCGACTCCGTCATCTTCGAAACATAGTCTCCTCGTCACTCCAAAGCACAGTTACTCCGTCATCTTCGAAATAGTCTCCTTGTCGCCCAAAAGTGTAGTGACTCCATCGTCTTTGAAACATAGTCTAGTCGTCGCTCCAAAGTATAGTGACTCCGTCACCTGAAGCACAGTCTCCTCGTCGCCCAGAAGCGCAGTGGCCCCATCGTCTTCGAAAACATGGCATAGTGGCATCGAAGCCTCACCAGAAGCGCAGCTCGCATAGATGCACGGTCCTGTGAGGTAATATTGTCCCATGTAGCCACAAACGGGTATATTTATCTTGTCAGATATTGTAGGAACGAAATAGTAAAGCGTAATACTTTAGAGGGGGGTGAATAGAGTTGGCAGCGGAATAATGCTAATTAAAAAATGTTAGCAGCACAATCACAGAATATTAATCACAACTAAAATAATGTAAAGGCAAAGTTAAGAGAGCAAACGCAAAGACAACGATGTATACTGGTATCCCTCTGTTGAGGACTAATCCAGTCGGTAGAACTCTTGCTACCAGTTGAATCCACTATTGGAAAAATTGTAAGTTTTTTTACGAAGTCCTTGCAACTTCTACAACGCGAGCTTTGATACGAAGAACTCGTCCAACTTCAAATGTGAAGAGGTATTCTTCAATCAAGCCTTCTGATTACAATCTCTCAAAAACTTCTAGACCGTACCGCACTGGCAAATCGACTAGAGGATTGTAACTGGCTTGGGATCTGAAATTGAAAGCTCTAGAAAACTCTTTGGAAGACTGAAAGCTTTAGATAGAGAGAAGATTGAAAGTGAATGAGTGAGTTGAAATGATCGAAATCCTTCTCTATTTATAGGTGTTCCAAGGACAGTATTCTGACAGAATTCGGGCAGAACTCTATGAGCAAATCTCGGTCAAATCCGCAACTGCAGGAGGGCAAGTAACAAGGATTCAAAATCACAACGGCCACCAACCGAACTCTGGCCGAACTCGGCCAGAGTTCTGTCAGGGTTTAGTTAGGGTTTTAAAAAGCTTTTTGGTAATTTTTTGAAAACTTTTTTTTTGAAAACCTTTTTGTAAACCTTTTTGAGAGGTCATTTTAAAAACATTTTGAACTCATTTAAGGGTAGCCTATTTGCCAGTATGACGCGGTGTACAACATATTCCTAGACTCAAATAAAATGAAAAATACATTGCATAAGGAATTACAGACTCGAACAGGCAAACAGATCTTCGGTCTTGAATTCAGTGGATAGCCATTCTTGATCATGTCCAAGAATCCGAGATGTCCCGACTAGCTTCGTATATCCAGACAGAGTTTGATCAATTATTAAAATCAGGTTGACCATATGACCAATGGGCCAACAATCTTTTCTATTTTGATAATTAACAAACTATGAATGATATAACATTAAGCTTGTTTAAAATATCAAAAAGTAGAATTGTTCATATCCTGTATTATCTCAAAAAAAATGTTAGATCTTTAATTTTCTCCCCCTTTGTCACTTAGCAAAATAATTGCAAAAGAGAAGGCTCCCCCGCAATCAATGAATAAGTAACAAATAGTGAGAAAACACATAAAAGAAATAAGGCATAAAACTAGAGAAATATCACAGGCATGTATTGTCCCAGAACAGAAAAGCATAGTATCATAGGCAAGTTATTTCAAAGGCAGTTTTAATGAAAGAAGCAATATAAAGAAATAGTGCTATCATAAACTAAAACTGAAACATAGTGCTAAAAATAAACTGGAATGCCATAAACTACGCATAATCATGTCCATGAAAAAAAACAGAGTACTAAAGCAAACTAAAAAGTGCTGATAATAATCAAAAAGTACTGATAATAACTTGGAATGTCGGAGCATTTCCAAGTGTACAATAAAATATCACTCAAAATCATATAGTCACATCTCCTCATTATTATCCTCATCATCATCATCAGCTCGACCAGCATGTCCTGAAGGACCAGCTCCAGAGGTACCAACGCCAGAAGGTTGAGGAGGGGCGCCAGCATAGAACTCACCAACAAAGCCACGAGGTGGAGCACGGTCAGGACGGTACCAATCATAGGCGTTACTGGGCTGGAAGTAGGCATGAACAGCCTCATCCTCACAGCGGCAACCAGAGAAAGCTGGATATCTAGGGATGGAACCGGCTGAATGACCAGTCTAGGCGAAACGAAGATCAGCTAAAGAGTTTGCCATCGCCTGATAATGGGTGACGTCACGGAACTCACGCTCGCGAGCCATGTCCGTCATCGAGACGTGCAAAGCAGATAAATGCTGATATATGCCCTCAAATGTCATGGCATACTGATGAGGTGGTGGAGGAGGTGCAGTAGGAGGAGCAGGAGGTGGAGCAGTCATGCTACGATGAGATAACTGAAAAAACTTGGGCTCAGGGTTCTGAGTACAAGTCGACAGATCGATATCGAAGCGCTGAAAGATGCGTGGGAGAATCATCGCGTAAGAGAGATTTTAATCTCTTGCACGACAACGACCCATCATCTGAATCATGGTTTTAGGGGCAGAAAATGGAATCCCCTTAAGAATGTGGTACATGGCGGACAGTTCAAGAGAAGTCACATCATCCTTGGAAGTGGATTTTGGAAGGATAGTAGAATAGATGATGCGATGCAATTTATAGTTAAACAAGTTCAAGTTATTAGCCTTAAACTTTCCAGAGCGTACTCTATCAGGTGCACAGAGTTCCGCTTTGAAACTGGCGAGTGTCGTACCTTCGGGAAAATCAAATTCAGTGATGTCAACTAGCGGTTCACCTTTGTTAGGGATACCAAGGATCTCCGCTAAGAGGTCATCATCGAAATTGATATCAATACCTCCAACACGAGTGCTCACATCAAAAGTGTTTAATATGAGATTGCAATAAAATAATCTAATGGCATTAGTTGCTATAGGGAAACAGAGTTTAACAAAAAGATGTAACCCTAATGCCTCAAAGAAATGGCGGTGGTCAGGAAATATAGTCTATTTGACTGGAGCGCATGTGCATATGGATCTCATGGAGAAGTCTCCATACCATAGTAGGGCTTGGTCTAGGGTTTGGAAGAAAAACCCGTCGAACGCGCCGTCGCTCGTTTGGACCGGCGAGAAGAGGGAATCCGTATACGGATGCGAAGATGACCCTTCCTCACTGGGGGTCATCTTCTTCCTCTTTGAAGGATTGAATTTGGGTGCCATTTGTACAAATTGAAGTAAAAATGCACTAATTGAAAAGTGGAGAAGGATATGGTTATACCTCCCGAAATTAAAGTATGTCGAAGAGAACGACGAACACCGCACGAATCCAAATTTTGGAATGATTTTACCACTTGGATTGGAAGATAGAAGATGGTGAAGAACTAGGGTTCGGGGCTCCTTCGCGGCTGCTGCTGCTGTTATGATGTAGTTTGGAAGCAATGAAGAAGAAAGGCTCTCGGGCTCTGGCTATATAACCTAAAACCTTCAACCGAACTCGGGCCGAATTCGGTCAGAGCTCTGGCCGAATTCGCCTAGGGTTCTTTATAGTTGATTTTTGCCATTCTTTTTCATTGTCTCATTTCAAATATTTAATTCAAAGACTAGTTATTTTAGCCTTCAATTAACATAATTAATATTATTTTATGAATTAAATATCGTTACACAGCGACTGTCTCAGATTAGCTGTAGGAGTACTGTCCCAGCTGGCGGAGGTTCACCGGGGAACTCTTAAGTACCGCTTCGCTTCAACCGTAGTTGTGGTGACAGACAGACTCTTTATTGGCTTGTCTCTAACACAATTTTTGCGTATTGAGATATAATCATAAAACAAAATTAATTAATATTATTGACGTCCAAACTTCCTAATTTTCGACGTAAATAATTGAAACGATCTTCCGCTAGAGGTTTAGTGAAGATGTCAGCTAGTTGATTTTCAGTATCTATGTACACAAGGTCTATATCTCCATTTTGATGATGATCTCTAAGAAAATGATGTCGAATCTCGATATTTTTAGTACGAGAGTGACATACTGGATTCTTAGTCAAATTAATAGTGCTCGTGTTATCACAGAAAATGGGAATATGTGTGTAAAATAAATCATAGTCTTCTAGGGTTTGTTTCATCCACAAAATCTGAGCACAACAACGTCCTGCGGCTATGTACTCAGCCTCTGTTGTTGATAGGGCTACAGAATTTTACTTTTTACTAAACCATGAGACTAAAGCCTTGCCTAAGAAATGACAAGTGCCGCTGATACTTTTTCTATCAACTTTGCATCCAGCAAAATCTGCATCCGAATAACCAATGAGGTCAAAGGACTTAGTTTTGGGATACCATAAGCCAACAGAAGAAGTGCCCTTAAGGTATCGAAAGATACGCTTAACTGCGGACAGATGTGATTCCTTTGGGTTAGCTTGAAAACGTGCACACATGCAAACACTAAACATTATATCTGGACGACTAGCAGTTAAATAAAGTAAACTACCAATCATACCTCGATACTTACGTGTGTCGACTGGCTTGCCTTGTTCATCTGAATCAAGCTTTGTTGAAGTTGCCATTGGAGTGCCAATAGGTTTGACATTGTCCAGATCGAACTTCTTTAGCAAATCTTTTGTGTACTTGGCTTGATTTATGAATGTCCCATTGTTAGTTTGTTTGATTTGCAATCCGAGAAAGAATTTCAGCTCTCCCATCATGCCCATCTCAAACTCATTCTGTATACACTTAGAAAATTCTTGACAGAAAGATTCATCAGTGGATCCAAATATAATATCATCAACATAGATTTGAATTAAAAGAAGTTTGCCATTAAAAGACTTAATAAACAGTGTAGTGTCAACTTTGCCTTTTGAAAAGCCGTTGTCAAGTAGAAAAGAGCTTAGACAATCATACCAAGCACGATGGGCTTATTTTAAACCATATAAGGCTTTCTTCAACTTGAAAACATGATCAAGGTTTTTGAAATCCGTGAAACCTGGAGGTTGTGCTACAAAAACTTCTTCTTTTATAAAACCATTTAAAAATGCACTCTTGACATCCATTTGAAAAAGTTTGAAATCATGAAAACATGCAAATGCACATAACATACGAATGGATTCTAATCTCGCAACTGGGGCATAAGTCTCATCGTAGTCGATACCTTCTTCTTTATTGTATCCTTGAGCTACGAGTCGAGCCTTATTACGAGTCACTAAACCATTCTTATTCAGTTTATTTCGGAATACCCAACGAGTGCCAATGACTGGACGATCAATAGGCTTGGGAACAAGTTCCCAAACTTGATTCCGTTCAAATTGGTTTAATTCCTCTTGCATAGAATCTATCTAAAAACTATCACTACATGCTTCATCAATGGATTTGGGTTCTAGCTGTAAAATAAAAGCAACACTAGAAACAATATCTCTACTGGATGTACGAGTACTTACACCTTTGGTAATATCATCAATTACCAAATCCTTTGGATGATCAGCTGTAAATTTCAATCTTTTCGGCAGACTCTGAAGGTAGCTGGTTCCTGGATCTTCTCTAGGAGGTTCAGCTAGTGCCGAGCTTGGTTGATAATCAGCTGTTGTTGAGCTTGGTACAGTTGGATCTTCATCATTGTCATCGATAGTCATTTGATTCAGTTCATCAAAAGTGACGTTGATTGACTCTTCGATGATCATGGTTCGTTTGTTGAAGACTCTGTATCCTTTGCTCTTGGCCGCATAACCTAAAAATATACCTTTATCGGTCTTTTCGTCAAACTTTCCCAAATTGTCCTTTGTATTAAGAATAAAATATTTACAACCAAATATTCTAAAATATGAAACAGATGGAATTCTATCAAACCATAACTCAAATGGAGTCTTTTTCGATTTGGGTCCAATTAGAACTCTATTGAGAACAAAGCAAGCTGTATTGACAGCTTCAGCCCAGAAATATTTGGGTAGACTAAACTGGTTTAACATCACTCTGGCCATTTCGGTTAGAGTTCTGTTCTTACGTTCCATAACTCTATTTTGTTGTGGAGTCCTAGGGCAGGAGAACTCGTGTATGAAACCGTGTGTGTCACAAAATTGCTCAAACTCTGTATTTTCGAATTCGCCTCCATGATCGCTTCTGATTCGAGTGATCATGTAACCTTTTTCATTCTGAACTTTCTTGCAAAAGGCGACAAATTCAGATAATGCATCATTCTTGCGTGTCAAGAAGTATACCCACATGTATCTAGAGAAATCATCTACAATTACAAAAGCATAAAGTTTACCTCCGAGGCTAGCAACTCTGCTATGACCAAATAAGTCCATATGAAGCAATTGTAGAGGTCTAGTAGTACATACTGTATTTACTGACTTGATTGTGGTTCTGGTAGCTTTGTTCCTTTCATATTGGCTGCTTACCGAATCCTTCTTGAATGTAATGTCCGGTAAACCGCGTACTAGTTTCTTTGTGGATAATCTTGATATTGTGTCCATATTTGCGTGACCGAGTCTCATATGCCACAGATGACTCTTATCGCTTTTAGCCATTAAGCATCTACCTAAAATGTTAGTTTCTTCCAACAAATAGAAAACATACATGTTGTCTTCCCTGATACCTTCAAAGATAGTACTACCAGTTGAGCTATCAACTTAGTACATTTGTCTTTGCCAAAGTTGATGCCATAACCATGATCAGCCAAATGACTTATGCCGAGTAGATTATGTTTCAACTCGGTAACCAGACAGACATCTTTAATAACAGGATAGGGAGACTTACCAACATCACCGATACCAATGATATACCCTTTCAAGTTATTACCGAAGGAAATATAACCTTCCTTCTGCTTCTTCGACAGTGTTGCAAATAATATAGCGTCACCGGTCATATGCCGTGAACAACCGCTGTCGAGGATCCATTTGCTTTTAGCATGTGAATGGTGTTCCACCTACAAAATAGTTTACAGATGAAACTTTTGGTACCTATTTCTTGTAGGGTCCTGAATTGTTAGCTTTTGGTATCCATGCATAAATGTTTAAATCAACAAGCTTTCTCATTCTTCATGCAGATGAAATATGACCAATGAGGCCACAATAATGACATTGTGCATGTCGAGTGTTGAAAGCTGAGTAGTGTGCATGGTTGGTAGGTTTAGGTTTTCTAGTATAGAAGAAAGCATACCTATAATCCTGTTTGGGCTTAACCTTTTGGGGTAAAGGTTTGATAGGGTTAGGTCTGACAGTGTTTGGCTTGGGAATGTTCCGATTTTTCGGTAAGTGACACGTGTTAGGGTAGGAAGCAGCAGGCTCAGGCTGTTTTCCTAACCTAATTTCCAATCTTTTGGAAGTGTCATACAACTTAGTATAATCAGAAGTGAGTGATTCCATTCTGATTTGTGCACATCGAAGACTTTTCTTCTCTATAAAAAGTTCTTCTTTGAGTTGGTCAATAATTTTGTCTTTCTCTTCAGATGACTTGGTAGTCTCGTGTAATAAGAGCTTTATAGAAGAAAGCTCACCAGACTCACTAACATTATTTCTAACCTCAGCTAGTAGGTCGGTAAGTCTACCTATTTCACCTTTGTACTCTTTGAGTACCTTCTTAGAGGTCTGATACTTGCTACGCAGTTTTCTGTAATCAGTCATCAGTTCACTGAAGGCATCTCCTAATTGCTCAAAGGTGAAGTCATCATAAGTATCAACTACAGGTTCAGTAGGTACCTGATCGGATGCCATAAAGCATACGTTTGCAGCATCTTCTGATTGTTCGTCTTCTGAGTCGCTGGCTTCACTTTCATGCCATATGCTGGTATTGGCATATCTCCTAGATGTTGATCTCTTCAGGTTCCCTTTTTCATACCTGTTGCTCTTCTTGCTTGATGATGAGTTTGTAGGACAATCCTTCTTCATGTGTCCCTTCTTCTTGCAGCCGTAGCAGACAGCATCATCTTGATACCAGTTGTTGCTGCTGTTGTTCTCTTTGGCTCTCTTCTCATATCTCATGAATCTTTTGAATTTCCTTGCCAGGAGTGCTTGATCTTCAGCATCAGATTCACTGATGTCTGAGTCACCTTCAGCAGCTTTTTTGTGCTGAGCCTTGAAAGCGATCGTCTTCTCCTTTGGTGCAGGCTCTTTAAAATCTTGTAGCTCCAGTTCATGAGTGAGTAGCTTACCCATGAGTACTTCGAGGGACATAGTTGTGAGATTGTTCCCTTCAATGATTGCAGTAGCCTTTGGAATCCAGTTCTTGGTGAGAGCTCGCAGGAGTTTGCGAATCTTTTCATGGTTACTGTAATCTTTGCCAAGGAAGGACAAAGGATTTACAATATCCAAGAACCTTTCGAACATCTGAGTAACTGTTTCGTTGGGCTTCATCTTGAACACCTCATACTCTTGAGTAAGTTTGCTGACTTTAGATTCTTTGACTTGAGTCGTGCCTTCATGTGTGACTTCAAGTAGCTTCCACACTTCATTAGCCGTTGTGCAGATAGACACCCTGTTAAATTCAGTTCTGTCTAAAGCACAAAAAAGAGCATTAATGGCACGTGCGTCAAGACTGGCCCTTTTCTTTTCTTCCTCTGTATATCTGCTATGAGGTTTTTCAACTAAAACTCCATCAACATTTATACGAGGTGGCTTTTGATAGCCATCAAGAACAATGGACCATAAATCAAAGTCAAGTGATTTCAAGAAAAAACTCATCCGTGTTTTCCAATAGGTATAGTTCGTACCATCAAACAGTGGGGGTCTGTTTGTGGCCTGGCCTTCACTTGTAAATTTCACAGTTGCCATGTGTTGTGCTGTGATCTATATAACAGTTAATTAAAATGAATAAATAATTGTACTGTTACCTTGCTTTACCTGTAACACCCGCTCTGATACCAATTGTAGGAACGAAATAGTAAAGCGTAATACTCTAGAGGGGGGGTGAATAGAGTTGGCAACGGAATAATGCTAATTAAAAAATGTTAGCAGCATAATCACATAATATTAATCACAACTAAAATAATGTAAAGGCAAAGTTAAGAGAGCAAACGCAAAGACAGCGATGTATACTGGTATCCCCCTGTTGAGGACTAATCCAGTCGGTAGAACTCTTGCTACCAGTTGAATCCACTATTGGAAAAATCGCAAGTTTTCTTACGAAGTCCTTGCAACTTCTACAACGCGAGCTTTGATACGAAGAACTCGTCCAACTTCAAATGTGAAGAGGTATTCTTCAATCAAGCCTTCTGATTACAATCTTTCAGAAACTTCTAGACCGTACCGCACTGGCAAATCGACTAGAGGATTGTAACTGGCTTGGGATCTGAAATTGAAAGCTCTAGAAAACTCTTTGGAAGACTGAAAGCTTTAGATAGAGAGAAGATTAAAAGTGAATGAGTGAGTTGAAATGATCGAAATTCTTCTCTATTTATAGGTGTTCCAAAGACAGTATTCTGACAGAATTCGGACAGAATTCGGGCAGAACTCTATGAGCAAATCTCAGTCAAATCTGCAACTGCAGGAGGACCAAGTAACAAGGATTCAAAATCACAACGGCCACCAACCGAACTCTGGCCGAACTCTGGCCGAACTCGGCCCGAGTTCTGTCAGGGTTTAGTTAGGGTTTTAAAAAGTTTTTTGGTGATTTTTTGAAAACCTTTTTGTAAACCTTTTTGAGAGGTCATTTTAAAAATATTTTGAACTCATTTAAGGGTAGCCTATTTGCCAGTACGACTCGGTGTACAATATATTCCTAGACTCAAATAAAATGAAAAATACATTACATAAAGAATTACAGACTCGAACAGGCAAACAGATCTTCGGTCTTGAATTCAGTGGATAGCCATTCTTGATCATGTCCAAGAATCCGAGATGTCCCGACTAGCTTCGTATATCCAGACAGAGTTTGATCAATTATTAAAATCAGGTTGACCATATGACCAATGGGCCAACAGATATCACCCAATCAGTTTACTTAAACCACCGTTCTTAAAATAGAACAGAGTTTGATTCTATTGATAAGAGTAATATCCTATCGGTTTGTTTAAACCACGGATAAGGATGGAGTTTGTTTCTATGGATGTGGGCCATATCCAATTGGTTTATTTAGACCAATGGCCTCTAAAGATAAGGACAAAATCCAATTTCAGGGATAGGAGCAGAATCTACTCAGGTTCATCCAATCAATATAAACGTACGCCATGTGTCATTTATTCAACTATATTGATAATTCTCCAAGATCTTAAAAAAAGAGAATCCCAGCGTCCGCCACGTGTCAACTCCACAGCAGCCCTCACCGTACAACCTCAAGATTCTCTCATATCTCTACGTACAATATTCCTGAACGATCCTTATGTACATCGTATATGTGCTCGCCTATAAATAGAAGGAGTTTTTCTTCGATAAAGAGGCTTCGAAATCTTCATAACTTCAGCATCCTCTTGATTGGCAACCCAGAGTTCCAGTCACAAGTACCAAAAAGCCAGAGCAAGTTCAATTCGTCATCACATCGTCAACGGAGTAAAGGAACCGCTACAGTGCTCGATATCCACCGTCATACTTTCCCAGAAATTTTATACTTAGATCTCATGTTTAGGAAGCGATTGTACTCTTTACATGTTTAATATACAGAAAGTTCGTATAACCTTTTGTCATGGCAAACACCTATTGCTCAATTGATAATTGGTACCAAATGGGTATTTCAAAATAAACTTAGTGAGGATGGGCAAGTTCTACACAACAAAATACGTCTAGTGGCACAAGATTATAATCAAGAAGAAGGTATTGATTATGACAAAACATATGCTCCAGTTGCTAGACTAGAAGCTATTCGTATGTTTTGTGCATTTTCGTATTTTCACAATTTTAAACTTTTTCAAATGGACGTAAGAAGTTCATTTTTAAATATATTTTTAAAAAAAAGTTTTTGTAAAACAGCCTCCTGGTTTTGAAGATTTTCAAAAACTCGATCACGTCTTCAAACTTATGAAAGTACTCTATGGACTCAAACAAGCGTGCTTGGTATGAACGCCTAAGTACCTTCTTACTTGAAAATGGATTTTCAAAAGGAAGAATTGATACTACTTTATTTATCAAGTCTTCAGATGATAGTATTCTCTTTATGCAAATTTATGTAGATGATATAATTTTCAGTTCTACTAATAAAAATCATTGTCAAGAATTTGTTAAGTATATGCATAGTGAGTTTGAGATGAGTATGATGGGAGAGCTAAGCTACTTCTTAGGACTTCAGATCAAACAAAACTCGCAGGGAACGTTCATCAACCATGCTAAGTACACAAAGGATTTACTGAAAAAGTGTAACTCCTCTTCCCGAATTTTTGTAAATTTATTTATTTATTTATTTTAGTTAATTTCTTATCAAAAATGAGAGTTAAATTAAATGTTTTGACGATGCAAATTTTTATATAATAATATAATTATTAAATTATACTTAGAGTTGTGAGAGATGTTTTGGTTACTACTTTGAAATTTATTAAATCCGAGAATTGTTTTAAATTAGGAATATTTTGTAGGAATTTTGATTAATAATAATAAGTTTTACTGAATATTATTTACAGCAATATTCAATTATTGTTTTGATTAAAAAAATATGTTATTACTAAATATTACTTCAAAATTGTTAATCTTCTATGAATTTAAATGGTATGGTTTAGTTACTTGATAACATTCATATTACTTAAAATATGATCTAAGATGACTCTGTTGTCATCAAATATTATTTTTGAATAGCCATTAGAATCAAATAAATAAACTTGATTTTGTACGTTGAAATTATTTTAAGTATTAATTTGACGTTATTGTTATCAAACACTATATTTGAATTTGATTAACTAAATATTTATTTGAGATAAGTTGCAATTATAAAAATATATATTTGTGTAAATATTAGATAATACTAAATATGGTTTTAAAATCTATTATTTTAAACGAGAGTGGTATTTATGGGTATCTATTTTTAAACTACTTGATATTACCAAATATTCATATTGATTTTAATTACTAATGGATCGGAATTCTTTTTGATTTTTTTTAATAATAATATTAAGTATTAGTTGATTGGATTTCCTGTTAAGTGTATCTCTCTAAATATTCTAATTTATATATATAATCAAGGATATTTAGTCTATTCCAAATGGATAGAAATCTAAAATAAGCATCTATCCTATTCTCTCCATTGTATAGACTATACATGAAATTGCTAAAGTTCCTTCTCCAGTAGATGCGTCCAGCAAACCCCACCGATCCCATGTCAAATCAGCCACCTCGTTGCCGACTTCGTCATCACCCGTAAACCACCGACTCTCTCCTTCCCTCGCCATCAACTTTTCTCCAACCCCGCACAACCATCATCACCCGTAACCATCGGCTACCTTCGCTTCCCTGCTTCCCTGCCACCCACGACAACACCATGATCACCACAGTTTTCTACCCGATCAAATACTATTCTTCGCCAACCAAATTACCGTGTCCGGACCCGTATGTCCGTGTCCAATATTATTCCACCATAGTATATTTACAATCAATTTTGCGTCCGATAAACCGGATCCCAATCAAATTACTGTGTCCGTGTCGATCGCCAGACACGGACAAACACACCCGACCACCAGCACAGAAAGGAAGCAAGAGAAGAATGCCGAGCACTCACCCAAACCCGATTCGTCCATGGCCGCCGCTTCGTCCGGTGAGAGACGCAGCACCGGTTTCATTCTCTACGGCCAGCGCCTGCGACCAGCCCCGTCGATCAGCGGTGAGTCTCGCCACTGACCGCAGAATCCGCCATCTCCACCTTCAGGTCTGAGCCGTGCGCCACGAATCGCCGCTCGTACCCCTCGCTCGCCCGCCTCCTTCTCCAGTGCCGGGGTTGTCGTACCTCAGCGCCGCAAGGGAGTCGCATCCGCAGCCAATACCGCTTCCTGCTTTCCTCTAAGTGCACATCCACGTGCACATGCCAGCGCACCAGGAACCGTGGCGGCACCTCTGGGTCCGCCGACAACCGCGCCTGGTCGCGTCGAGCCGTGGCCAACCCTGTGTGCGGGCATCCTCCGCGCCGAGCGTGTCGTCGGCACCGCCTGGTCTCGCCGCCTCGACCCCGCGCGCCGACGCTGAGCTCCTCCCTCCGCCGAGAAACCCAGTAAGCTTCTCCCCTTTTTCCTCTTCCCGCTGTCTCTTTTCCATAGAGAGGAATGTGACTTGGTTGCGGCTATCCGCACCCCATAGATTACTAAGGACACCCTAATTTTTTTTTCCTAATCTACCCCCCCTCCCATGCTCTGTCTTCCACCCCCGCCCACCCCCACGGGCGATCCCGACCGGCGACCCCGACGGTCCGACCTCCGCCCCCCTCCCATGCTCCCCCGACCCCCCTCCCCTCCTCCTCCCTCTTCCTCCCCTGCTCCCCCGACCCCCTCTCCTCCTCCTCCGACCCCCCTCCCCGCCTCCTCCTCCAACCCCCTCCCCTCCTCCTCCGACGAACCCCCTCCCCTCCTCCTCGCTCCTTCGATCCCCCTCGGGTTGAGCGGGGCGGGAGGGTGTTCGGAGGAGGAGGAGGGAGGAGGAGGCGGGGAGGGGGGTCGGAGAAGGAGGCGGGAAGGGGGGTCGGAGGAGGAGGAGAGGGGGTCGGGGGAGCAGGGGAGGGGGGTCGGAGGAGGAGGGAGGAGGAGGGAAGGGGGGTTGGTGGAGGAGGGAGGAGGAGGGGAGGGGGGTCGGGGGAGCAGGGGAGGAGGGGGAGGGGGTCGGGGGAGGAGGGAGGAGGAGGGGAGGGGGGTCGGGGCAGGAGGGGAGGGAGGCGGAGGTCGGTCGGCGTCGGGTGGTGGTGGTGGTGGTGGTGGGGGGGGCAGCAGCATGGGGAGAATGAGAGAGAGAGGGGGTAGAATAGGAATTCCATTTTTTTTTTTTTGGGGTGTCCTTAGTAATCCATGGGGTGCGGATAGCCGCACCCATGTGACTTAGGTTGGTGGGCTGAATTAACATCAGTGAACACATATTTATCGTTAGATATTTTAGGTTGAATATAGTATTGTATGTTATTATATTTGTATTGTTATTAGTAGCATTAAATGCTGATTGCAGTGAATGCTGATTAAATCACTTCATGGAAGGGAGTGAATGCTGAATTGCAGTGGATGGGTTTTATGTTCTTTTATTTTGTTTCCTTTATATTTATACACTAATATATGGAATATATATATATATATATATATATATATATATATATATATATATATATTTATATTATATATATATATATATATATATATATATATATATATATATATATATATATATATATATATATATATATATATATATATATATATATATATATATATATATATATAGTATGCTACCATGATTTTATTATTGATATTATTACTGTTAATAATAATATTATTAATATATTTTGGACTTATTATTATTACTACTATTATTAGTATTATATTTTGATTAACTATTGAAAATCAGGTTTATTCATAAAAGTATATATATTATTATTTTATGGGCTGTTTGGGTTATAAATTCAGGAGATAGTAAAATACAATAGTCTTTCAAAAACTATTTTTGGAATTATGACATGGGGCCCTATTTTAATAGTTGATTTGGGGCCATCCCCCTTGAGCCTATTAACTTAAAATCTCTAGACTTATGACTAGTACTTAATTTAAGTAATATTGAGCTAATAGACCTTTTTACTTTAAAATTAGGTTTTGATATAAATCTATAAAGTATATTGAGTGGACCTTATTAGTTTTGGACTTTTTATTTCATAAATATTTTCTCAAATCATTATTAAGGATTTTTATAGCTTTATAAGAGGAATATTTTAAAGGAGTTTAATATTTATTATGTTTCAAAGATAGTTTAAAGTATTTCTCTAAACATATTTTTAATTAAATAATTGTCTTTCTCTAAAGTTAAGAAATTTCCCTTAAATCATTGAATTATCGTAAGATCGTAGCTAATCGTATTTCCATCTCTTTTGCCAATTGTGGACCCTGCACATCGACCCTTGCCAACTGGACTAATCTGGACGTAAATGGTATTATTGGTTTCACCAGCTAAGGAACTCAGGCAAGTGCACTTTCTGATTGCTTTCGATTCATAGTAGTCTTTTCATTTCATGTCTATACATATATCTTGCTGCTTTTTGACACGCTCGTCACACGGAGTAGTCGGAAGGGGAAATATCTTAGTAGACATGTGGACTACCCAGAACTATCCCATGAGTCTATTCTTGAATAATAGCAGATGCACACGGCACGTACAGGATGCCGGATTTACCCCCTATCCGTTCACATGTCGAAAAGGATATTTCACACCACATAGATAGTTGTTTTTATTTATTTTTCCTTGTCCTTTCCACCGTGCCATATCATCAGTATCTTCTAGTTTTTATCTCTCATATGTTATTTTCATGTCTTGTTAATTCTATTGTGTTCTCGTATTGTCATCGGTTTGTGTACTTATTCCATTCCTGACTGGAAACCAACATTTTTCAGGTTAGCTGTGGCTTCACTTAGCTTGGGAGATACGGGGTACTTGCAGACAGAAACCTAGAAATAGATAGCAGTTGTTTCATTTTCAATAATTGTGAGACTTTGTATTTTCTTTAATTAAAAATCTTGTAATTGTTGTAATAAATCTTAGAAATGTGAGTGAGCAATAAAGTTGTTATTTTATGATTTTGAGCATATTGGCCGTGACAACGTTCTACCGCCGACTCTACGGCGTAGGCTGGCTTGTTATACTTAACTGCTAGTCGTGCATATATTATGTTTATTATTTGCATTTGTTCACGATATCAAGCTAATCATAAGAAATCACACTAATGCGCCGTTAAGCGTATCTTTCGATACCTTAAAGAAAATTCTACAGTCGACTTGTGGTATCCTAAAACTACATCTTTTGACCTAATCGGTTATTCAGATGCAAACTTTGCTGGATGCAAAGTAGACCGTAAAAGTACCAGCGGTACGTGTCATTTCCTAGGAAAAGCTTTAGTCTCCTGGTTTAGCACGAAGCAAAACTATGTTGCTTTATCAACAACTGAGACTAAGTATATCGCCGCATGACGTTGTTGTACATAGATTTTATGGATGAAGCAAACCCTAGAAGACTATAATCTGTACTATACGAAGATTTTCATATATTTTGATAATACTAGTATAATTAATTTAACTAAGAACCATGTTTGTCATTCACGCACAAAGTACATAGAGATACGTCATCACTTTTTACGTGATCACCAACAACACGGGGATATTTGCTTAGAATTTATTGACATAGATCATCAACTAGCAGATATTTTCATAAAGCTGGCTGAAGACCGTTTCAATTATCTGCATCGTAAGTTAGGCATATTTAAATTTTCAGATTTATTATACGTTATGTTTAATAAAAAATGCTTAAAACTAGAGATTTTAAGATTTATTAATTGAAATTATTTTGGGTACAAGCCGAAAGGGCCCTTCTGTTAAAAAGACGTAAAAGTCTAAGCGACACAGTGACACGTGTCTTCGGACTACCACTAGCTGGAATCCGGACCCTATATCTAACCTAAAGTAATGGAAGTTAATGAATTGAAGAATCAAAAGCTATTAGGTATATTTATTATTCATTACACATAATGAATTGAAAAAGTAAGTGGCCGAACTCGGACATAACTTGGTCCGAGTTCTGATCGAGTTCGAGCCGAACTCGGTTGGCGTTGGTTCAAATTTCTAGAACAACAGCAGCTGGCCCTAGCTTCTATAAATCTCCATATTCTCCATGTTTTCTCCTTACCCAAGCAAAAAATCACAAACCCTAGTTTGGTACTCCCCATCCATAGATCTAATCTTATTCCTCCTTAGATCTAGAAGGCTCAAGATGGTGTTCCCTACTCATCTTCCTATTCTTTTGAGGTATATATCTTTCTTTCTCACTTTTCAATTCCATAGCCCCCAAACTCTTCAAGGAAAGTAAGAGAGAGTCTGCGGCTTCGTCGTCTTCCACTTTGGAATACGATCCCGTCAATGTGTTCAGTCCCGCTCGTCCTACCGATGACGAAAAATTTAACACGAATTTATTTCCATCTTTGGAAATATATACCGGGAAATTTACCCGGACGATTAGTAAATTTCACTATCTTCTCGGAGTATGCTTCCACATTTGAACACTTAGGACTCCGAGATTTCTTTGAAACATTTAGTGGAATTTATGCTAATGTCGTTCGTATGTTTAATGTAATATGCAAGTAAAAGATGATGGCAGCATTTATTCTTGTGTCGCCGGAAAAAAATTGAGTTTAACTCGACTAACATTAGTGAATACTTTTATACGCCGAACAACGGCGAAGCATTAGTCGAGATAAACAAAGTCCAATTTCCCGATAACGTGACTCTTGACTCGATTAAGGCTACTATGTGTCATCCGAATCCAGTCCCTAGAGGCGGTAGGTTGTTTGCAAAGCACCTTAATCAAAATTTCTATGAACTCCATCAATTTGTTTACTCTGTCTTGCTTCCCAAAAAGGGATCTACTGATGAGATCACCTTTTTCAAGATGTCTGTAATGTATCGTATTCATTATGGAGTCACATTTTCTGTTCTTAAGACCTTTATGGCTTGGATGATCAGTTGTCGGAGGGTGGGCCGCAACCTCCTTTACCCCATGTATCTTGCAATAATTTTTAGAAAGTTTGAAATCGACCTTGGTATATGTCATATCTTTGGGTCACCTTCTGAGCTGACTAGGTCTAGCAGATATCCTCTACCTCCACTTCCATTTGGTGCTGTTCTACCTCCACCTGATCCAGTTGCTCCTGCTCCTACTCCTGCTCATGCTACTCCAGGATTTGATCCTCAGTTCTATCAGTGATTCGATGACTTTGTTACTCTTCAGGGATAATATCATCAGTCCTATGTTGATACTGAGTTCCGCCATACTTCTTAAGCTCAGATCTTGAGAAATGGCATTATTGACATTCAGTGGTCGCTGGCACATCATCCTACTGCACCATTTCAGATCCTCCGTCATCCTGGATTTGACAAACCGAGGCTTGAGGACCCGAACACTTTTGGATTCATAGATTCGATGATAGCCTACGTCGATCCTCATCCTCCTGTTGATCCAAACGACCATGATGCTGAGACGTGATATGAGCTTTAGTTTGGCATTTTATGGATGTTATCTGCTAATGATGATCATGTAGTAATGACACTTTTATTTTCAGTTGGACTTATGTAGTAGTCTAAACTCTTTCAGCTGTGACTATATGCACTTTATCTTTCAGTAGTGGTGGAGTTTATACTTTATTAGTATTTATCTCTCATATTTTTACTACTACTGCTAGTGTTTCTGCTAAGCTATGACTTGTTATATTCATAATGTTTATATCTCACTCTATCTGTTTCTTTGTTATTGTTGGCTTCACATATTGTGGCGATCCAAATGTTTGAGTACTTGACAAAGGGGGAGAAAGAGGCTATTATATAAAAATTCTAGAAAACAAAGTCCGAACAAAGTCAGGTATACATTTTCAAAGTTATATATTTGTTATATTTTGGTATAGATGCATAGTTTGTCAATTATCAAAATGGGAAAGATTATTGGCCCATTGGCTAATGATCACACATGATTTTGATAATCAACAAAAACTTTGGTCGATAAACAAAATATACGAACTGCTACAGGTTGCATGAATTAATACCGAGGAACGTCTACATCCACAAGGAACATCGCATCATCATCCAGAAATCTTATTGGAATTTTTCATCGAGTCATTTTATATTTTCTTCTGTATTTTCTAAATTATTGAGTCTAGGAAATATAAATGTAAGATCGTTCGAAATTATACTGGCTTAGGTTATTTTCAGTCTAAAATTCCAAATAAGCCTACCTATTTATCCCCAAAACCACACATATCCAAGTAGCCCAAAACCTATGCAATTTGGCCCATTCAGATTGAGTTCTGACCCACCAGAACTCTGACCGAGTTCGTCAGGGCAAATTTGAAATACAGTTCCCACCAAATCTGTATCCAATGTTCATATACGATATTCTAGCATCTGAACTCTGCCCGAGTTCGGTCCCCAAAAAAACTATAAGTAGAGAAGGATTTTTCATTTTCTAATCACTCATTCACTCTTCTCTCTATCTATTCTAAAGTGTTTTTAATGCTCTAAAGCTTTCAAATTTTGCCTATATGACTCTTAGTCAAAGCCAGTATAGTTCTGTTCGATTTAGAGTTTTAGTATTGAAGAGTTGAATTAGAGGCATCTTTCAGAAAATATTCCAGTTTTTGAAATAGTTTGTTGGTGTCGGTCGTGCACTCATCACCAAGGCACGGTGTTGTAAAGAGATGGCAAGCTCTCATTTAGCTTGTGAAGTGGATTAACAGCGAGTAAGAGTACTCGCGACTGGACTAGTCCTTTCAGAGAAAAACCAGTAAACATCGCGGTGTTCTCTGAGTTTGATTTTATGTCTCTTGCTTACTACATTTATTTACTGTCTCTTATAACTGTCATAGTTTATAACTGCAAATTTTTTAATAAGATGATTATTTTTACTGCGAAACTCTATTCACCCTCCCTCTAGAGGTGCTCAACAGTCCTACTATGCATGTTAATTGGCTTCATACCGTTCTTGGTAATATTTCAACAATTCTTCCTACTTTGCTTGATCCTAACATTGTTTAATATTTGTATGGACTACTTGACCTAGCCTTAGGTTCATGTTACTTTCTACCTCTTAAATTGGCTAAACTAGACAAACCTTATAGTTATATTATAGGGTGTAGCAAAGATATGTTATTGCTGTGATTATGATATTGGATAGTCAGAGGTGAGCAAACTTTCTTACAGGTTAATCAGATTCAGCTTCTAGGCCAAGTATGAGTGACTTGTCTATATATGGTTTAGAGTCAATTACAAGTGAAAGCAAAAGCAACTGAAGAAATCATTGATGATAAAATAGATTATAAAAGAATATTGAGACAATGGCTATTTTAGTTGCAAATAGGGAATTTGAGTAAATACACTTACGATTTTGAGGACCTAATTAACACATGTAGTATTTGATGACTAGGTTGACCAGACCATGTAAATAGGTTGCTAGGATGATTATTCTGTTGGATGATGTTAGGGTAATTAAGGATGCAACTTTTTGAATCTAAATTGATCTTTATATTTGGCATTGAGCAATACAAATAAAATTGGAACTTACAAATTTTGCTTTAGATGGAGTAGTTAAGGAAGTAGGATTCCCTTATGTAACATCTCAGTCCCAAAATACGTTGGACTAGGAGATCGTATACATGCCAGCTACGTATCGAAAGGACTCCAGCCCCGCTCGAATACGTAGAAGCTGTCTAGAATATGGAAATAAATCTAATCATGGCAAGTCAAAACTAAATCTTAATCCACATAAACTAATAAACCACAAGAAGAAATAATATGGTTCATGGTCTGCAGCCCACTAACTTATGTGTTCGATTAGACCCGAAGAACATGATAGGCCTATAAAGCTGGGCTATAACAACAATGAGAGATATGGTAATAAAGATAAATACGGAAGAAAGATAAAGAGTACCACTATTGATACCTGAAATCCTGCAGACAATCATCAACCACCTCCCTATTCTATGTCTCCGCTCATCAATAACCTGGAGAGATCACCAGGTCCTCAGGAGACTAGCAAGATACTTATAAACATGCCATAATATAACAGTACAACATATGCAGAGAAATAAGGAATAATCTGTTAGGGTTATATACTAAAAGCATCACTTTTGTAGTAACCTTATTTCCTTAAATTTTGAATGAGAATCATATGGGCAAATGTTTGCATATTGTATTTGTTGCAAGTGTTAATGCAAATGTCTGATATTCTATATTGTAGATAATATGGTGTGTGGTGTCACACAGAAGATCATATTATCAGTTCTCTATGGAGTATATAAATAGTTCACAACCTAGATGGACTTAGACAATCTATTGGAAAGGTTATAGTGTAATCTGGTATTAGTCTATCTTGACTATAGGTTTACACTAGTACACTTTGTGTGTATTGAACAGGAACACTTGAGGTTGTTCTCTTTGTACTGACTACATAAGAGAACAAATACCTCTGTAATTATGGATGCTTGTGCTCTTAATCCGGATATAATAACGGACATGTATATGTAGTGTGCATTACTTTGACTCATAAAAGAGTGAGATTCATTATGGATCAACAACCTCTATGAATTGGGTAATAATATTGTATGTATGATGGGCTGTTGATTATAAATGGAATCCATGTCCCGATACATCGGGTTGATGATGTCCCCTTAAGGAGCTCATAAGGATTGTCATATAAACCCTGCAGGTGGATTATATCCGACATGACAAATAAAGTTGAGCGGTACTACCTAAGGATTAAAGATGTCGAATCAATATAGTTGTTAGTAACTTAATTTGATCGACGGACATACGATATCTTAACATGGGGAGCCAAACGAGCATATAATAAAAGGAGCCCACAAACATAATTTAGGATTAGGGAGGTAGTGCAACAATAGCTCATTAGTGGACCGAGCTATTGTTAATGGGCCTGGATTGTGTGTTCGGGCTGAACACGGGATATCCAGATCCGATAGGAGGCCTAACCCTAATTTCTCCTCATGGTCCCTGCCGTAGTCTATATATATCCTCTATTCTCTGGCCGCCAGATTACTGATCAGAAATCTGAAACTTTCTCTAATTTGTGATTCATGTAAGGAGAGAAAGAGAGGGCTGCCAAGAAGAAAAAAAAGGTTGGAAGATCGTCGCCAACATGATGTCCAACTCGAGGAAGGAATACGTGCAGAAGATCTTAGGGTCGTTCGCTCGAGATTGCCAGGAATTACTTGTCTCCTTTCCGCCGCAGGTATAATTCGTGAACCCTAGTTTCCGCCTATGAAGGGTTAGAACACGTATTAGATATGTTTAACTTTTTATCGATCAATACGCACACCAAAGGAAGGGTCCTGGGAATCCCCAGTTCCATCATAATCAAGGAAAAAACCAACTGAGGCACAATGGACTAAGACACCAAGATCTAAGACACAAGAAAACTAAGACACTGGCATGCCATACTAAAAGTGTGGTACTAGACGTGACTACAAGTAAATCGGGATAACCGTAGCCCGATGGGAGCTCACAGTCTTATAGTCAGTAGGCCGATGGGGACTTCCTAACTATAGTAAGGCTCATTCGCTCTCGATGGGAGCTCACAAATGAGTTGGTCGGGTATAGTCAACATCTAATAACTGGTCAGGGTCAAGTCAAGATAAATACAGGTAAGCAAGTCAAGTCCAAGTGGTGAAATCAAGTCAACGCACTAGGCACGAAAGTCTAAGCTAGCATAGTGAAATATGGATCAAGTCGATAATATGAAAAAAAAAAAACATATAGCATATAAGAAAACATGAAAATAGAACATCATGAGCATGTACAGAAATCATGTGATAATACAAGAAAGAAATAAACATGAAATAGGATGACTGAAAATAAATACGCATAATATACTGTACAAGTGGCAATGTATACTTGTCTGGAGGTAGCAAAATGTCCCGCAAACAACTCGTCAAATCAAAGAGTCATGAAATCTGAACTCCTGCAAACGCCTCCGGATGCTGAAACGGACATCACCAACATTTGTATCGTAATAAATGTCAAAGTTTGACTATATCCATCAGTCTAACTCTGGATACAGGAGCAAAACGATAATTTCGGGCCAAAACGGTGTCCGCCGTTGGACCCGCTTTGCACCAAAAAATGTGCCATAGACTATGGTCTCTAAAGTCAATATATATACCTACAAGTCCAGTTTTTTGATACGAACTCAAAGGTATGTATAGATATGGATTCCGATGGACCGTGTATAAAATCGCCTGTTGAGTCGGATCGCGGGCCCGTAAACTACTGTTTCGATCAACCTTCTCAGAAACTTGGGTCACAGGACCAAAAATTAATATGAGTCCAGTGGCACAAGTTTCGTCAAGATGTGATGAATGTGCACAAAATTATAGGCTAGTTTGCAAAGAGGTCGATACGGGAATTTTCGACGGATACCAGTTGATTCAGGCGTGCACACAAGTCCAAATCAACTTTCGTGAAAGCTCACACGTCCGGGTATATCATACGCATCTTTCGATGCAATTGGTACACGATGAAATGGTTCGGTTTGACAGAATGCACTCCGTATCGCAAAATTTTAAGTTTTGAAACATATTTTTGGTCAACTTCAACCTAATTTTAAACAGAATAAAATGAACAAAAAAATAAACTAATTACGTGTTCTGATCTCGATTAGGTTGTCTAAAACTCTGTTCAAGTGGTTTTCAAAAATTTGCGGTGTCCTGGTCGCAAATCATCGCAAACAGGGGATGTTGGGACAGATTCTAACATCCAAAAATTGAGTTTTTTTTTCCGATTTTGGAACTCGATTTTTGCTGCGTACAACGCGTAATTAAATAAACTATTTGAAGGAATTTGGTGTTGGTTAGGTTGTCTTTATACTTGCGTAATCCGTTCATAAAACGGACGAAAGTGGAGGGAGATTCATCGTCCCAAAGTTGGCTTCATGACTGCAACTGCTGTTGTTGCTGTCTACGTGCTGTTGTACGCTTGCTGCTGCGCTGCACGCTTGGTCGTGGCTCCGGCATCGCATGGCGGTCGGGACAGGCCGTATGATGGTAGAGGATGTGCGTAACTAACTGGCCGAGGCCCTGGTTGGTTTTCGAAAGAAATTCTCAAGTTATCCCTAAAATTTCTCTGTCCCGGTCTCTATATATATGGGATTCGAATTCTCTCAGGTATTCGATTTAAACATTAATCCTAGATTTGGTTGAATCTAATTAGAGGGGATCATTCAATAATTGATAGGCTTAAATCTTTGGAAAAAAATAAAAGAAAAAAATCTCGGATGGCTGCCTGTTCTGCGCGCAACCCGTTTTAGGAAGATGGTGGAATAGTGCCTCTTATACTGTTCAGATTTCTTTCTTTGTTTTTTTTGTATTATACGTATATTTATATATGCATACACATATATATTTATATTAGATACTCTAAATCTCCCAATTATTCGTACGATATATTTAAATAATATTATAAAATTCTAAAAATATTTAATAAGAATTTATTTATAACAAATAAACTTATACACAATATTTATTAATCCAAATAAATCATATAATAAATTCTACACAATAAGATAGTGATAATCCAAAATTAGTTATATATAATTTTTAATAGAAAATAATCCTAATAAATCTAAAAAGACATTCTTAAGAAAATATTATCATATACTCAAACAAAATATCAAATTCTTTTTATAACATAAATATATATATATCTGATATAACACTTATTTATAAAAAAAAAGTACTTATTTAACCACTAAATAAATATACTAATTACATTTACACAATAATTATCCACTTGGATATCTTTGGACGTACTACATGACTACATGGGCTTAGGTTGGGTTCGGGTCAAGTTTAGACTAGATTGGTACAACCGGGTCTCCTAAAAGTCATATTCTTAATAAATAACTATTAAATTATTTATAGGGGTCAAGTCACAACCTTGACTGATTTTTCTAGTAGGGATGGTACTATGGCCAGGCCTTCCCTAGCATGGCTAATACACTAGTCAAAGTGCACGACTATACTATCCGTGCCAAAATTCCTAGTCAATATGCATCTTAAAACTTAACCATGACTAAGGCCATATTATATATATATATATATATATATATATATAGAAAAGGATGTATCGATACATCCCAAATCTGGACCATTGGATGTTGATCCAATGGTTCGGATTGAATAATAGAGTAAAAACATCATTTAATGCTGATTTTGACTTTTTGACATGTTTGTAACTTGCTTTAGCAGGTCATTCTTTACTTTAATTTTTTCAATGAACACCCTAAATTAACTCATATTTACTCTCTCTTTCGTCCATCTAATTTAATATTTTGTGCATCAACGTATAAATTCTGTAATTTTTTTTGGTTACAGGCCGTGGTGGTGGTGGTGGTGTTGGTAGAAAGAGAAACGGAGATGAAGAAGGAAATAAGAATCGGTCCGGATCGCGTCGAACGTCGTCGAGCCCTCCTAGAACAACGAGGAGTACCAGCGGCGCCGAGAAGAATCGGTCCGGTTCGCGTCGGACGTCGTCGAGACCTCCTCGAACAAGGAGAAGTACCAGCGGCGCCGCTCTAATTTTACTGTCCATGCCATTGTCAGAAATTTTATTTTTCATCTAACAATTTAATATTTTGTTAATAAAGCTACATGTCATGGTGATGGTGGTGAACTGAGGAAACCTGCTTCTGAGGTCGGGCGGATCATCTGCTCACATATTTTTAAAAAAAATCTGTATTGATCAGACGAAATCTTTTTTACTTTTCTAATGATAATATTTTCGAAGAGAATATTTTTTTGGACAGAGAATGGCCTTTCTCCTTGCTTTTAACACGGAGAATGGCCATTCTCCGTTCTTTTAAAACGGAGAATGGACACTCTCTGTGCTTTTAACAAAGTATTGTACATTTAGGACTGGAAATGTTCAAGTATCTCATATTTTTTCACCAAATATTTACAGTATTTTTAATATCATTTACCAAAGTATATTCATTTAATATTAAATCATGTTCAAGAAAATCTGAATATCATTTTATCAGTCTTCCATTGTATGGCTACACAAAATTTCTTGCGAGTGTTTGAATATAATTAACCTACTATCCAAGAGAATTTTCTTACATTACATTATGCATTACACTGGCATCGAATTCATACTGATGGCATCGATGTACTGATGGCAATAACAAGGGATGAACAGGCAGATTACAATTTTACTTCAGCAATAAAAAAGGATGAACAGGTAGGATTACATTATGCATTAAACTGGCATCAAATTCATACTGATGGTATTGATGTAATAATTTAATACAGAAAGCAAAACACATTACAATTAAATAAAGTTTTAGTGATCCCAGGAATGCATCCATAATGAGGCCATCTGTAAACCCTAGGAATGTACCCAGGACTCATGAAATATGTGAAGGGCATCTACAAATCAAAGAAATACACCAAAAGATCAATATCATCTGTGAAGGCCAACTGCAAATCAAATAAACACTTCAACTAAAAAAATTATAATCAAACTAAGTATACTTTATTCCAAGTCCAATAAACTGCATAATCCACGTTACAGTAATCTGCCCAATCCACGTTAGTAATTCAAAATAGAACCTGCATAATTTACAATACAATAATCCAAATAAATATCAGACCTACTCTAAATTCAAGACCATATTACATTTTCTAAACAAATTACGAACTATGCACTTAGTACAAGCGAAAAGTTTAGTCTTACAATATTTCAAACACAAAATTTAGTTTGACCGCCAAGACCAACAAATATTCAGAACCATATTACAATTCAAATATTACTTTCAAATTGAAATAAAAGCTTCAAAACTCAAAAGATGAATCTTCATAGCCATCTCCATCTTCTTCTTCTTCAAAATATCCTTCACCTACACCTTGAGGGACGGAATAAAAAAAATTATAGTCAGTATGAACTCACTGTATATGTAGAAATGACATCCAGAAACATAAATAGAACTATCAAAGTGAGGGCTAGCATTAAGTGTCAATGTGTACAGTGTGTATTTTTACATAAGAGTTTGGGCTAGCCCCATTTACCTTCTTCAAGAGGGAAGGGAAATCTTATTCTTGGTCAGCAAATTCAACCTCTGTCTGGTTAATCTTATCCAGAATCAATTTTTGGTTGTCGGATATAGTCTTCATCTCTTTGAAGACATTTTCAAAGTTTGCAGCAACAAAATTGTATAGATCATCAACCCTGTGCTTAGTGTTTTTGATTCCATAAGTTGATGGTTTTTCAGATGTTGATGGTTTGCTTGTAGCTGCTGCCCGATTTCCAAACATTCGAGTGAAGGTTAGTTTTCTTATGGGGCCTTTGTTTTTAAGATAAACATCCCCTGCTAAGCTTGGGACAGAATGTTTACTAGCCATCGAGCATACAAATCCTCCGAAGGGGAGAGCTATCCTTGCAGTTGGTTTTCCCACGAGATGCATCATTCTACTGAACATGTAGGAACCTATATCCATCCTTTTTTTCTTTCCCATATAATAAAGAAATTTTACTCTC